>CM038611.1:5840334-5851322 GCA_021533255.1 Ceriops tagal | reverse complement strand
GCATAATACACACAAAGTTGGAAGTAAAAATTGTGATTGTTGTTGATCGATGTTTATTATTCCAAAGTAAATATTATTGTGTTTTTTGGTGATATTGATTCTCCTATTCTTTTATTTTGTTTTTTGGGGACTTATTTATTTGTTTGTTAGTTTGTTTTAAATTGATTTGTGATTTGATTATTAGGATTAGATCAATTGGGGTGTTACCATCTAAATATTACCCTAGTTGAACTCTTCTCATTCTCAGCTGATTGATCAAAGGACAGAAGATCATTTGGTGACTCAGATACAACACACACAATGTCAAAACCAAAAAAAAAATGTGATTTTTGTCAATTGCTTAATGTTTATTGCTCTATGTGGATTTTGTTTTTCCCTTTGGAGACATTATTTCTCCCACTTGTTTTTTTTTTTTTTGAAACCTGTTTATTTGTTTGCTTGTTTAAAATTGATTTATAATTTGATTATTAGACTTAGATTAATTAGGGTGTACCATCCAAACATACCCTAATTGAACTGACCAAAGAATAAGACTTAAGCACAACATACACTATGTTGAAACTAAAAGATGTGATTATTGTTGATCACGAGATATTTTGTTATTTTAAATAAATTTTATTTTGTCTTTTAATTGACATGAATCTTTTCATTTATTTTATTTTAAATTTTTTTTAAGAACTTACTTGTTTATTTTAAATTAATTTATAATTTAACTATTAAATTTAGATGAACTAAAACATATACACTATCAAAACATATACGTCCCCCTACATTTAAAATTAGAACTTTAAAATTATTATTGTTATTAATAATTTATATTTATTGTTTCAAATAGAAATTTATTTTAATTTTCAAGAACATTTATCATCTCATTTATTTTATCTAACACTTTTTGAAAATCTGTTTATTTATTTTAAATTAATTTATACCTTGGAATCACAAAGCTACTGCTGGAACCGTGCAAGCTCCTTTGTTAGCATAAACATGAAAAGGTCTGTTTGCTCGAAAGCTAAAAAGATAAATAAAATAATAATCATAATCATAATTCCAGAAAAGCCATTAAGGGAAATTTTGTCTAGCTGGAGTTTAAAACTGAATTGCAAAACATCTATTAAGTTATTTACAAGGTCATAACCCCCGTATTCAGGCCCTCTATGATCGGCCGACAAAACAATTTAGTCTAGGTCTACCTATTTACCCCACTTTCCCACCCACCCACCACTTTCCCGCCCCTTCTTCTGTACCATGCGATTGAACAAGGGCTACAAGCCTCGATATAAATTTAACCCTTCAACCTTCAGTCAAAATTTTGCCCGAATTATTGCCTCAATTTGATTTGCCTTTTCACCTTGTATTTTATTTTCTGTAAAGGAGATCCACCACATCCTTCGGACGGGGATCAAACAGAATATGGCTTCCAATAAATGCAAGTAATTTAAAGAAAACCTTCAATAAAACAGCATCTCCCCATCAGTTACCCAGTCCATAAAGCGCCGTGGAAATCCACCCAGGTCATCAGCAACCGTGAGTTCCGTCCCCGTCTGATTTCTACCCTGAAAATAAAAGGACAGCACATCAGAATAACACCTATGTTTCACTAGTAAAATCTGAAAACTTGATTACCAGTACAAATAAGATTTGCCCCGATTCCTAAACTAGGACACATAGTACAACCCAATACGCCAGCAACCTAAACAATCAGATCAAAGAAATACAAAATTCTAGCACAAAAATCCTTTCCAGAAAACTTAGTTTGGTACATTGCTCTCAAGAAGAAAGGATAAGGGAGAAGATGGGAGGGACAAAGCAAAATGGTGAACATAATAAAGGTTCTTAATAATAGTGAAGATTGAGTTATTTGAGTTTCAAAATTGTAAAACCATTCCAAAGGCTGAAATGAAAAGCAAGCTCTCAACCAGGTGCAACAAAATATTTTTATGATTCCCCACCACCAATTATAGATTTAATCTCATTATACTATACTCAATTTCAGAACTGTAATGCTGCCAACCTATCACAATTGATAGGTCCAAAAAGAGGCAACGTGGATGATGTGACATCATGCCAGTTACAATATATTACATACCGACCTTCAAGCTGGATCCAGTGTTGTTTAGAGATGCGCTTGTTTCAGTTTTTAGGTCGTTTACTAGATTCTCAGATGACAAATCAGCCATAGACCTGCAGTCACTAAATCAATCAGTAGGCCCAGCATGGGATCTGCTGAGAAGACAGACTTAACAAGAACCAAAGAACCTACCTGTCAGATAGCTCTTCTTCACACGAGTTACCAGCTGAAGATAGCCAATCTAAGTCAAGAAAATTAGAGTAATTACATCCCTCCACATGTTCATCATAGAAAATCTGATTGCTCTCAACGGATTGTACATCTCCTGTATCTTTGAAAACCTGCCTGCAAGGTATTGACGGAGCATACCTAGAGAGAGGGCGAAGTCAATCAACTGGGATACAGGCACAGTCACTTTACCAGAGTGCCTTAGATCACAAATTATACTTCAGATCTTCACATCTTGACAAAAAACATATATATATATATATATATATATATATATATTATTTTTATTATTATTATTTTTTTATGCAGATCTCAATACAATACTTAATATGGTTTCATTTTACTATAATAAAATTTCAAGTGGCAAATTCATGGAATGGGGGACTACTTGATTGGAGATGATTTTATGGATCTACTCTAAGAAGATGGAGATTATTCCTTCTGTGACTTCTGTTTGACACAAACAGAAATCAACGTGGTATACATCTAACTCATTGATGTCATTTACAGGTTAGAATACTCTGGCAATGAAAAAGTTCTATTACAGGCTGTCATAAAAGACAATTTAATGGGCTGTTCAAAAATTTGTAGGTTAGAATGTCACAATTATATATCAGCTTTCAGCCAGTGTGAGGTGCAATACAAAGGAGAAATTTAAACACAGGAGTCTTTGGCCAAGTACTGGAAAAATACACTAAATATGAGACAAGATTTAACCATACCTGGAGCATGACATGTCACTTCCGCAAGTTGAGATGGCTGGCGTAGAGTCTGAAATAGCTGTATTTGCTCCCTCCTCTAACGAAGGATTAGTATGTTCAACGTTGGTTACTGCCTTGAGTGAGTCACCTTCACAAAGGAGATTGCCATCGGATAGTGATCTTTTGAAGATTGACCTTCAAATCATAGGTATTGTCATTGAGAGTTACTTTTGCAAACAGAACTCTAGCTTTGCAGTGTTACTGAAGAAAAAATGTCTCAATTGTCAATGCACATGCTGTTCTCATACAAGTGCCTTTAAACTTACATGCAATTATTTTGACAAAAGCCTTCCATTGTCTCACAATAATCCAAGTCAGACCATGTATAACAATTGATATTCCCTAGATAAAATGTTGAACCATTTAACATATTCCACCTCCCAAAAACTTTTTGAAAAATTTCTGTTATGTGCATTGAAACTGGAACATAACTCAGACTAACTACTGGTTTCTATTCCCTAGGAAAAACTTCTACACTGTTCAATTTATTTTTTACCAAGCATAAAACTGCTGTCCTTCATCAATCCTTACTCCTACTATACCTTTTACACTTTTAGTAGAATAAGTTAAACAAAAGAGATATGTCATATTAACTTAAATAATTTATGTGACCACATCTTACTGACATAGCATCTTATGTAACTAATAGTTTCCATATTTTAAGTGGACTCTTTTAAAAGGGATTAGTTGGGTATGAATATGCCAAGTAATAATTAGAAATCATTTGGCAATCACTAAATGAAAGTCAGTGAAAGTGTTAATATCCCCACAACACACACAAGCCACTAGAGATATACAATGCCAGTAATTAGAATGAACAAGTACCTAGCTTTTTCATTGACTAGTTGAGGTCCACGACTCCTGCCATTGTATTGCTGATCCGAATTCAGTTCCCATAGAGCTGGCTTTCCTAGTTGCGGCTGGAAGTGTCCCAAGAACCTGCTCAAGTTTGCACCAACATGAGATTAAATGGGTAACTTCTCCCATGACAACATACATGGACCCCCAAAAACTTGCAGATCAGACCTTGTTACAGAGAAGAGCAGTATCAATTTGACTTACACATTAATGGCATCTTGTTTCTCAGAGTCCACGTAGGCATTACTATAATAACGCTGTAAAGTTCTGAAGAATTCTTGGGAATGCATTGCTGCTTTCCATTGACCTCTTTTCTCAGAAAATATCTATTTAACACCAACATTGTGGAAGCATAAAACATAAGTAGACTGAATTTAAGTACAGAAGCATTAATGAAAAAGGAAAACAGTTGCCCAGGTTTATCACTAGTCCCAAGATCAAATAAGTTGCCTCCACAAAGATGCTATATCCATCTACTCATTACATTGCTTCACCATATCATATTCATCCATATAAAATTTTTCATCCACACTGAGAATATCATGAGGACTTGATCACAATTTATATTGCCCAGGACCAGATAAAGAAGGCATTAAATTTATCCCTATGAGACTACATCGGGAGGTTCTGTCATTACCCAATGATTCCTAGATCTAGGAATTATCAGAGAATGAAAAGCAAGCTCAACATCAATTATTTTGAAACACTGAGCATTGAGAGCCTAGAACTTCTAGCTTTTGCAATAGCAGACAAATAGTTTCAAACGAACGGGTGTCAAACTGTTAACCCTCAAAAAAACTGCTCAATCAACTGATTCTTTTCGTTCTTTCCGTCACTACCAAACAGGTGACAGTATTTAGTACTTTGCACGAACTGATGCTGAAATATCAAATTAAGCTTGCTATCCACCCAATATAGCATCTACACATACCATGAAATATATTTATGAATGCAGAAGCTTTATTTATGTGGTTAGATATTTCCAAACCCCCTATAAAGAGAACAATCTTGGGTAAAACACCATTTTCCTCATTCACAAATGCAAGGTCTAATGCGACAACCATGCATCACCATCAAAACAAATATCTCTATTTGCAGTGACATCCATTACATCTTTAGATTGAGACTGCACCAAATTGACAATTATTACCTTGTTGTGTGCAGGAGAACCACCATACTGCAATGCAAGTGTGTCACCCATTGACTCATAAATCTTCATCAAGTACTCAGCCAAAGGATTTTTCAGATCAATGTCTCGGGATTCAAGAAGCCCTAGTGCATCCAGTTGATGTCCAAGAGCCACCAATCCATAGGCATATTGGGCAACATTAGTACGATCCAAGCAGTCTATGCAATTGGTCCTCAAAACTCCTTTTTGAAGCATTGGGGCCTTTGGGAACAGATTTTCATTAGAGCCAGAGTTAACACTAGCCATTTCTGAGTTCAAGGTCCTAGTATTTTCATTTTCAACAGAGGGATTTTCAAGGGAGCAATCACCATCAATCGTCCTGCATCATAATTTTTATTGGCATAAATGTGATCAGCAAAATTGATTTAAAAAGAAACAAATATTGCTTGGATGACAGTAATATAACCTCTAACAATAATAAAAGACAGGCATCATGTGAGAGGCCTCTGTACTTGGTGAGAGTGATAGCTATATTGCAGCTTCATTTGGTTATTTTCCCAGTTGTCTGACTTTTGGCTGTGACATATATATTATGTATGTTTTGCCTAAGAAAATCTCACGAATTCACATGGGAAAAAATAAGTTACCTTCCATGATCTTATTCAAATTATCATGCTTGATAGCCACATTTGCCACATGCACTTGCATCTCAATAGAAATAACAATTTAAAAATAGTAAAAGAATCAATCAAAAAGAGTGATTGCAGATAATGACAAGAAAGAAAGAGACAATGAGTGTTTCATGAGGGAGATCTTTTTGTGTTCTAACAACAGAGATATCAACATATATTGCGTTAATAACAACACAGATCTCATTATTTATTGTGCTAATAACTACATAAAAAACTCAAAAGTGCATATCAACAACAGATGGGTATCAGTCATATGATATATAAACTTAACAAAACATGGAAACTCCTTATGTATTTAAGTAAGAGAAAGCCACAGTTCTGTCTGACAATCTGAAAACAAAAAAATGATTAAGTAGCTGAAATATTGTACTCAGGCTATGTGAATGGAAGAAGAAACTAATTGGAAGAGTTAAACAGCATTTTCTAGCAACTTACTCAAGGTAGGGCTGTTTTGAAAACTCATTGGTCACAGAATTTGGCGGAACTTGACAGTAGAAGATGCCAGTCAAATTGAGGGCATAAGAAGCTACTCTACCTAGAAGTGCCAAAACATTGGTAGCTCTGCCAAAAAGCAAACAATTAATGTTGGTCTTAGACATTCTTAAGAAAGTTGGTGGAAAAAAGGGATTGGGCTACCACATACTTTCTAGAATGTCTTTGCAAATCCCAGTGAAGAAACCTCAGCCGATTGTCCTCAGATAAATCTTTATTGATAAACCTGATAGCATTTGCAAACTCTGCACGAAGTATGGTTTCCCGCGGCTTCTTTTCATGTGTCTTCCAATAAACAACATAAATGCCAAGGATAACAATAATAAGAAGCATAACAAAAATGAAAATTTTTTCTTAGCAAAAACAATAATAAATGAGCTGTGTTATTTTTATTACTAGTATTCTTATTTTATTCAAGATTACTATTATGGGTATTTTTGCCAAAATAAATACATATTGTAAGGCACAACAAGCACAGAAAACTAATAGGATTCATGTAAGGAAGCCGTGTTTCTAGTAGCAGCAACCTACCTTTATTAAATTCAAGATGATAATTGGATTTCCATATCGCTTGACAAGATTTTCAAAATGAAGTTTTGTTGCCTCGTAATTTTGATCCTTCTTCGATACTGCAGATGAAAGAAGTTTTAGTGCACTGGTGATAGTTGCCACTAAAATAATGCAGCTTAGTTTGAAGAAGTCATACAGATAATATCAGGCCGGAGATTCAGTCGAGACGTCTCCTGTGACCAAAAGAGGGGGATTGAGCCCCGATTCTGCACAACAGAACTTATTTGCATGTGACAGCCTTCAGGCACATCTTCAAAAACAATCTGTTCTGCCTCAACATCATTAGCAACTCTGCCCTTCTCATTTACACCACGTTTCAAATACCTATTGAATGAACAAATGAATTGAGATCAGCAGCACACTTGCAGAAAGGAGGATAATTGGCAAACTCAATCACACAATGTAGTTTCAATGAATTAAATAAGCAGCCTGGCCTATCTTTCAGAAGTTGAAAACTGTGGCCTACCTTGTGCCTGCATAATGCCGTGAGCGTCTGGCAATGAGGGTAAGCTTAAAGTCCTTGCCAGATGCCGATAGTTTGACCTGGACACCAAAGAATGAACCAGTCTTTAGATTGGAAACTTGAAATAGATATGCATGAAATTTGGATAAAAATTTCCAAAAGCATGGATGATTTAGCAACATAAGGTATATAACATCATTGAAATTGATCTTGCAAGTTGAAATCCAACTTTCCGGTTACAAAAGAGCATGGTCCTGGTTTAGTCATCCTTTATTTAGAAACATTTAGACAATAAACTCCTATTCCCATCCAAGAAGAATAATTCAAATTAAATGGTCATAAATAGCAGTAACCATATTAAGTATAAAATGCAAAAGAAAAGGAAAAACAAGGGAAGATGAGAAGGAAAAACCAAGTTGTGACCCAAAAAAATTTCAAGACCAGGAAGTTGACTCCAACTATCAAACTCCCAAAAACATGATAAAGAGAAGCCAAATTGTCATCCTGTTCCCAGTTTATTTACACAGTCAACCCTATACAACAGTCTTAAGATAAAAATGCACCTGTTTAAAGAAGCCATGTATTAATGCCACTGTCCAAAGAGTATTCTTGAGGCTATTCCGGATTGCTTGCGTTAAGAATTCATTCCAAACAAACATAGTTTCATAGTGGCTCTGCCCTAAGCCACTAGTACATAGATTCTTCTGAAGACTATACATGATATTGTATGAGTAGCTGAAAAAGAAGTCCTTTGTAAGATCCACCATGCATAGCAGCTTCTTGTATCTACCCCACCATAAAGAAAAAGAAAAGAAGGCAAGACAAATTAGTGAATGCTCAATATAAAGGAATCGCGTGGATTACAAGTTAATTAATCAACAGTTGTCCCGATAAAAATACATAAAACCAAGAAAGAAAAAAAGAAACCAAAAACTGAAAAGAGAGTGAATTTTCCCTGACAAACCCTGATGATACCTCGTCTCATTCAACATGTTAATAAACATCAACGGCAATGAAGCTTGCCCCTGTACACTTGTGAGAAACCAAATGGCAGTAGCCACAACACAACATAATCAACTAAGAAGAATGCAACAGTGACATTCAACATTATATAACTTGGAAGAAGATGTTCCAGCTTCATATCAAGAAAATATAAAAAGGAGCGAGAGAGAGAGAGAGAGAGAGAGAGAGAGAGAGAGAGGGGAAAAAGAAAAAGAAAAGTACACTACAGAAGGACTTGAATAAGTTAAGCCCTCAATATTAGTAACACTGAAGGGTGTATTGACAAAAAATAGTACAGAGTTTACCTCCACAGTGTTGACCATGTCTACTTCTATTAGACAATGTCCATACCAGATTATTTGGCACAAACATTAATTGAAAGACTGATAAAAAAAAAATCTTTAGTATGGCAAATCCTCATCTAAGTACAATGAACAGAGAAATGTGGATAGATAATCTCACAGGTCTCTCTAGAAGTACCAATTACATATTACATTTACATGCAGAGTAAACAAAAGACCTGTTCTCGCTCTTAGAATTATTCATATTGGACCGCACAGAGGAATGTGGAATGGGAATCATCTCGCTCTTCATGATGGAATATATTGTATGGCCACAAATAGCCCCCATCTTCCTTCTTTTCGTTATCAGCAGCATGTAATAAGGACCCAAAAACTTAATGAACCCTGAGTTCAGGAAGAAAAAAATCATTTCCACATTAACAATGAAATAGGTGCAAAATATTGGGACAAAATAAATCACAGAAAGTACGTACCGACTATTCCATAGCAAGTGGTAACAAATTTAAATCCACCTGTTGATTTATTGCCTTCATTCATTCGCCTTAGCAGGTCATTGCATTCCCTTTCTGAGTATATTGTACTATCTTCGAGAATATTAAGTTCGGTTGGCTCTAGTCGGTTAATTTTCAACACCCTCCAAATGGCTCTATTCTTGTCCCTTCCTATCATGTAGAAGTTCTGCAAATATAAATAGAAAAGAATTTTAAATTACAAATTCCTGATGCAGATCAAAAGATAATAATTACAGGTCAAATTTAGGAACATATTTATCACCGTTTAAAGGTCAAACAAAAGAAACAAAGAGAGGAAAGGATTTAAAAAGATCATCCAAGCAAAATCAGATATCTTCAGACAGTGCAAAGTGTGTCAAATTTAATAGAGAATTTTCAATAAGAAAGCAATGGTGAGCAGATTGATAACATAAAATAGAGTAGTTGTGTGCCTGGGCGTGAGACCCTGTGTGTGAACACATGCCAAATGTATCTGTGCAGAGACTCTGTATGAACACGCATGCCATGTGAATATAATTTGGAAGATTTGCTGACAAAAGTAAGAGATAGTATCAATCATTCAGTTAAATCCAGATCGATATACAATTGATTGCAGATTGCAGGAACTTGCACACAATAACACGTGGAACATCTCACAAAGCGGCCCATGGATAATGAAATCAAAACGGGAAAATGATTGCATGCACGTATATTTGCATTAGCAAACGTACTGGAACAGCAAATATTTTGCATTAAGAAGAAGCCTTTGCCAACAAATAGATAAATCAAGCACCCAACATGAATTTGTATTAATTATTTTAGTTGATCGAACATCTACAAAACGGAAACTAAATGAGCAGGAAAATTCCTTGTAATACATAATTTAGAAAAAGATCTATCAAATAATTTTTTTTTTTTAAAAAAGAAAGAAGTTCGCAATGCAACTCAACATAAATTGATGATAATTTCAAAAATAGGCAATCAATCAGCACACTCAATACTAGCAATCAAAAAACAAGCGAAACTAAAAGAAAGATTTGCATATGTTACGAACACTAAATAAAAATACATCCAAGAAAAAGAAAAAGTAGAGAAAAGAAGAAGAAGAAGAAAGAAGAAAAGTGAGCAGGTAATGTTTGTATTACCGATCGAGTCTCGTAGAGTCTGAATTTCTGCAAGTAGACAGAGGAGGCATGGTCGGGAAGTCGGGCGATCCGATTCGCCCCTTGCATCTCCATGGCTCTGAGTATCAGTATAACTCGGATCCACCTCCTCCCGAGACGAGACGAGATTCGTCGCCCGGGGGTCAAACTCCCTCTAGACCCACAAGAACAACAAAAGCAGAAGCAGCAGCAGCAGCTCCTCCTCCTCCGGCTCTCTCTATCTATAAACACACATAATACACAAAATTCTGTACAACAATCTTGTTTGAATATTTATTCTCATTATCTGCTCAAGCTGGATTTAAATGTATCATCGTCGTCGTCGTCATTTACATCGCAAAAACAAATAAACACAATATTACAAAATTAATTATAAAGTGTTCTCTAAAAATTATAAAATATATATATATTTAAAAAAAAAAAAACAAGAAGGAGAAGAAGACGAAGAAGAGAGAAGGAGAAAGAAGCTAACGAGAAGAAGAAGAAGAAGAAGAAGAGTGAGAAACAGGGGCTTTCGAGGTAAGCGTACGGCAACGCTGCCGTTTTGAGGAGTGGATCAGAGATTGATGGATAAAGATAGAGAGACGACTGTTCCACCACACAAAGACAGAGGCGACAGAGAGAAAGAGATAGGGGAAAACAAGAACCCCCACCAAGAGAGAGAGATGAGAGAAAATAGGACATTTGAATTTCATTTTTTTATAGATAGATAGATTTGACAAAAAGAAAAGAATGCCCTGTGATCGTGAGTGAAAACTCCCCCCCCCCA
>CM038611.1:5788665-5840234 GCA_021533255.1 Ceriops tagal | reverse complement strand
TATTTATTTTTATTTTTTATTTTTTTACCCACCCACAAATTTACCGCAGAAAAAAAAGGACTATATATATATAAGTATATGTACTGATTTTAAGTATTTTTTTTATTTTTGCAATTTGATTTCAATTACTCAAAATTAAAAAGCATAATATGTTTACATTTTCTTTTTTTGTTTTGTTTTTATTGGGATGTCATTGTATTTCACTTAGGGAAGAGAAGGAAACTTCTTTTCAGGAGGAAAGAAAATTAAAAAAAAAAAAAAACAAAACAGAGAGAGAGAGAGAGAGAGAGAGAGAGAGAGGGAAACTCAGTTATTAAATTGGAAAGCAAAAAGATCAGGATGAGCCGACGCCGAGCAAGAATATGCTTTTACTAATATGCTTTTTCTTATGTGTCGCGTCTACGCTTTTAAAGTCATTTTTGCCTTAATTACTTAAAACTTGCAACCCATTTGCTACTGAAGCTTCCTCCATGCCCGCATTTGCTGTCTTCTTTTACCGGTTTTTTTCCTTTCATATATTTTCCGGCCTTTTACTTGGTCAAAATATACCCAAAAAAATATAAAAAAAAAAAAAAAGGAAAAAAACTTTTCTTCGGAAGGGTGGTTTTTGCTTGATTCAGTAGAGTGAGTCGGTTGGTGGACGGACAAATGGCCTCAACCGCGTAAAATAATTGTGATTGATTTTCCAACTTTTGCCTCCTGCTTAACTAAAATAATTGTACGGCTTGATGTTATATTACAGGAAAGTGTAACTTACTATAAAAAAAAACAAAAACAACAACAACACTACTTGTGTTTTGATTTTTAAATAATACTTTAAAATCTACTAAATTTTGATAATTTAAAATTGTGCACGATGCCTCGACTTCGTCATGGTTATATAATTAGAGTATATTAATTTTTTTTTTTTGTATATCTTCCTATATGAAACTCCTCTGTTTCTTATTATTATTATTTTCTTCATACTCCCAATTTTCCTAAATTAATAAGTTTGATAACTTAATAGTCATTAGTAAAAATATTACGTGTTATTTTCATAATTACTTCGGCCAATCGGATTTCACCAAACCAGACAAGATTTTATTATTATTATTTTTTTATTAAAAAAAAAATACAAGCATTTATATTTCGAGACTTAATAGTTAAAAGACAGTCATTAGTAAAACAAGCATTTTATCTATCATATGTATTTTGATTGCCCAGAACAGAACAGAACAGAAACTAAGGGAAAAAGGAAAAGTTATAATAATAATGACGACGACGACGACGACGACGATGATAAAGAAAAGGAAGGAAAAACTTAAACCAATGATTACCCAAAAAAAAACCAAAAATAGTAATAACAAAACAAAATGGCTAATCCCACGCGAACGGACAACGCAGTAACACAATAAAAGGTGCAGGTTTGTACATAACATTCGACTTTGTACATAAACCCAAAGTTCATTATTTTATTATTATTATTATTATTATTATTTTAAAGGTCTTTGCTTTGTATGCAGTGACAAAAAAATCTTTTGGAAAACAGCATGATAATTTGCCGTGTCACACGCATATCTACGTTTTTTATTACGTTGATTGATCAACGCTCGCTATTTGTTGTCTTCTATTTTATTTTTTTTTTATTTTTATTATTATTATATTTATTTATCACTGAGCCCTCGTCCTTCCGTTTAGTGAAAATTTTTATGCACTTGTTTTTTTAGCGGATTCCCCCCCCCCCACGAGAACACACACACATATGCGGCACGTTTCTATAAAAAAAAAAAAAGAAAGAAAAAACAAAACGGAAAGTAAATCAAATATATTGTCTAAATCACATTAAAAAGATAATATGATACACAAACCAATTATAAGGTTTGCGCACATCGTATGAGATCTGGTATCATAACCTTTCAAGATTATAACATCGTTCAACCCAAAACTTAAACTTTGTTTGATGAATCTTAAAAATAAATTATACAAAGTAAGACATGCTTTCACCCTGAAATCCATCGCATAATTAAAATACAAATTTTATTATTGATGAGAAAAATAAATGCACAATATTTTCAACTTACCAATTTTTAGTCTTACAAATTTCGGTATTATGTTAAACATTTCATTAATCTAAAAGACTGATAAAAGACTGAGTTGAGTGAGATTTACAAGTAAATTAAAATTTAAATTTTTAAAGAATATTTTTAGTTGAAATAGCATTATGGACTCATTTTGTTTTTAGTATAATTTTTTTATAGTTCAATTGTCAATTTTCCTCCTTTTTTTTTTTTTTTTGGGGGGGGGGGGGGGGGGGGGGGGTACAACGAGGAGAAAAAAGGGGGGGTAAGGTGCAATACAGATGGGTGGGCATACATGACAACGTTGTTCACGTGCATAGTAAAATAGTTAATGCGGCAATTAGAGTAGCTGAGTTTAGATTAGAAATGTGGCGGACAAGGACAAGTGCTTAGTTAGGACTAAGGAAGAATTATTACAAAACATATGTCATGTTAAAAAAAAAAAAACACGACTGACAAAAGGTACGTGATAAATATGCAAGCAGCCCGTGGGCGGAGGGTTGGCTGAAAACGGTTTTTATAAAAAGTGGACAGGCAGAACGGTTATCAACTCGAACTTAAAATAATAATAATAATAATAATAATAAAACAATTATTTGCTCTTTTTGCTAAACACAAGTTTCACGTGACTTAAAAATTAACAATTAAATAGGATAAAAATATCAATTTACTTGAAAATTTAAAATATTAAATAAAATTCTGATCATATATTATATTTTCATTATTAATTCCGTCTTGATTACTTCAAAATAAAAACACTCCGGTCAATGCGACACGATCGAGCCTTTTTTTTTTTTTTCTGGGTTGCGTTTTTTCCTCGCGGTATGTTCTATAATGATTTTTGTTTTTTTTTTTTCTTTTCCCCACGTGCCTGTGACATGTCGGCGAAGGGAATCCTCTGGTCCGGTGCCCGGTTCATGCGGTGGCCTTTTGTCGTGTGACTGGTTGGGTAGGATGGAAGAGTGGGCAAAGCGAGACTTTGATTGGTGGTGAAAGCTGGGAGAGGATGGCGTGGCAATACGTAGACGTTTCTTTAATTAGTCAATTATTTTTATTAATATATATTTTTTTTTTTATTTATGGTCCAACCAACAAGAATTGGAACGAGAATTTTGAGGTTGGACGTCCAGCCCCATCTGAACCGGAACCTGAAATGTTGCAATGCAATGTGCAATTGATGGGCAAGTTCCTTCAACCGACAACCGCGCCACGTGTCTTCGTCTCAAATGGGTTAAAACCAAAGAAGTCTTTACAATCGAGCGGACCATTGGCGTTTTTCCGGGGGGGGGGGGGGGGGGGGGAGAGGATGGGTTGAAATTATGATTTGAGAGGTAGAGAATTAATTGCTAACCCGTGGCCGTGGCATACACGGAAAGCAAAAAGAAAGAAAGCAAGAAAAAGGGGGTGTGTGGGGGGGGGGGGCGGCATAATGAAGATGGTGTCAAATAAGGCCTTTAAAAGAATCTAAATCATTTGATGACTTTGTGTGAGCGTAACCCCCATTTCTATAATTTTGTTCATTGGATTCTTCACATCACCATCCTTCTTAGTTAACTGTACACGGAAGAAAAAGACCTCCTCCTCCTCCTCCTCCTCCTCCTCCTCCTCCTCAGTTGGGACTTTTTGTGTTTTGCTCTCGCAAAGTTTAGAACTGCCTCTTTTCATCCTTTGTGGGCACCGATGCTTCCTCTTTATTGACTTGACGACATCTCGTTGGGGCTGCCTGCATTTTGATTATTTTGGTTTGGTTTGGTTTAGAAGAAAATAAAAAAAATAAAAAAAGCGAAAATGCCTCGGTTAAATAATTAGTAACTTGGAGTTTAGAGAGATTATTCGAAGTTCCAAATTAAACTACATTATTCTAGTCTTAAAATCAAATGAATCTAAAATTGTGATATTCCATGGTTCTCTACCATCCCCAAATTACAACAACGGACGTTAATTTTCCCCCTGTTTTCACCCCGCAAAACCGGCAGACATCTGTCATTGCATGCGGAATTTTTTGAAATCTCCGTCTAGCCCTTTGCTACTGGAGGGAGATCAAATAATTGCGCCGAATTGTTTGTGTTGTTCTCATCCATCAAAGGACTTTCTTGTTTTGTACGTACCAACTTTACTTTTCGACTTTCTCGTGGCTCACGGCCCCCACCTTTCTTTTTTTTTTTTTTTTTGGTCAATTGTGATTCACAACTTCACGTGTTATAACATAAATTCTTTACATAATAACTGCGTCTCGGTTCATCTATAATTTTAATTAATTAATAAAAATTAGGGGTACTTTCACGCACGTAAAGAATAATAATAATAATAATAATAATAATAAATAAAATAAATAAATAAATATATATATATATATATATATATATATATATCCTTAAAATAAAGAGAGTCTAACCTTACTCACTCCAAAGGTGCCAGTGGACAAAGCATTTTGCTCACTCACGCGCTTACTGTGAATCTTGTGACTTTGCTTTCACGCCCCACTCTCCCGGTGGACTCTATATGACATCTTTTCCCTTTCATATGAGCTTTATAATCTTCGATGCTACTATTATTATTATTACTATTACACCATTATACATTTTGCTGTTCAACTGCTGCAAACTAAACCTGGGAGTATTAGGTTGACAAACTTTAACCGTTAGAATGTAACTTAATGGTAATAAAGTTACTTTTAAAATTAAAAATTTTAAATTTGAACTTGTATTTTCTCCCTATTTTTTTCTTTAATCTAATTGAATTAAAGAAAGAAAAATTATTTATAAATAAGATTTAAGGTTTAAATTTCTTGAGTATTATAATTAGTGACCACTTAATTTAGTGAAATTTCTCTTTTTATTTTTCTTTCTCTCTCTTTTTTTTAATAAAATTTCTTTTTCCTATAGTTATTTGAATTTAAGAATAAAAGTCTTAAGTAAAAAAGTAGGTGGATAATTAAGAGATGGATAACAAAGCTAAGGCCAATATATTCTTTATAGGTTGGATTGCAACATAGACCACCAATTCAAAAACCTATATGTTTATACCATATAATTAATAAGACTTTCTCTCTCTCTCTTTCACATATGCTCTCTCACACACACCAAACACAAACTTCCTTAAATTGACTTTTTATTTGTGTGGTGGCACTACATTTAATTGTCTGTTAAGTCTTAAAAGATCAAATGGATTAGGGTTTAAGATAAGAAAAAGAAGGAAAAGATTGAGGAGTGAAAAACATAAAAGAAAGTGAAAATTAATTTTTTGTTATTTTTTCTATTCATTATGTTTAATGTTATTTGTACAAGTGGTAATTAATGATTAATTCTCGTTCAATTAATGAAACATACTATTTATTAATTGTAATGGAATCTAAATTAAAACTATTCAAAAGACTTAATAAATCTAACAACAAAAAGTGATCTAGTGGTGCTATATCCTTCCTAGCAACAAATTGTTAACTAGTTGTTATTATTAATACAACATGATAAAGGATATAAAAATATAATGAAAAAAATATGACAGTTAATTCTAAAATTTAAGTTCCATTTATTTATTCATAACAAGAGTAGCTTTGTCCTTAAGACATAAAGGTGGCAAATTGGGAAGAGGTGAAAGATCAATCTTTTTAAGTTATATCTTTTGGAGCCAAGTTAGACCATTATATCAATACTTATGTAGTAATCCAATTTTGTCTCTTCACTAACCTCCTATCTAATAAAATAACATGCTTTGCTAGAGGTTAACCATCTTAGCCTATGAGAGGCAACTAAGGCATTAGTTAGCCATGGTGATCCATTAATTTCTTCACTAATGACATATGGAAAATGATATAGATTATAGGCCTTTTAAGCAATTGTAATTTTTAGGTCACTTGTCCAATTGTAGCAAGTTTCAAATTCCTTTTAATGCATTATAGGCCTTTTAAGTAATTGTAATTTTTAGGCCACTTGTCCAATTGTAGCAAGTTTCAAATTCCTTTTAATGCTTATTAAAGTTTGCTTCTAAGGTTATAACTTTAAGTTAATCCAATTACCCACTGAAAAAGATCCATTAATTATGCATTTAATAAGCCCTTAAAAGTTGCGTTAAAAAGTTTAAACATATGTTAATGTGGGACAGAAGCGAGGATGTTAGATGATATCAAACAAGGCAAATCCAAGTTCTGATATCATTTAACGCGAGATGAAAGTGCGAAAAATAGATAACAAAAGGTCAACACTTAATTAAATTTTTAATAAGAATTTCTAAAATCTACTAGGATAATTCTCCAAAGAGAATAAATTGATTTATAAAATTGTATTATTTGTCAGATATTTTAACCCATAAGCTTACATGGTATTTATAAATAAAATTATTTATCTAAGTGGAAAAATATATTAAGCTAAATAAAAAAATAATCTAAAATAAATTAAAATAAAAAAAGAATCTTGAGTAATTCACGTATATTTCTTAAATAATTTAACTAAAATTGCTAATTATGCTAAAAAAAGTAAATAAATTACAAAATAGTAATTACAATATAATTTATAAAATGATAAAAAAATAACCTTTATAGTGTGTCCTACGTCAAACCTCTCCACTTAAAAAAAACTCATCATTGAGTTAATAAAGAATTGACGTCTTTTATGCTACAAGAACAAATATTTCGAATAAATTAACGTTATTTATATGAAGCAAAACCAATAGCTTCTTTTGTGAATTATTATGGGAATAATGACATTAACAAATAATGATATTGAATCATCAAGTAATTAATTATCTACTCCAAGAAAATCAACAAATATTAAAGGTAAAGAATTATCAAAATCCTTGAACTTGTGAGTTATGGGTTCAACTTCTGAGTTAATAGAATTTAGAGACGATATTTGGTCCTTACTAAGTTCTCCACTAATACAGAAGGAATTGTCTACTTCCTTATTAAGTTCTCCACTAATATAAAAGAAATTATCTACCTCAATTAGCATGTGATTAACAACTAATATTTCTTCTTTTATTTAAACTACTGACTCTTAATGTATGGATATGTCGTTATAAGTAAACATATTATCATGCAATTTATCAGTTGGTAGAAAATAAAAATTAAATTTCTTTTCAGCTTTTTATAAAATCTCGTCAAACATATCATCACCATAAAATTTCAATACTAGTAAATTTCTTATATCTACCCATGATTGAATTTTAGATTTACCACACTCTACTTGAAAATATTGAATATTATTCCACCATTCAACTACACCTTCTCGAAGTTTAGAATACGTAAGAGTTATTTTCTCCTCCTCACAAATATTATTGTATTTGAAACAGACATCAATTTCTACTATCTAACTAACAAAATCTTTAATGAAAAAATTTTCATCAAAGAAAAATAATATTTTGGAAATTAAAAACGTAAGTATGAATATATTGACTGCGAGTGATATCTCAAGGATAAGATTTGTTGTATTCATGATCCTGTAAAATTACTTTAGATAAAATCTTCCCTTCACAATCTTCATTACTGAAAAGATTGTCTCAGATATCGTAAGATAACATTAATACAAGCCAAATCTACTCTGATACCACCTAATGTGGGACAGAAGCGCGAAGACATCAGATGATATCAAACAAGGCAAATCCAAGTTACGATACCACTTGACGTGGGATAAAAGTGTGAGGAATAGATAATAAAAGGTCAACATTTGATTGAACCTTTAATAAGAATATTTGTAATCCACTAGGATAACTCTTAAAAGAAAATAAATTGATTTATAAAATTGTATTATTTGTTAGATGTCTTAGCCTATATGTTTGCATGGTATTTATAATTAAAACTATTTATCTAAATGAGAAAATACATTAAGCTAAATAAGAAAATATTCTAAAATAAATTTTAAAAAAATCTCGAGTAGTTCACGTATTTTTCCTAAATAGTTTAACTAAAATTGCTAATCATACTAAAATAAGTAAATAAATTACAAAATAGTAATTACAATATAATTCATAGGATGATAAGAAAATATCATTTATAGCATGTCCTACGTCATATGTTGACTCTCCTATAACAAGGTTTTAATAGAGGCTACTTTAGGCTAGTCAATTAATAGCTTAAATAACTAAGGTTAGACAAAGCCATAAAGAGCTTGAAAAGGAAACATGGCCACAATTGAGTGATGATTGTTGTTATACCACTATTTTATAAAATATAACCATTTACTCTATTAAGTAAGCTTTTAAAAATCATGTAATACAAGTAAGTCTCCACACATTTGTTGAGTTTATTAATTTAATTTATTAGATTAAGAGTGATATATAGTGCTTAAATAGAGATTTATACCTAACAATTTGAATAGTTCTTACCAAAACAGACTTAAGAACATCTTATCTCTATTAAAGATAATAGAGTGAGACATCTTGTGTAACTTAAAGATGTTTTTCATGAAAAGTTTAGCCACTAAAAGGGTCATAAAGGGATAAACTAAGGCAATGAAGTGCTCACATTTACTAAATTTATTAATGACCACTAATATGACATATATTCCCTTAGACCTTAGCAAACCTTTTATAAAATTCATACTTACATTTCTTTAAGTTTCTATAGGCATAGGTAAAGGTTGAAGTAAACCATGACTTCTTTACAATTTTTTTCCTTACACCTCTAATAAATGTCATATTACTATATAAAGCATGAATATGTTTTTTGTAAACTAGCTAATAAAAGAATTGTTGTAACAAAAGAAGTATGAAATATCTCAGCATCTACATCTTAAGATCTTTATAAGGCCTTCTATAGAGTTTTCCTTTATGTTTAAGCACCCTATTATGTAAGGTAAATGATGGTTTAATCTTTAAAGAAAGTGATGACATAGGAATAAGATTAAAGGCTACATCATTCTTGTAACTCTTAGCCACTTTATTAAGCCATTAAGGCACCTAAGTTATTATCGTACAATAATTTGAAAATTCTTGCATAAGGTTTTTGTTATTGTTAACATCCTTTTTCTGGATAGGGCATTTTTTACCTTATTCTTTATGTCTTTCTTATATTATATACTGTAATCTAACCTTAAAATTTTAGTCACCCTTTTTAGTTGAATATAGGTATGCAACTATTATTATAGTAAAAACTTGAGACTTTCATGGTTAATTTTGACAATGAAATGATGTCCTTCTAATTAATGCCTTTATTTAAAGATTGTCATTAATATGACAACTAATTTCTTTTCATAGGTAGATAAGCCCTAATACTTTGCATATAATCTTTTTCTAAGGTAAGCAATAGACCTATTATTTTACACTAAGATAACACTAAGATGATTCCCACAAGTATTAATATCAAAGACAAAAGGTTTTGTGAAATCTAGTATTGTAAGTATAAAAACAATAACTATAACTTACTTTAATTGATTAAAAGATTCTTTAGCAACCTTATTCCACCCAAATTTGTTTTTCTTAAACAATTTTGTTTAGGGTTTGCTAATGTGACCATAACTTTTAACAAATTTTCTATAATATTTAGTGAAACCTAAAAATCTCACTAACTCCTTGATTGTAATTAGTATTGGCCAATCAATTATGACTGCCACCTTTTTAAGGTTAGTTGCTACCTTATTGTTAAAAATGATATAACCTAAATACACCACTTGTGATTAACCAAATGAATATTTAAACTTTTTTACATAAAGCTTATAATCCTTAAGGATTTAAAGGTCTTAAGCTAATTGTATAATATAATCTCTTATGGTGGTATTGTAAATTAATATGTCATTAAAAAAAAACAACACAAATTTCCTTAAGTAAAGACCATATACATGGTTTATGAGGGTTTGAAAAGTTAATAAGGCATTTATCAATGCAATAGGCATTACTTTAAACTTATAATGCACTTGATGAGTTCTTAAAGTAATCTTTAGTATGTCTTCTTCCATCATTTTAATTTGATGTTAGTTTGTCCTTAGACCAAGTTTAAAAAAAATAATGGCTTTATGGATTTCATCTAATAAATTATCTATAATGGATATTAGGAATTTATTTTTGACTTTAAAGGAATTTAATTGTTTATAATTAACACAAAAACACCAAGTGTTATCTTTTTTCTTAATTAACAAGACTGGAAATATAAAGGGGCTAGTGTAGGGTTACATGATAGAAGATTTTAACATTTCAGCCATTAATTTTTCCATTTTAGCTTTTTGGTAACAAAAGTACTTGTGTGGCCTCAAATTAATTAGCTAGATTTCTATTTTACAGTAATGTCATGATTATATAATTTGAAAAGAGGTATGTCTAATGGTTTTACAAAAATGTTTGCATATTATTCAAACACAAACAATAATTGTCCTAAAACTTCACTTATGGCATGTTATGGAACCATTATGCAAAGGTAAGTTTACACTACATTCTTTTTTTTTTTCACTTAATCAAATTCTTATGTTGCAATCCAATTTTGACCCTTAACCCTTTACTTATAAGGATTGACTAGTAATTTAATTGTTTTGCTATCTTTAACAAAAAAGTAACTTACAATCCTTAATATCAAATAACATAAAGCTGTATTATCCAAAAAAAAAAAAAAACTCCCAATATCATATCCAAAGGACCCATATTCATAATTCTTAAATCATTTTTTAAAAAGTTTGCCCCTATATTTTCTATTTAAAAATCAACTATTAATCTTTTTTCTATGAATCACTTTGAACCTATCCCTTACAGTAATCAGAAAAGTATAAGTGGAAATCATAAGACATAGAAGTTCTTTAACTAGGTTAGCATTAAAAAATTTTTAAGTATTTCTTGAGCTAATAAGTATGGTAAGTATCTTGGTTCCCATTTAACCATTTAACTAAATAGTCTTAAACTAAATAAGGCTTATTATGACATAAATGGATATGCTACCTTGTGCCTTTATTAATTCATCAAAATGTATAAAAAACTTCCCTTAAATCTTCCTCCCTCATTTTATCATCATATAGTATCTCTCCTTTTAAGCATGCAAATTAGTTTTCCTATCACATTAATGATTAGGGTAATATCTTTCTCCACTACTCTAATACTGTTTAGGTTTCTTAACTCCTTTATTTACATCTTATGATCCATAATAGTTACTGTATTGGTTGGGGCCCTACTACTTATTCCTTGGCCCTTGATTGCTTTCACAACTCTATTACTCCTATTAATTCCCATTAGTATTTTCTTTATCCATTGGTTGATACCTTAAGCATTA
Organism: Ceriops tagal; assembly: GCA_021533255.1. Classification (NCBI taxonomy): domain Eukaryota; kingdom Viridiplantae; phylum Streptophyta; class Magnoliopsida; order Malpighiales; family Rhizophoraceae; genus Ceriops; species Ceriops tagal. The sequence continues at coordinate 5,828,996 of CM038611.1, read as the reverse complement.
AAGTTAAAATTGTTCTTCCACCTTATGCCTTTTATGTTTCTCTCAATGAAAACCTTGGTTGGTGGTCTAGATAATTTGTTTAGGCTTATCACAACTACTTTTTATGATTTAGATAACTCGTATAAATGATTTAATGACTTTGGTTTTTATAGTCATGGTTAACTTTATAAAATCACTTAGTCTATTAATATAGTTAGATATAAAATACTTTTTAATTAGGGAAGGATTAGCACTTTTCATAAGTGCTTTTAATCCTTTAAAACTCTTTTAGTATTCCTTTGACAATTTGTTAAACTTCTAGGCACATATGAGAATTTAGTATTCCCAAATTACAAACAAAGATTATCAGTAAATTTTTTCTAACTAATAAAAATTTGATTTGCTAGTTATTATTCAAATCATAACTCAATTTACTCTCTAAATACATAGTTATTAACTTTACCTTGTATTCATTTGTTGTATTACAAAATTTAAAATATCTACTATATTTTATGATCCACTTTATAAGATTAGTGCCCTTAAAAAAAAGAAAGGTAACTTTAGAACTCCATACTAAGGATCCATCAATTACTTCAATTTTTGCCAATCTTAAAAGGCTATCTTTCTCTTGAAATTTCATAGGCAAACGTAAAATCTTTGACTAATCCTTAGCAATAGGTATCTTTATCACCAAGACAGAATAAATTACAAGTATAAAACTTGGGTTTGAAGGCTTACCATGATTAAGGAAATCAATGAAATGTTGAGTGAGCCGCTTAACTATTTGCTTTAAGACAGTATTATCCTCTAAAAGGGTTGAAGATCCTTTGAATAGAGTTGCACTGTTACTTGAGCCTTAGCATCATCTCACCCTTTTTTGTTACCATGGCTGGGCTTAACACTGTTGTAATTCTAGTCTTCTTAGTCAGTTTTCTTGGACTCGAAATTACCATAGAATCAAATGTTCTGATACCAATATGTTATGTTTTAGAGATTCAAAAGTATGGTTTGAGATAAGAAGAAAAAGAAAAGATAAATAGGATAAAGACGAGAGATAGAGCATGGATTAATCGAGGAGTGACAAACTATAGGAAACAAAAGTCAATTTTGTGTTATCTTTTTAAAATTGTTCATTGTGTTCAATATTATTTATACAAGTGACAATTAACGAATGATTTCCGCTCAATTAGTGAAACGCACGGTTTATTAATTGTATCTAAATTTAAATTAAAACTAGTGGCCAGACTTAACGGATTGTACAAGAAGTGATCCAACGGTGCCATATCTTTCATAGTAACAAACTGTTAGCTAGCTGTTAACAGGATGAAGGGTATAGAAATATAACAGATGAAAATATGACAGCCAATTCCAAAATCTATGTTTCATCCGCTGATTCACAATAAGGTCCTTTACTCTCAGCCGACGGCGGTGGAGCCCCGCCATGTCTCGGTACTCAGCTCTTCTTCTAGTTCAAAACAAGTTCGGTTAAACAGTTCCTAGTTTTTCAGTACGTTGGGACAATAATGGCAGAAGAGGAGGCAAAGCCGCCGTTGACGCACATACCGGAGGTGTTATTGAAGAGAAGAAGGCAAAATGAAGATTATTTAGCGCTTACGAGGAAAACCCAGTTGGAGTTGGGCAAGTATGGAGGGAAAAAGAGGAAGAAGGTGGAAGATAATATCAAAAGGTCTGAGCTTTTTGTCAGTAGTTCAGAGAGAAGGTGGATGGACCCCACAATTTCTTTTTTCCTTTCTTTAGAACTTTATCTTCAAATTATGAAATTGCTGTTCTTTTGTGGAGATTTTATGGTCTTAAAGTGAAAAGGTTGAATATTATTGACATGTTTAGCTTAATATTCTGTTGGATTATATATGCATACCTCTTTGTTTATAGTCCTCTGTGTGTATGGATTTTACCATTTAACCTTTTGAAACACTGAGTCTACGTTTGTAGCAAATGAATATACCCACCCCATAATGGATGATCTCAATCAAAGTCAGTGTTTGAAGTTGTCTGGATCATGATAATAAGGAAATTGAATTTTCACTGCTTGAGTGCTTTTTAGTTGAGATTTTTTAGTTTGTGCAATGTGCATGTATTTACTTTTTTTATTCAGAAAGGCGAGCCTCTTTGTCCAACTGGTTCTTTAATCTTGGGTCCAAAAAACGTATCCTTCGAATGTATAGATGTAGTACTTCCCCTTCGCAATGACTCACTTTTGTTAGCCAGGGTGTTACCTGTACATTTATAGATGATATACAAAGTGGTCTAATACCTTCATCTATGTATCCATTTGGAGCCATAAAAAATTGATGACAGAGCACAATTGAGACTTGCAGTAACACATAACTTGAAGGAATGTATATTCTTCAACAAGGTTTTTGTATGGTTCCTCAATAATTTGTTGGATGCTATTTCAATCTGTGCAACATGTTATTCTTGAATAATTGCTGTATTTTATCTAGCAAGTGGACCTCATAGGAATGAAAAAGAGGGAAAAGAGGCCAATATCGGCATCATTGATAATAAATTTGAAGCTGCTATTCATGGTTCACATTCATGGGCAGGCTTTTTGAGATTATTCCCCTCAATGTTTTCCTAACTGTTCCTGCATCTGATATTTCCTTTCTTTCCAGAAAAATTGGCATACACCCAAAAACTAAGAAGATCCCCTACAACTTAAGGTCGAGGAAAAAATTTCGTGGTGTATTCATGAAGGCAATTAAGGGGTGTTAGAAATTCTTCAAAAGGCAGAACCATGTGCTACTTATGGGTATGATGCTTAAAGCCTAGTTTATATATTTTGTGGAATATATACAGTTACTGTATGATGAATCTATTGATGGAAAAAAAAAAAAGAAATATATTGCATGATGATATGAAGTCTCAAAAGAAAGGCAGTGGGAGTTATATGTAAATTCATGACTCTAATCAGAAGTACTTCAACTAAATCTTGTAACCTATTGTTTGGGGTTGCTTCATTACATTAGATCCTAACGCCACTTTTCTCTTAGCTTCCCTTAATTGTATGTCCTCTCATTTGGGTGCTTCAAGTCGTGTAAATTATCTTTACTGGATCTTTAACCATGTGTTGATTCTTGAACTATCTGGACTTTTCTAGCATTTTGCCTTGTTCTGGTAAATGATTTGGGAGCTGGGAGAGATGTGAGGCTGGTAGCTATCTTTCCTAATTGTTATCAGATTCCTTTTTCTCTGTTTTGAGATTAAATTGTAATTAAGTCTTGAACTGAACTAGGATGGTGCCTCATTTGGCTTGCTTTGTTTTTGCTTGTGTGAGATTGCCTGCAAAATTTATTAATTTTTGGTACTTCTTGCTTGAGTGTACTTTTTATGTCTACATAGCTCACATAACATTATCATCATTTAGAGCAACACTTTCACTCTCATTCATGCTTGAGGAATTTTTTCATTTCTTAACCCGTTATATGGATTCTTTCATGTCATAATCTTAAATCACATTGCTTACTACAAGGGCAAAGTTAACATTACCTGCCACTATTTTCTTCTTTTTCTTTTGATGATTGCTACCACTGTTTGTTGGCCTATAAAATGCTGTGAAAGGTAGAAATACTGGTCCTTTCAGACATTGTTTAAGATTGCATTAGCAAATTGGGAGTTTCACCTAAAAACTTTTCTTATCTATTACATTTACCTTGAAAAAGGTCAACATGTTTCTTTCTTTCTTTCTGTTTTGCTCTTCTGAAAGTCAATATGCAATGGTGCTTGTGCTTTAGCCATGGGACAATGTTCTGTCAACTACTTCAATAACTTATTGATATTCTAGCTGTTTGTTCTTTTCACAGATATCCAAGTCCTAAGAATGTTAGCGAACTGATATACAAGAAAGATTATGAACAGTAAAGAACCAGAGGGTTGCTCTAGTAGATACCAACATAATTGAACAGGTAAATTTGAATCCCCCTAAGCCTTTGGTTGCTTAAATTGAAACTTTCCAACCATATCGCAGCCTCTGATTTGTGCATTTGGCAGGCATTGGGGAAGCATGGCATCCTATGCTTGGAAGATATTGCATGTCAAATTCCCACCGTTGGCCCACTTTTTAAGGAGATTACAAACTCAGTTTTTGGAGCCATTCACACTCAATAAGCCGAAGGAAGGATTGCAAGGGAGTCAAACATTGTACGAGGATGGGGGAGACACAGGCATTGAGTGTACTTTTTGCTTGATCTAAATGATCCTAAGTCGTGTTTTGGGGCTACCACTTATAATAGATATCAGTTTTGGGGTTTTCTTTTTTTTTTTTTCGTCCCTTTGATTTCCTTTTGTCAGGACACATCTTTGTCCAATTGCATTGGCTTGAACCGGCGTCTTGCCATGCCCCTAACTAAACCACTTGGTTGGACTTGGATGTGCGCCTACTTCACAAAACAAGCCATATGAATCATGTCCAAAATTGAAGTCAACTCTGCTACGGCATTTTGGTGGATATCACATTGGCGTGAGAGGAACAGCATCATGGTACTCCGCTTGGAAAAACTGTATTTCGACAGGTCATGAGCTCATCAATGGACCAAGCATTCAGGCAACTTTTGGGCCATGGATGTAACGAAAGGATAAGTTGGGAAAGATGAACAATTCCAATTTGTGGGCTGCGGTCCGCAACCCAATGGAATGGTTTACTTAAAATGCGTTATTATTAACAATCTCAATCTGTGAAGTCCCAAACAAATGTAGGTAACCTTAACATTCTTCTTCTTCTTATTATTATTATTTAATAAAGAGGCTATTTACAGGATGCCATATAATACTTATACTAACTCCAAGCTTGGATCCTGGGAGTCAACAATTAATTATCCCATAATTTCCTTTTTCAACTATTCCTGAAAGCAAATGCATGGGATCGTGCAGGAGAAAACAAAAGGCGCTAAAAGTAGTATCAGGTATGTAAGAAACCAACAAGGGAAAGCTGAGCTCGGCCAGGAAGGTCTCCGGCATTATCACGTCTCTTTCCTCTTGCATTTGATAGTGGATGATTTGGGAACACAGCGACATGGACATGATGGACCACTAAAAGGGTACACAAAAACAAAACATGGGAAGGGCAGGCAGAGTCCATTCTCCCCACGTCTCTTCTTCTTGCTGACATTTTACTTCCATTCAGTCTCGAAAACTAAGCCGTCTGGTCTATCGCTATACTATACTCATATAAGTTGTTATCTGGGCAACCAAAATAAAAATTAGAAATAAACAATTCTGTTCATTGAAATTTCTCAATCTCTCCGGAGCTTTTCTGCTTTCATATAGCAGGCAGGTATTACAACTTCTCCTATTATCTCTCTCTCTCTCTCTCTCTCTCTCTCTCTCTCTCTTGACAACTCTTTCCTATGATAAACTTGCCTTGTTATCTTGTAAGATTAAATTAGAATTATCTTTGTGACGATCATCCCATTTTTGTTAACTAGCACTGGATCATTAACACTGTTGACATAGTGAACCCTGTTTTGTATATCAGCTAAGGATGGCATACACTTTTGGATGATAATTTGGGGAAACCTTTGATACTCGGGATGGCGTGAGTATCCAAAACAAGGAACGAAATTGACTCAAGCATGATAAGAACCATTTAAAAATTTAAGTACTTTCTTATCTAAATACAAACTCCAAGCACTCAAATTTTTCAGCCTTGGGAACGTTTTTGGGGGGGGGGTGTTGATGGCTTAACCGTGTTAAAGCATGCTGCTACTGCAGGGCGAGGTTCCCTAATGCTCTTTAGGTGCTTGCCTCTCCCCCCAATCTGGCTAAGCATCCCGCGTTCTGAGATGTGTTAATGACACAGATAATGTCTATGGAGCAAATTTTCTGTATAACATGTGTTAAGAGTATTAAATCCCATGTTAAAGTATAAAAACATGATATGATTAATAATGTCTATATGTTTTCCCAACTATCAGCCTGAGTTTTAAGTGGATTTAAAGTTCCAAGTTTGGCCCTTTCCATATTATCAATCTAATCGATTCAGCCAAGTGCTGTTGGGGACATGACTATGTATATGATTCTATCTCTAGTTGAGGTTCATTCTTATGATATGACCAATCTTCCTGGATATGATTTAATAAATATCTCTAAATTTGCTTTCCTTATTTATTTACCTTTTTGATATAGCCTTCTACATAAAAAAAGATATGCTGCATATGTTTGAGCCAAATGATAGTTTGCTTGAGCTAATTTGAGGCTTTTCTGCTGTTATATAAGCACAGTTCTTTAAGGATAATAGCTAGACTAAGTATCCCTAATCACTATTTTGATTCTAATTAGAACTTGCTTGTTCTTATGCTTATGTCAGCATTCATGTGGTGACTTCTTTTTTACACTGCAAGGAACGTCTGTTGCCAGGTTCAATGGCTGCTGGACTAGTTAATGTAAATGAGTTCCAAGAATTGGCTAGAAAGGCCCTCCCAAAAATGTTTTATGACTTCTACAGTGGGGGTGCTGAGGACCAGCATACACTAGAAGAGAATCTGAAAGCATTTCAAAGAATTATGTAAGGTCTAAAAGATTTTCCCAATCAATAACTAATAAGAGATTTCGTCATCTGTTTCTGTGGCTTCTCAGGTTTCGGCCTCGAGTTCTTGTGGATGTGAACAGAATAATGTTGTCTACCACTATATTGGGTTATCCCATGGCAGCTCCTATTATGATAGCGCCAACTGCTTTGCATAAGCTAGCTCACCCTGAAGGTCCATAGTTGTGACAGTAGAGATCTAATGTTTGTTTAAATTTATCTTTATTTACCAGCTGTTCTGTTTACTTTAGGAGAGCTTGCCACTGCCAGAGCAGCAGCTGCGTGCAAAACCATATTGGTATTTGTTCATTCATCCAGTTTCTAGATCATTTCTTGCTCAGGGTGATTGAGTACTAAGTTGTGCTTGTTTTCTAAAATTTTCCTTCTAGGTTGTGTCATTCTCGGCCTCATACAGCCTGGAGGAGGTTGCTGCCAGTTGCAATGCTGTTCGATTCTTTCAACTATATGTAATTAGCCTTCAGTTGGCTCTTTGTTGTTTTTAGGTGCTTAATTTTCCCCTATTCCTTCAATATCATTAACAGGTACTAAACTGCAACTGATTATCTGTTTACAGGTGTATAAGCAACGAGACATTGCTGTTAATCTAGTACAAAGAGCTGAAAGGAATGGATATAAGGCTCTTGTACTAACTGCTGATACCCCAAGACTTGGTCGAAGGGAGGCAGACATAAAGAACAAGTACTAGCCATTTCTTTTTTGTTGTAAGTTTATGTTTCAATTTCTGGAAGTTGCAGAATTGAAAAACCAGAAAGAAGAGAGAGGGGAGCAAGAGAGCATCTTAGGCTTGCAAGAGAAGCAACCTACTTCTCATTGATCATCATCCATAGCTTCATATATTGCTTGATTACATCATACATTTCAAATTGGAATTTAGAATTTACAACCACTAATACAAAAATACAATTCAAATTTAAATACAAATTTAAATTACAATTATAACATATTTCAAATATAATCAAAAGTTTGGTGAAGTAATGTGAACTATAATTATGCTAGCATAAGCTAATTATGCTCCAGCAACCATGTTAATCAGCTTAAATAACTTTTAAACTTTGATGGGAACCTGGAAACCAAAAACCAAAATTGCATAACTTTCTTTAACGCTCCTCCTTCTTGTTGTCAATTTGCATCCCAAATTGTTTCTTAATTCCATAAACCTTCCCTTATGAAATGGTTTAGCCAATATATCTGTTAATTGCTTCTCTAAAGAATAGAATGTTAGCATGATTTCATTGTTCTTTTGTACTTATGTAACAAAATGAATCTTTAATACAAAATGCTTGGTTTTCCTATACTTCACAGGATTTTTGAAAATTGCAATGACAACTTGATCATCATAATAAATCAAAGTAGATTTAGTTAGTGTTTGGTGTAGATCATCTAGCATATTTCTTAACCCAATGACTTGTTTTACAATTATAGTAGTAACAAAAGATTCAATTTTATCTGTTGATTGTGCAACAACTTATATTTCTTTGAATATTAGTCAAAAACACCTAATTCTTAGGTAAAGACATACCCTAAAGTACTTTTCATTTTATCTTGAGTGTCTTCCCAATTGCTATAAGTGTAGCCAATTAACTCAAGTTTCCCAATTCTTTTGAACATGATGTCATAAGTTGTGCATTTGACATATTTGAGAATTCTTTTTGCAACTTTGAGATATATTTGGTTAGGTTTATGCATATATTTTGATAAGAGGCTTACTGCTTGCAAGATATTTAATCTAGATGCAGACAGATGAAGCAGGTGCCCAATCAAACTCATAAACTTGTTAGGATCTGCCTTAGGTACTCTATCTTCTTTTAGAAATCTTGCACCAACAGCTAATAGTGTGCTTGAGATTTTGCAATCCATAATCTAGAATCTTTCAAGAAGCTCTTCTGCATACTTTTTCTAACTAACAAATGTTCCTTCTTTAGTTAGCTTCACCTCTAATCCAAGAAAGAAGGTGATTTGTCTTAAGTCAGTCATATCAAACATGTTCATCATTTCATGTTTGAAATAATCAATTGACTTAAGGTTGTTTCCAATGACTAAGAGATCACCAACATAAATTGAGACCACTAAAGCAGCCTTATTCTTGCTTTTGGCAAATGAAAGCTTCAATAAGTAATCATTGATTTTGCTGCAACTAGCTCTAGGCACTTACTTCAAACTATAAAGGGCTTTCTTTATCAAGTATACTTTATATTCTTATCATTGCTTAAGGAAGCCTTTTAGTTATTCAACAAAGACTTGTTCTTATAGCTTACTATTTAAAAAAGTAGATTTTACATCAAATTGGTGAATATCCTAGCTTTTTGAGCTGTAACAGCTAAGAGCAATTTAATTGTATCTAGTCTCACAACAAGGGCAAATGTTTCATAATAATCAATGTCGTATTGTTGAACATAGCCCTTTGCCATTAGTCTTACCTTTAATTTGTTTGTAGAGCCATTTGGATTCATTTTAACCCTAAAAACCCACTTGACTCCTATAGGTTTTTTGTTTTGTGGTCCATCCACCAAGATCTAGGTTTTGTTCTTTTCAATTACATTGATCTCTAGCTTAATGGTTCAAGCTGAGCAACAAGGCTTCTTTCATAAATATCAGAAAGGGGCCTTGTTCCTTTAACTGGTAAGTAATCTATCAACTCATCATTTAAGGAATTAAATTCTTTTGCAGATGATGTTGTTGCATATCAGTTGATTGACGTAAATGACTTCAATTTTACTTTTCTCCCAACTCTAAGTCTCCTCTTATGCAAATTGAACTTCTTTATTGATGAAGATATCACTTATGAAAGTTGAATAACTTATAATTGCCTAGTGTGTTTGTATAACCCACAAACACATTCAATTTTGCTTTGGAATCCAGCTTGTCTCATTTCTTTTCTAGAAAATGAGGGTAACAAATGCTAACAAATACCCTCAAATGGCCAAGAGAAGGCTTTCTCTTGTACCAGCCTTCAAATAGAGTTTCCATAGGCAAAGCCTTGGGTAGGAGTCTGTTTAGAAGGTATACTATTGTAATTATAGCTTCACCCCAAAACCTTTTTGTCATCTCTTTTTCAAGAAGTAAACATTTGAACATCTCCATTGTTGTCCTATTTCTCTTTTCACTTATTTCATTTTGTTAGGGAGTGTAAGGAGTTGTGAATTGCTATTGTATGCCAACTGCTAAACAGATTTGTCTAAAGGAACCTGAAGTATATTCAGTTCCATTGTTTGATTTAATAGCTTTGATGTTGTAGCCTAATTAATTCTCAATCCAGTCTTTAAAATCTTGAAACACCTTTACAACATTTGATTTTTGTTTTAAAAGAAAAGCCAACAAAACCTTGTAGAATCACTTATAAAAGTTATCATGTACCTACTTCCATTGTGTAAATCTATGCTCATAGGATCATAGATGTCATTATGCAATAGTTCTAGTTCATTTTAGTTATGTGGCTTTGATTAGTTGAGAAAGACAATCTAGATTGTTTTCTTTGTTGACAAGCCTACCATATAGCCTCATTCTTAAATATTTTTGTTAGATCATGTACCATCTTTTTCCTGTGAAGCTTCTACATGCCGACATAGTGAGCATGCCTTAATCTCTTATGCCACAAAATTAATTCAGTTGAGGTAATTGGCATTACCACATTCTCAACTTACTTTAGATCTAGATGAAAGCTTTTTCCTTTCATTGGAACAACAATAAGCTCCACTCTAAATGCATCATAAATGATGCATAATTTGTTTTTAAATTCCAATGAAACCTTTCTCTAAAATCTGGCTAACACAAAAGGAAATTTTAACTCATGTTAAGCCCAGCCAGCACATCAAAGATTAGTTTCATATTTGACTAGGCTTAAATGACAACCTTTCCTTTTCCTTTGACTTCAAGAAGGTCACCATTACAAATCCTTTCTTTGAATATAAAGGACTGGTTAAGCTTCTTAAAGACTTATAGTTTGGTAACATATAGTTTAAATAACCTATGTCAACCAACCATGTCTCAAAATTTGTTTTATTTTTGCCATTTTTAACCATAAAGAGTTGCTCTTCAATTCCTAAATAGTCATCATTTTCCATTTGTACTTGTTGATTTTGTTGAGGCCTCCTTTTCTTTGGGCATACTTTTTCTCTGTGTTCTCTTTAATTACATAATTTGCAAACTATGTCAGACCTCCACCAATAATACTTTGGCAGGCGAGGGGTCTTTTTACAATACTTACAGAAAGGATAGACTTGTTTGCCTTCAATGCTACTCTTTCGCTCATTTCTTTGCTGCTTTGTAAGCTACTCTTTCTTCTTTTGCTATATTTTCTCTGAGTGCTTAGCTGAGAAAGTACCCTTAATGGAGTTCTCCACCTATCTCAACAATCTTCTTAATTCTTGAGCTTACAAAGCATTAATTAGCTTAGACAAAAAGATATCTCTAGAATCCTTAAGTGAGGATATTTTTACTTCAACTCTCTCTAGAATACTATTAGAATCTTTTGAACAATTCTAGAATCTAGAAAGTCTTCTTTAAGGATTTTAATTTGATTCACAAGCTTTATAAGTCTATCTCCATAGTTCGTTATGGCCTCAAACTCTTTCATCTTTATTAGCTCAAAATCTTTTCCTAAATTCAATAGCTACATGGTTCTTGTTCTTTAACTCTCAGTTTCTCAACTTTTTCCATGCATCTTTAGTTGTTTCATAAGTCATAATTCTATTAAATGCAACCTCTATAACAGTAAAATGTATGTAAGTTAAAACCTTAAATTGGTTAAACACTAGCACATTATGATTTTTTAACTGTGTCATTGTTGGATTTGTTAGAAATGGAGGTATCTCTCCTCCTTTTTCTGTGACTTCCCAAAATTTAAAGGCCTTAAGATAGACCTTTATTATTACAGTCCACTAAAGATAAGTTTCTCTAGTGAATTTACATGGTAGAAGTTGGGACAAGTTTGTTGAAACCATGTCAGAAAATTGATTTTGTTTTTTATAATAGTCCTTTCCAAAGCTTTTTTTTTTTTTTTTCAAATTTTCACTCCTTAGTGTGTTTCTCTTGTGTTTAAAAATTATATTCTCTCTTTGGTAGGTCTCTCAAGAGCTAAATTGCTCTAATACCACTGTTTTAAGTTTATGTTTCAATTTTTGGAAGTTGCTGAATTAAAAAACCCAAAAAGAGTGAAAAGGGAGTAAAAAGAGCTTTTTATGCTTGCAAGAGAAGCAACCTACTTCTTATTGATCATCATCCATAGCTTGATATATTACTTGATTACATCAAACATTTCAAATTGAAATTTAATCGTTCATAACCATTAATACAAAAGTACAATTCAAAATCAAATACAAAATTTAAAATACAATTATAGTATATTTCAAATATAATAAAAAATTTGGTGAAGCTAACATAAGCTGATTATGCTCTAATAACCATGTTAACTAACTTAATTAACTTTTAAACATTGGTTGTAAGCTGGAAACCAAAAACCAAAGTTGCACCGGGAAAAGGCCTAAAAACAGCATTAACTTTCTTCAATTATTTTTTATTCTATTAGATGATGTACTTTTTGTTAGTCACAATTAGAGTTTGGTTTTAGCTGCTTAATTTGGTGAGAATTAATGCACCATGAATGTTTTGTCTATAATATGTCTAAAATTTGTTAATCTCTTCTTTTGTGTAATTTGTTCCAATAAGCTACAATTTTACATATCAAGTGACTGTTAACAACTGCAGAATGATTGTACCACAGCTAAAGAATTTGGAAGGTCTCATATCGACAGAAGTTTCCTCTGTAAGTGAAACAATTTAAGTTTAATAGAATACAAACATTGGTCTAGCAAGCAATTTGAACAAAAAATATTGTGCCTATGTCCATCTTTTTGTGGATTTTAGGCTTAAAACTTCCCCTTCTCTCCTTCCTCCTTTTGAACTCATACATTCTATACAATACATGCCTATATGTATGTATGTAAATGCATGTGCAATGGGCTAAATATTGCAGGATTGCGGTTCAAATCTTGAAGTTTACGCCAATTCAACCATGGATGCTTCTTTGAGTTGGACGGTAATTAGCCATTGGCATTTCACTTGCATTGTTTGGACATAATATCACAAAGGTGTCCCTTGGATCATTTTTCACCTAAGAGAGGGCCACTAGAGCCATGTAGTGGTACATATATGCTCACAAGAACCACATTTTTTTTTGCTCTTATTAGAAAATTAAATTAAATTCTTAATTTCTTACAATTAATCTAGTTATATTAAAAATCCAATCAAATCAAATGTCCAATCTTTTTGAATTAATTAACCATTAATTTCATATATCTGCTGATTTATTTTTTTTGCTTAAATGACTTTTTATGTTTTCTCTATAATTTTAAGGTTTAAATAAGAAATTAGCTTGATGTATATATGTATATCTTATTATTGAATAAAAATTCAAATGAGGAGTTTTGTTTTCAATTCTCATTTCAGTGCTTTGTTTACTGAGCATTTTCATCAGCAGGATATAGGTTGGTTAAGATCTGTTACAAAGTTGCCAATTCTGATCAAAGGAGTACTAACTCGAGAAGATGGTAAGATAAATAAGCATCTAATGGATCACACATTCATTTTAACTACAAATATATTTCCGAATACGTTTAGTGTCTGTTTGCCGGGAGGATACAATTGAAGTCATTCTTACATGAATACATTATTATTAATATGCTAGCACATTTTTGGTTTGTTATATGTTCGGCCAGTAATGCCTGTTTACTTGGGTGCCTTTTCTAACAGCCTTGAAGGCTGTGGAATTTGGTTTTGCTGGGATCATTGTCTCAAATCATGGAGCTCGCCAGCTAGACTATACTCCTGCCACAATTTCTGTTCTGGAAGAGGTGATGACTTAATATATTGCGGAATTTCAGCGCTTGTGTGATTCATAGCTAGGCAGGTTTGAATGTTGATGGTACGTTATAATTCCTACTTTGGAATGTTGGGTTTCAGGTGGTTCGTGCGGTTGAAGGAAGGATTCCTGTTCTAATAGACGGAGGAGTGAGGAGAGGGACAGATGTTCTCAAGGCACTGGCCCTTGGCGCACAAGCAGTCCTTGTAAGTTCATCTAACCAAGCGGTATATTAATTCAAATTCTAAAACTTTTGTTGCTCTTCTGCTTTTGATCATTTGACTGAGTCCACTCTGTTGGACCCTGAAACAGAAATTACCTTGCCATTTACATCTCGAGAAACGTCTAGCTTCTACTACTGCTTGCATCACAAGCAGTCGTTGTCGCAATGTTATACTTGAACACAAGTTGATCATTATAGATACCGGCTTCCTTTCTTTCATTTTCATTAAGATCCAAGCCAATACACGAATAATGATTGCCTCTCTTTCTGTGGTTACTGAATTTCTTGCTGCCTTGCAGGTTGGGAGGCCTGTCCTCTATGGGTTGGCGGCAAAAGGAGAAAATGGCGTGAGACAGGTGATTGAAATGCTGAAGAATGAGCTTGAGCTTACCATGGCCCTATGTGGCTGTCCTAGCTTGCAAGATATTACCAGGAGCCATGTGAGGACGGTGCATGACAGACTCCAATCCATGCTCTAATTTAGCATTTTGAAGCATTTGAAAAAAAAAAAAAAAAGGAGAAGAAGAAGAAAAAAAATAAAATAAAAAATCGGGTATGAGTGAGTGCAGCCTGACTGCTATTGGAGACGTGTATCCAGTAAGTGGAAGCAACATGGCTGGCAGCTATTTGGTTACATTTTGGCTTTTTACGAAGAGTTTATTTATGGGTTTCCACTGCAGTGCGGTAGTATCATAGGGCCTATCCTCACCTTTAATGTGAGTTCATTGGAGAAATGACGCAAGCTGAAATTAGGAAGGACAACAGGATAGAACAGGAGACGGGTACTTCCACCTCCGTCCTCGTCTCTGAAAGTATATCATTTTCCTCCGTAGACGACCATTGGGATTTTGTCAACAAAGCTGTGCATGTTCCCAAAATTAAGTTACCCAGGTTCGGGTCCTGGTGGTACAGTATTCAAGTTCATATCAAGCACGAGCTAGCACTCGTCGTGACAAGGGAATGCACCTGGAGATTCGAAAAGGAGTACTGAGCCCATGACGGTGCATTTATTATTTTGCAGATACATGACTTCATATCCAAACATGCCAATTATAAACAAAAATATGTATGTATGTATCTTTAGCCACTGTCCATCTCCACCCCCTCTTTTCCCCCATCATACCAGATGGCGTTATGGCTTCGAGAGACCAGCGGACAGAAAGTAAATAAACAAAAACATTATCATTTCTCGGCTAGTTCCGATTCCATGAGGGCCATGCCTAAAGTGCTGCTACATGAAATCCGCATTCAACAGTGTGGTCGTTTTCATACCTGAAGACAATAAAGTCGCAAACATATAATCCGTGAATTGTTGCATGCTTCTAATAATATTCTGTTTTATAGCAGCAGCAACCGGCTAACACAATGTTTGCTTATGTCTAATTATTTTGCTGCTCGAAACACAAGAAACCTTAAGGTCCCTTACCTAGCCTTGAAAGTTATCCACTGTCAATAATCATGAATCCGTCTAATCACTTGGATAATTATGCAAGCTATATACAGAAAAAAGAGAAACCCGTGCAGCTGGTTTTGACACACTGAAACTGGGTGCTGTTTCATGGATGCAGTAACTGCTTTCTTTTGTGGAAAAAGAATGCTCTGAAGAGGGTTGTCGATCTAACTATGCATTACCAACAGAGTTACTTTTGTTCACACCTTGAAGCTCCATTGGAGAATTTGATATGCTTCCAACTGAGCCAACGGTCTGAGAGCTGAGCTGGGGACTGGCAGGACAAGCCTCTGGATTACCAGCACTCATGGCATGGATTGCTCCGGAACTCAGCTGTGGACTCATTGGGGTTCGTTGGCTCATTTGCTGTGGGCTTGGTTGCTGCTGAGGTTGCTGGGATTGCTGGTTCAGTTGTGGAATTCCCAAGGTTGATGGTGAACCTACTTGAGAAGGCGAAACAACAGCTTGCAGTGATGCACCTGTTTCTTGTTGCTGTTGCAGCTGTTGTTGTTGCTGCTGCTGCAGTTGCTGAAATTGCTGTTGCTGCTGTTGCAATTGAAGCTGCTGCTGCTGCTGTTGCTGTTGCGGTTGGTTCATGTATGGATTCATCCCTGCCATCAACTTTGGCGGACCCATGGGCCCCATTGCACTTCGTTGCATTGGGTTCATATTAGCTCGGTTTAAACATTGGCCCAGCAAGCCTGGGTGTACAGGTCTACCACCTGACATCCCTGCTATGCTCGACTGATGACTGCTTAGCATGCCTGTTCGATTCTGCATCCTCCTTAACTGGAATAAAGCAGTTTGTTGATTTATTTGTGTAGGACGAAGTGGCTGGCTTAATACATTGGTAATGTTGGAAGTCTGGCCCAGACTCATTGGACTCTGTCCCACATTATTCATACCAGATACAGGGGCCATTGGTCCAGAGATTCCTGCTGCTCCTAGTCCCCTTGCACCTGCAATACCCATGGTGCTACCCAGGCCTCCTAAACCAACCATGTTGTTTCCCATATTCCCAATACCCATAGCTGTTCCAAGTCCCATCATCATCTTCCTCTGTTGCATCTGTGGCTGCTGCTGCTGCTGTGGCTGCTGCTGCTGCTGTTGCTGTTGGACCTGCTGTTGTTGCTGTTGCTGCTGCTGCTGCTGCTGTTGCTGTTGCTGTTGTTGTTGCTGCTGCTGCTGTTGCTGCTGTTGCTGCTGTTGCTGCTGCAGCTGCTGCTGCTGTTGTTGCTGCTGCTGCTGCTGTTGTTGCAACAGCTTGAGCTGCAAATGCGCAGGCTTATTGGCCATGTGATTGGCCAACTGCAAGCTTGAATTCTGGCCAATTGAATTCAAGTGAGTAAGTGGATTTGACGGAAGGCCCATGGGTGACCTCTGGAACTGTGCATGCTGCTGCTGAATTGAGGCAAGTTGATTTTGCTGCTGTAACGGTTGCTGCTGCTGCAGCTGAAGAGAAGGTTTCAGGTCTAATTGCTGTGATCTGGCAGGCATTGAGACACCAGACAGTGAGCCTTGAGGCATCTGTAAGGAATGAGGGTTTCCAGGAGGCAGCATCCTTGTGTTCGCTAGTATATTCTGGGATGAACTAATAGATGTGTTGCCGCCAAGATTTGGCTTTATATCATTAGATGGCTGACCAGAAACTGCTTCATTATATTGCTGCACCTCGGCAGAAGTATTATTTGGAGGGACTCCACCAGCATTTGGTTGGTCACTTGAGGAAACACTCATGTGGGATGGTCTTGGCTGAATGTTATCTTCGACCTCAATATACCCTTCGCGGGTCATCTGCATAAGCCAATTCCAATAGTCGGGTACATTGAAAAAAATTCACAGTTTCTAAACAAGAAAGCCTTTTATCTCAAAACATACCAGTGAATAAAATTCTTCTGCAAGCAAATCTGCAAAATGCTGCAACAAGAATTAATGAAAATTGCAAGTCAGAAATGAAGCATATATGTCTCATAATAATCCAGGTTTAGAATGGTAATTAAGATAAAGGGATGGTATAAGACTGCAGTATAAGAGTGTGATGTAACTAATTAAATGTAAAAGCAAAAATTCCGATGCAACTGAAAAATTTTCAGCTAACAAATCCTTTAAGCCAAGTTGTTATATAGCCTGCTAGAAGCAATCAATAGTGTGACATATGCACTACACTGAACAGGGTGGAGACATAGAACTCTGCCACATGATTCAAAAATTATAGATGAAGCTGATAAAAACATGCTGGAAACCCACAGATTGGCAACTCTGACACTTGATGAGGAGCACCAACCGGAAGTTTTCACAAGAAGACTATATCAAAGGACAAAAGCAGATGACACAAAAACATTATTGAAAGATGAAAACACTAATAAGAAGGGAAAAGGTCACATTGGATACAGCTAACAATGATGACACGAAAAATCACAAATGCATGTCACTGAAAGTTTAAGATGCTAATAAGAGGATAAAAGGCACAAAAGACATGGATAACAATGCTGGATGAAGATATCAAAAAAAGAGGAAAAAACTGAGAATCACTTGCATAGCAACTTACAACATTGGGCAGAGTAGGGAGATAATCTTCTCCAGAGAGAACATCACCATCCTCTACTTCTCCATAATAAATTGCTACAGTACCATCATTAGGCTTCTCTGACATGATCATCTTTGTCTGTAATCTAGGAACATAGGAAACACCATTCCCTGCAGAAAAATAAAGTTTTTAGGCTAGGTAAGGGATGCAATTATCTAAAATGGCAAGAAACCTGGAGTTGTAAGACACAACAGACCTTGAAGTACTCTATCTGCGAACATATATTTTTTAACTCTCATCTTGCAGGCATTTCTGCTGCCACCCACAAGTGAATTGGATAAACGCTTCGTGTCATCTTTAGAATCCTCATAGTTTGCGGACTTAGAAAGACAAACCCGCAGATGTTGAGACGAATAGGTTTTGTGTTTCCTGACAGGGTGGTCCTCACTCTTGTTCTTTTTGCAGTTGAGTTGGTACCTAGAAGAAAACAAATTAAATTTGTTGCTGAGTTACTAAAATGGACAGATATCATGATATTTCCATGGAAACCTACATCCAGAAGACAAGACATTAAAATATCATATAACAACTCACAACCCACAGAGAGACAGGAATAAAGATGGAAGAAACTTATGACCCAAGAAAACACAAAAATGAAGAAAAATTATGCACCTCAACTAATGACTAAAGTGAATTTGATTAACTCTTGATGCTTTATTCAGATGATTTTCAAGCCACGTGACTCAAGGAAAAGGGATTCAACCAGCTCAAAAGCCAAATTACAATTTCTATCTACTGTATAGAGGAAAAAAAACCAAAAATTAAACTGAAATGAGATAACCATATAGTGCATTATACCTCATGGTTACCGCATCAATCTTGGAGAACCTTTCAAGCATGGTCTGATCAGCCACACATGGGGTTCCAACAGAAGGACTGCTTGCATTCAGTGGGACACTTATGTTACTAACACTTGCAGGGGAGCCAACCCCACTCATTACTGGGGTCTTTGGGAGAGAATTGGATCTTCGCTTTGAAGTGGCTTGGACCTGTTGTTGCCGTTGCAATGAGTCATTAGCACTAGAAGTCAAAGATGGGGCTCCACCAACTGCTGGAACTGAATTGACGGCTGCCTTCTCTTTTTGTGACCCAAGTGCAGCAGCAGCAACTGCTCCAAAGTGAGT
Source organism: Ceriops tagal (assembly GCA_021533255.1). NCBI lineage: Eukaryota > Viridiplantae > Streptophyta > Magnoliopsida > Malpighiales > Rhizophoraceae > Ceriops > Ceriops tagal. The sequence goes on along the minus strand of CM038611.1, from coordinate 5,810,212 downwards.
TCCAGCTGAACCACTTGAGAATTCCCCGGACTTGGATGACAGTGGAGATTGAGCCAGAGTCCCAGTAGATAATCGGGGACTTTGAGCTGATTTCCTCTTTTGGAGTTGCTCCTCCTTCCTTAAATCTTGGCCAAGACTGCTCCAGGCTGCCTGAGAGAAATTCGACCTTATGATGTGTTGTGCTAACCTTGGCAGTAGTCTCGATTGCTGCTGTTCCAAATGGCTTGTTTCTGTTTCCATCATCTGCATATCATTCTTAACCTGGCTGAGCTCTGACCCATCCAGTTTTTCTGTTTCAAATTGTTCTTCCTTTGGACCAAATCTTGCACCTGACTGTCCACCAGAGAATGATGGTGTGACAGGGTTCAGGTTCATTACCCCTTCAAACATCTGCTGGGGATAATTCTGACCACCAGGATTAGTACACTGAATCCCTCTTGTCATTGCTTGCCGAGACATTAAAGAATTCTTCCAGTTCATGTCTGATGCATGGAGGGAGTCCATATGGGGCCCTATTTGATGTTGTTGACTTCCATCAGGTCCCACAGGTGTAAGCCTAGCCCTCTTACTGAAATTGGATAAAGGTGAAACTTGTGCATCCTGATTTTCTCTATTTCTATGAAGAGAAGGAACAGAATTCATATTGTCACTATATGTGATCATCATGTCCTGCACAGAAGGGGAAGCTCCTGAACTGTTAACAAGAGGTGCTGACCCTTGATCTTGCATACTTCTAGGGGTTCCAACCCCTAATTGATACCTTGACTGCTGAGCTGCCAAAGGCAAGGCTGGGACATTGCCATCTCCAACAAAGCTTCTTGCTCTCAGGGCTACCATGTTACTTGGACTAAGGTTTTGAGCAGCTGAATTCTCCTGCACATGCTGTACTTTCACAGTGGCTGACATGCTTCCTGAATCTACAAACCGACTGTTTGAGCTTTCTGGTACTCGATCTATGCAAATTTTCTTTCCATTGGTCCTGTTATTAGTTGTGACCATAACTTCGGGCATCTGCCTCAATCTTTTTCTCCGTAAACAGCTCAGAGATAAATCGAGCTGCTAATGACATTCAGCACATTTAAGAAGCACAAAATTGAATTCCTCAAAGGGAAGGACATTTAATTGCTATTAAATTCCTTACCTTTGTGGAAGCTGGATTAGTACAGAGCCTATCCAATTTGGGTTTTGGATCTAGACAAAGTTGTGGTTGCAAGGCTTTCAATATCCTGGATTCTACTTCCTGCAGACAAACATAAAAGCAACCAAATGACCAAATGAATGGTTTAAATTAAATTTCTACCTTCCATGGATGAGCCTTGTTAACCAAACTCACCATCAAGTCACCATAGGTCCAAGAGTTATCTGAGATCAATGGGATATCTTTCACTACATTCTCCAGTGACATTTTAAGGCAGACTTTATTTACAAAAGGCTGCACATCCACAGATGGGATACTGGAACCTGGCTGAGAAGCACATTTTCGATAATCTCGCACCTGCAAGAGTTATAATGTTGGCAATCCAAAAAATCACTGATGATGTAACAACTTCCATAATTCCTTGGTTTCCATGCACGCAAACGTGTGCCTATAAGAATATTTTCCACATATACTTATAAAATTCACATCAATTACTTGTACAATGCTGCATTTACACAGTAACCTGAAAATTTCATGAGAAGAGTTAATAAATGTGAGACTATCAATGTATATTACTTACCTCACATATTAGTGTGCCATTAACATATTTGCTTGGTATGTCATCCAAAATGTCCCCAGGCAACCAACCAGATTCAATTGCCTTCATGCAATGGAAACCACGAAAATCAATTAAAAAATTTAAGCCTCAAAATAAAACTTGAAGAGTGACTGATGCAAGGCACAATTATTTTAGGTAAAATAAAGCAACAACTTTATTGTCTGACTTAAGCGTAGCAAAACGAAGTGATTTCACTAACAAAAGGCGTCCTCCAATATGACATGCAATTGGAAAGACCTCTTCCTACCTAAAAAGCCAAGCACAGAAATAATTGGCATCCACTATGAAGCTTCCTAATGTTCAACGTGTCAACAAAGTTAAGTTGCCATACATTATGTTTCACAGCTGTAGCATAGGTAAATTCCCATATAAACATCCACATGCAACAAATGTCTACATTGACATAACATCCTATCTTATCATAAAAGGCCTTTAATGAGTAACTAGCTACAAACAAGCCGCTCACAAGAACAAGGAGACATTACAACAAGCAGGTGTATACCGAAAACAGCATTTCAGATGTCCTATCATAAGGGTGCAACAGCTTCAGAGCATTTTGAGCCATCACCTGATGTGCAGCCTCATTCTGCAAAACACATGGAGTTAATAAATACAAATAGATGATATGAAATGCAACTTTCCAAAATTTTATGTTCTTTTCAACTTACCTCTGAAGGTTTTCCAATAGAATACCCATCAGGATACAGGTTTAACAAGAATGAAACTTCATGATCTAGCAAAACAAGAACAAAAGAAAAAAAAAAACTTATAAATTACTTAAGATAACAAAACAAAAAACATTGAGAACTCAACACACAGGTATTATAGGCATTGCACCAGAGATGGATGATTGTGAGATGTTGGCCTCATCTTCACTGCCTCCAACAATGACACCCTATATTGAACAATATCTCAAATTGTCAAATAAAGAAACCAAACAAAGAACAAGACATCCACATCACCCCTTTATGCAATCATTAAGCACTCGATCAAAAAGTAAAAACAGCTTCATCTTTAAAAAACAGAGAATAAGAATGAAGGATGAACCCCCACTCTCTCTCTCTCTCTCTCTCTCTCTCTACCCCAGCATGTGTTTTGCACACATAAGTAAATAAACGAAGAAATAATAAGCAACTCTCTCGCCGGATTCTAAAGATACTAGCACAACTTCCTCATTGAACGAGAACGCCACTGCTGAGCTATGCTGTACTGAGAAGTGATCTGCAGAAATTAACTGAATTTAACATAAACTAAAGATAACCAATCTAAACGCGCATAGTACATCAAAATTTATTTTGATCGATTAAAACACTGCGCTACCAGTTTCAAGGAATTTTTTTTTTGGTTCGATTCTGAGAACATGGCAAAGATGAAAGACTAGACCTGGAGCCAGAATTAATAAATTTTCCTTTCCTTTCCTTTCCGCTCGTTTCTTCCCCTTTACACTAATTTTCCACACATCCTCCTAAACCAAACAAACAAAGGAATAGAGCTCATATAATAACCTGAAGCTTTCTCCCAGAAGATCCATTCTTGGATCCAAGCATCGACTTATCCTTGGCATTCTCCGAAACCTCATCAGCGGTTGTCTCTGGTTGAACAACAACCTTCGGACGAAACCTAGTACCAGTTTTTGAGACCTTGAAAGAGACACCCATCTGAAAATTTTCATACAAAACATGTGAAAGTGAACAGAAATCAAAGGGAAAAATAAGCAAGATGAGATCTTTATGAAGAAAAATTAGAGAAATGAGTAAGCAAGACGAGGTTTCTAAGCATAAAAATTACGTTTTAACGCTTAAAACAGCTGAAACGAACTACACATACGGAATTCTTTTAGATACTGGTTCGAAGAGCTTAATCAATATATAAAGTGGTTTTCTGGGTATTTTTCTTTTTTTTTTTTTTTTTGTTCGCAAAATTGAGGTCTTGTGGTGTTTGGGTACCAGAAAGTGAAGGAAAGCTAGAGATAAGCTACAATAGCTTAATTGATATATAAAGAAAGTATTTTTCTCGGCTTTTTTTTCTTTTCTTTTCGAAAAATTGAGCCTTTGTAGGGTTTGGGGACTGAGAAAGGGAAGGAAAGCTAGAGAAAAACTACAATCCGATTAAACCCACATCTCAAAATCGACAAAATTTACCGAGAAAGTGAAGGAAGGCTAGAATCCGATTAAACCCATATCTCAAATTCGACAAGATTTTGAGATATTGTCAGGGGGTCGACGTATACATGTGAGGGGGTTGGGTTGGGCGGTGTCTTGGTTAAAAAGAACACAAAAGAGTGGAAGCGTAGGAAAATTGACCTGAAAACCTGGAATGGGGTGTACTCTCTCTCCATAAAATTATTTTAAAATAATAATAATAATAAATTAATTTAGTTTGAAATTCAAAATTGTGGCATACTTTATACGGAATGGAGCCTCCTATCGAAGGAAAACCATATAATCCGAGAACTACTTCCTTTCAATTGTTTTGATCCACTTGATTTATAGAATTATTGCTTATATTTCTCTCCACTGAATGAGATGATGATTGTCGAATCGTGTTTAACAGTTGCTAGCACTACTATATGTGTGTATTGAAAAAGATGACAAGAATTTTAATTTTGTAATAATAATAATTATTATTATATTCCCCATTTTGTCTCTTTAATTAGGTCACATGTACACGCATATAATTTACGGGCCTACAAATTTGGTTTTATAATTTTTATTCGTGGAAAATGTGGGCCAATACTCAAAAGCAAGATCATTTCCAAATTGGAAAGTAGACATACTTTTTAAGTACATACAAGAATATATAAAATATAATATGAAGCAATCAATGGAGTCATTAGAACAACAAGATAAAAGACTCGCCCTTCAAGCTATTAATAGCCAAAGCTAATAATATCAATTGAGATGGTATTATAAATTGCGCCAAGAACATACAGTTACCAACAATGTTATAATTCAACTTCACTTTGAAAATTGCTGCTTGCACTGAGAAATTCCATCAATTGTAGGCTTTTTGTATGCAATTTGACACCCTCTTGGATAGGATAGGATAGGATAGGAGATACCCCATATATATATATATATATATATATATATAGATAGATCTAGACAGACCTTAACTTGCTAAGTTACACACATATACAGCACTAATAACTAATAAATTTCGCCATTACAAAACAATATATGTATAATGTTGCCGGCAATAGATAAATGTTTGCACTAATAGTTTGCAAAATTTAGAGTAGAATATAATATAATTTCACGTTAATGTCAATACAACAGCATCAACAAAAATTTACAAAACTTGTCTACACGCGGCCTATATGCTTTTATAATGCCGGCCGGCCAGTGGATGACAATCTGGTGACCCGTTATCCGTTAAGTGTCTATTAGCTGGTGGTAAGCACATCAATTGATCCGGTTCAGCCTCGAATTCCCAGAGTCGCCATGCCGGACTGGAATGCTTGAGAGCATCTCCTCTGCTGTCGATACCTAATTTCAGAGACTCAACCTGAAAGTTCCTCCTGGAGCTCCATTTGGCATATTGAATATTCCCTCTCAAATAATAGAAATTCCTGGACATCATCGAAACCCAATGTTAGCTAGACTTAGCATTTGATCGCCCGCAAATGAAACAAACTTAACCAGTCACCTGAAGTTGTGACTGACTAAACAAGTGAAGAAACCCAGTTTCCAAGCAGTTGACAAGATCAATCAGCTCATCGTGGCATTCTGGTTCATTGCCCAACTCCATCAACGAAACAGATACCTAAAAAATAGCATCACCATTACTTTAAACAAAAGAACGTGGGGAAGTATCTTACGAGGACAGATGCTAAATATATCATAAAGTAAATAAATCCATGAAATGCAAAATAAATAAGAAAATTACCTGCATACATCGAAGAATGACTTCCGGAATACAGCATCTACGGCAAAGGCCCTGCACAATGTATGTTGCCGGGACTTCCAAGGATCCATCTGCACTTACATACCAGGCATCTAATCTGGAAATTTCTAGTGTAACTCCAGCTTGGAATCGAACAAGCTCACCTTAATTGGTTAAAGCAAAATACGATTAGAGCGGTTTAAATTACCCCATTATTAACAGACATTATCTTTTCTCAACGCCTTTCTCTCTATAGGCCACTTCAATCAGCTCTTTCACTAAGGTATTTTCATATAATGTGAAATGGCACCCTAATTCTTCAAGTACAATTTCCATTTGCGCTATCAGAATGTCATTATTAGGGAAAATTCTTGAACCCCTTCCTCATTCTCCCACAAGCACAGAAAACCCATTTTCTTCCCATTCCCACTTGAAGTTTTAGCTACAGGTAACTATAAGCACAGATTGTCCCATACCTTTGAAGCCAGCAGCCAGAACAGCACTAAGTACACCACCATCGACAATTACATGTGGCCCAAGTCCATCACCCTCTACTGCCAGACAGCGAAGAACAACCTCAATGCAGTAATTGTCCCTTGGAGAAATGGCAACATTCACCTGCCATAAAAATTCAGTGCATCAACAAAAAAGACAAAATATAAAATGTAAGATCAATTTAACAACAAAAGTTTAATGTAGTAGCATCTCCAATTTTGTCTTCAACATTGAATTGCCTCAGAATGTTTGGCTGTTTGCCACAATAATATTTTCTACAATAAACTCTAGATGAAGTACTAATTGATTCCATCAACAATAGTTATCAAACCTGACCTAGTCATTGACCCGGAAGTAAGTCAGGTCATTGGAGCCACCTGGTCATTTCTTGAGTCATTGGTTTAACCACTAAATTTAAAATAATATAAAATATATTTTAATTAATAAATTTCCCAAGTTAATGACCATTTTAAATGCAAAAGTTCATAAATATAATATAAAAATAACTTAAATTAAGTCTAATGTCTCAATATGATAGATCACATCTACATTTATTATGCAAAATTTAATTAAAAATCAAAATTTCAAAAGATTTGAAAACTAATGATCTCATATCAACCTAGCCAGTTCATTGGATTGATGAGCCGCTAGGTCATTGCAAACCGGCTGGGTTTTAAACAGGTTTGACCAGGTCAATTACAATTTTGATTTCATCCCAGTGAAATTGGCCTTAATTATAGTTCTAGAATGGGCAAATACCAAATCTCATTTCATTTACTAAATTAATTAGGTGTATGTACATCAGACACCATACAGCAAGGATATCTTATATATAAGGAAATTGTTTTACAGGTCCAACTCAGAAGAACAACAAACATTCAACATACCATTAATTGGCGGTGTAACACAACTTCTTCACTGACTGAAGAGTAAAGGGCACTCATTAATGCAGTGCATATGGTGGCATCTGGACAAAGACATTCGCCAGAAGGCAGGCAGATCATAGCAGTGGCATGCAATTCAAGGAATAAAGGTCCTGCTTTGTATGCATGTTCCTCAACAGAAGCCAACCAAGGATTCTTGTTCCCTGTGGCAATAATTCAAAGCCACTCAATTCAATATCCTGATTCAGAATGCTTGCTAATGAAAGAAATTAAGCATAATTACCATCCTCAATGAACATTTCTATGGGAGCTTATAACAAGTAAATGAATAAAATAGACAACACTAACTTTTAAGTAATGCCATCGATTTATTTAGTGTCTCTTGTGCTGCTACTATGATATTTTGTTTCTCTTCAACTGAGAGTTCAAGGGAAGGAACCTCAGCATTTTCTGCTTCTATCTTCAGCCAATTTCGATAAGTTGCATCACAGGAGTAGTACTCACTCTAAGGAGCAATAGAACATGCCATTAAAGTGAAAAGCAAGTAAGGATATCATAAGATAAAAAAGAAGATATAAGTGTGAACAATGCGAAGGTATTCACATCAAGTATACCCAGTCTTGGAACTCTTTAAGATTCTCTGAAGCATAGTCTTCAAGGATATCAGGTATTTCCGAAAGCTGCTTCAGGGGCTCAGCAAGTAGACTGAGTAATGAATGTGCACCTATTGGCATTGCTGGCACTCTCCACATAGAAATTAGAGCAAATTCCCTAAACAATATGTTACTACAAAGAGAAATAAAAGTTAAAATTCAGAAAAAGCAGAGGGGTAACTTGTAAAGAAAGGGAAAGGGGAAAGTGAAAGATCAATTATCAACTATCTCAGAAGCATTCATTGAGAGTGAAGGAGAAAGAGAGAGAGAGTTCAGGGAACCAGGGCAACATTAACAATGAAAATTTATGCGTTTACACACAGGAAACCCACTGCCTGCTGTTTAAATATATTCAAACATAACTTGTAAAATAGAAGATCCACATTATTGATAAGAATCCAGTGTGCTGTCTTAGTAAAAATATTTATCAGGAAAAATTCTTGGTGCAAAAGAATCCATTTAAATCACCTGTGTGTCAGTGCCCGCAGAAGAAGTTTAGTGCTAACGTCCTTAACATTGGTAATTGTGGAAGGTGGTGTAAAGCAAAGCCATTGAATGACCATAGCTTTTTGTAGACTCTGCAACCGGTGCTGCTCTGCAACATCTGATGACTCGTCATATTTTTCAGTTTTGATCTCTCGGGACCTTGACAGCACCCTATTATTGCATATTTCAAGTAATTAATTGCTGTCTTTTCTGAATTCATGAAATTGCTACACTAAGTTATGTGTACCTCTCAATAATTTCTTCAAAACTCCCTTTTGAATCATCAACTGATGCAAATGGTAAATACTCCATGGCAGAAAGGAAAATCTTATATTTGACATGCACGCTGTTCACCAAGAAAAAGGGCCAAAAATCACCAATTAAACACCTGAGAATTTGATGTTAAATATGAGATAGTATGTTAAACTTGATGTTATTTAACAAAGGTTGCCATTGAATGACCAAAAGATCCAATTCCCTTCTTGTGCATGGTTAGATTCCATTAAGAATCAAATCATGACCCAGGTTTGCCTGGATGGCCAATTAGACAAAGGCCAGGGGTTGGCAGGGGTTTGAATCCCACCTTCTCATCACCCTCCCCTGTTGGGCTTAGACTCTCCAATCAGACCAATAAAGAGAGAGAGAGAGAATCAAATCATGTTATCTATTTAAAATCAAGAATGTAAGAGGACACAAAAGAAGACATGACCTCATGAACAGTCATGGATACCTGCTATTTAGCCTTAATCCCATCATGTGCACAAAAAGGTCAACACAACGGTGGCGTGCTAGGTGAGAAGCATAAATCCCAACTAATTCCTCATGTTGCTTTGAAAATAGAAACATCACATACCTGAAATGTGGATTTGCAAACCACTAAGACTTTGGAAAATAAACTCGGGCACAAAATTATGAGGAGCTTAATCATGAAACTCAGAACCCTTGTAGAAGAACCACCTAAAAGGCTTATATAGCAGTCAATACTCCATAGGAATCATGCTTGTGCTAGAAACAAGTCTTGGATGAGTAGATAACCTTGTGCATACACGTGCAGAAGTACAAGTGCATATGAGTGCATCTACATATGCCAAGCAGCTTTGTGATTGTCACATGAAGCCAACAACAAGAAACTTAAAGGTAAATTGCTATAAGTTTATTTGATCTCCCTAATTTATAAAATACAGTTTAAGTTCACTTAGTTTTAGACTAATATATAGTAAGGAGGCATAAGATCTTAACTTGAAAATACTTACATATGTAAAATAAGATCACCAACATTCATAAGCTTCTCCCTAAAAGAATCCTTCATTTCCTCACCAAGCAGAAATCTAAGCACAAGCACCATATGAGCACCAAATCTAATCATCTGAGGATCACCATGAGGCCTGACCAAAAGCCACAATGCAAATTGGTCAAAATGACAACCTATAAAGAGTATAATAACAAGTTTAATTTTAACAAACACTGAAAGGATGTATTAAATGATCAAAGGCAATCGATTGGTCCAGTGATGCTTCAAATTATTCTTCCCAAGACTACAATTGTCGGTGCATAGACGAGTAATGGCTCTTCTTTTTTTTTCTTTTTTTCTTTTTTTTGCATATTTGTCATTTACAATGACACCTATACAACCAAGAGAAATGGCACCAAAAAACAACTCTCAATCTTAAAACGGCAATTCTCCAATGAAGATTTTGGTTTTAAATCAAGAGATCTAATAATATGATACCTGAAAATGTTCTGATCCTCTTCTGACGGTGCTATCCATGACCAAATCATGTCCAGTAGGTGGGGAATATTCCCCAACATAAGGTCCATCTGTCAAGCAACATTGGAGAGAAACATTCAAGCACAAAATGCATCGGATACCCAATGAAACTTGCACAAATTTTATGGCAAGTCCAAGAAGAAACTCATTTACTACAATGACAAATTCCCTAACTGTTAACCTGATTAGCCAAACAAAATCAATGCACAAGTAGAGAAATTTGTTTTATTGAGAGAGAAACCTCAATTTGCCGTTGCTGCTCCTTGCACCCTCGAGTAACAGCCTCATTAACTACTTCACTAAATGATACACAGACAATACATCAGATTCTAGAAAATACCCATGATATACCAATAATTGAAAGCAAAATAACATGTTATAGAACATTATCAAAAAGAAATATTATACAATGAACATATACCTAGAGTGAAGTTTTTGAAGAAGAGCAGAAAGGTTCCTGGGTTGCTGGTTCAGAACTTGGAGAGGCCAGTTTTCTGGCCCAGATGAAGAATGCAGGGAAGCATCAATTTGCCTGGGACTTCCATCCATATGATCTTTGTAGTTTTTAAGCTGTTCCATTCTCCCTCGTTGTGAGCGAGCTAGTTCCAGATCCACCTGGATGTCAAGCCAAGATTTTGCCATTGCCCAGCATGCTGACTGCAGCATTATGATAAGAAACAGCACAAACTTCAATATCCTCTAAATTGCAGGACTTGAGTAAGTTATACCAGGAAACTGATTATTCCACTGACATATCAAATAGCACAATAACAAGAATTGATGAAAGGGCTTGGTTTTTGTGACCATTACTCTTGATTGCATTATAAACTCACTAACTGCCATCAAATGATGACAATACCTCAAGTAGAAATTTTTAAGAAAGACATTGAACTGACTCAAGTTCACAATCATCCCATCAGCTAGATTCATAAATAACAATGAGCAAATGATAAAAATAACATTTGTCTAAAACAAAGACCTTAACTTTCCTTGTCATGTATTTAATTCTGCATACCATGTGTAAATATAAGGTTAAAAAAAAATTGCTTATCAAATAATTTGAACCAAAAGAAGAAAAGCATACCTCCCAGTCTGTACAAATTGGAAGCATGCGCCTTAGGTTACTACACTGGGCTGCATATACAGCTATTTCATACTTTCCATCAGTTTGCTCTGCGATTCTCTTTAGAACAAAAAATTAAGACAAAAAAATGCTGAAAAAATAAGTTTCTATTGGATGTTAAAAAACATAAAAACTTGCAGCTGGCAGTCATTAAAAGGGAAAATGTTTTGCATAATTTCTTCAGCAAAATGCATAGACTTCATTATTTTAGACCAATTTGGAAATGTAGCCTATGGAAGAAAGTAGCCATAAAAGGAAGTCATTATGATGTTAGGAAAAAGGAAAGCATAAGAAACTGGTAAGAAACATATAGATCATCAGCCTTTGGTTTGATTGCTATCTCAAGTCCCCCAGAGGGGCTTCAGGGGCAAAGTTGGGGGTTCAAATCCCCACCTCCCCTCTTAAAAAGGGGAAAAAAAAAAGGCACATTTAGAAAGGGTATATGATAAACTGCATGTAAAGAAAAGAAATATGCTTAACCTTACCTCTGAGGCACAGTAGGAAGCCCATTTCCATAGATGCAGTTGATGACCAATGCCACTTTCAAGTTCAATGGCTTGCAGCATTCGATTCTTTCCATTCTTCGATAAGGCTTCAACAGAAGGAAACAGATCCATTCCTTCAAATGGACATAAAGTTGCAGCCCTCCATGGCTGTCAACATTGAATTACTAACTAGAATGTAAAAGAGCAACATAGAGTTGCATATTCCACCAACTTAATTTTGTCCAATTATTAGATACCTGACCAGCAGAGCGACAAAGACCACATGCCTCTTCCAGTCTCCCAGCCCTCAAAAGTATCCAAACATCCTCCAGAAGAGAATCATCTTGTTTCTGCAGGGGCAAAAGAAAATTTTCTGCCTTAAACTCCTTCTATAAGAAGTCTTACATTATTACATCTTTCACTTTATTCTAAGGAATATCAAAATTTGTAGACATAAACAAAACTTGCAGTATGATAACAATAAGTAAGACAGTATTTAAAGAATGCATAAGAGAGTTGAATGAGAAGGAATACCTTGTCATCTGACAGCAGATGAGCATGTTCACGTGTTGGAGCATCAAAATCCAAGTGGTGAACAGTATTTGTATCAGAAGAACCTTTCTTCAGAATCCGTTGTGTATGGTGCCAAATTCCAGAATTGGGAAGATATGTACCAACATGAGAACCCCTTACCTGTAATCAGCAATAATAACCACATAAAACAGTACAAATAAAGTGTGGAACTTTCAATAATGCTTCAGTTAGAACTTGGACTAAGGGAACCAACAAGGACAACTTCAAACCATGTTTCGACAATGCTGGCCAGTTTTACTGTTGAAACATGTGCAAGTGCCAAACGATATTGTTGGAGCATAAAACTAATCACTGGTGTCATCCTTCCATCCATTAGAAGAAAAAACGAAGATAAAAAGCACCAGTAGCTTAAAAAGCCATGAAACTCTCACACAATCTCAATGAATGGAATGCTCTACAAGTTATTCAAGCGAATAATAGAGGGTCTTTTTTGGGTGGGGGGAGCAGCAGGCTGATTATCAAGTACCGTTAAAATGGAACAGTTACAATAGTCTAAACAGCAAACATTCAAAAGAAAAACAAGAAATAAGAATCACCTTTCTTTCCAAATCAAGAGCTTTGGAGGCTAATGCTTCCAGCCATTGAACAACTCGAAGACATAGTTGTGCTGTATGGTCATTTGCAACAAACAGGCTAGCCTCCAAATGAGATGTTGAGGGTGACTGTAAGAAGCCAATGGGTTTTAGAGAGGTCAGCGCCTCTAAACATATAAAAAGCCGAAAATGAAATTAAACTTTACAGAAACAAGCTTATGTTCAACATCAACAACAAAAGCTAAGAGGAAAAGTACCACAACAAGCTCTTCAGGGGGCTCTTCAGTCACTGCAAGATGAAAGAAAATCATCACTCATAAATCACAAAGCTCAAATGCACAATCAAACAAATTAAAAAGAAAAATAAGCATCCTAACTAACTTCAGACCAACAGTTCTGTCAAGAATGTCTCTATCAAAAAAGATGTGTATCAGAAGTCCATGTTACCAGTTTGCCTCAGTGCAGCTGTGTACAAGCAGAATTATACTTTTTAACTTTTAGCCGGAGAAAAGGACAGAAAAAAAAAAAGAGTATTAGATCAATTGCCTTTGCCATATAAGTGCCAAAGAAGAGACCAAGTCGCAGCCTCATCAAGTAATAGCTGAGCTTTCTGCCCCATAAGTTTATCCTCTACAACTCGGTGCCATTTGTTGGGCCCATACCTATGGAAGCAATGCATGTTATTGTAGTGATATGGCAGCCAAATAAGCAGATTTTATTGCATGAAGAGTAGAAACTAGCTAACAACATGCATGGAGTGGTTCCCTGACGTCTAATAACCTTCAACAAAATCTGTTGTGAAGCATGGCTTAAAAAATTACAATGTTTAAGTCAAATACAGCCATACAGCAGATGAGTCTAATTTTACGAGGAAACCATAATACAGATCTATTGAGCTTTCATAATTCATTGCACCCATCACTATAAGCAAGGAAGCAAGCAGATGCTTTTTCAAAAGCAAATGACCAGCAAAAACAACAAGTTACATTACAGAACATCACATTAGAAAAAAGTAACCCATAAACTCTCCCCCCAGTAAGAGACACACCTGATGGACTCTGAAACATCTCGGCATGACCTCTCAAATCTTAAAATCAGATCAGGAATAGGCATCAACCCTGTATAAAAAATATATTTATCACACAAATGATGGAGAATATAATAAAAATTCTTCCTTGAGGTCTGAGCAGAATAACACAGAAGAAATTCCAAACATAACAAGAGTCTTAATTGCAATTACCTCAAACCACAGTACAAACAGCTCATTAGATCAAGTCTAAATTTAGACAAGACTAAACAACATTTGGGAAGCAACATATTGTCATTGGCATTGGACATCAAAACTCTCTATGTTGTTCCCGTTAGGGTGGTTAAAAATTACCATGAGAGAGTTGAGAATTTTCCTGACATTGGGAAAATTGGCAAGAAAATTTTAACTAAAATAATTTGTTTCTTTTATCCATTTTCACATTCTTCAAGTTTCCGAATAAAGATCTAACTAAACATCATTCTTTCAAACAAAAATAAAAAGAAAAGAAAAGAGAAAAAAAAAAAAACCTTGAATAGCAGAATCGAGAAGAGAAGCAAATAGACCGAAAGTCGCCTCTCCACCATCTGCCAAGCCCTCATCCTCAATCTTGCAACCTTTAAGCGACTGGCTCGCAAGTTTCGGCATCGAATCAACACCGAAATCTTCCTCCAACGTCCCATCATCCCATCTAGAACCATACTTGGCCGCCCCCGGAGAAGTTTCAAATCGATCGGCATCAATGCTATCCACCTCTTGCTTGATATTCTCAAGCAAAAGCGCAGCATTCGTCGGACTGTGAATGCTCTGTCCATCGTACAACAACCTCGACTCCTTGAACTTCGACGACGCCGTACCGCCTCTCGTCGGAGATATGCTTGACGTCGAGTGCCGTTTCCTACTCATAAAAATAAAAAATCAACAACATAGCAGAACCGATGTTTATATACATTATACTTTTTTTTTTTCCACATTTTCTTGTATATTAGACGCCTAATCCTTAAAATTTCAAAATTATAAATCAAAAAAAAAAAAAAAATACCCGTAGCGGCGAAATTGTTCTCTGGTCGAGAGGTCTTCGGGGTCGAAAAAGCTAGGGCTAGAAGGATAAGCTTCCATCTCAACGTCCATTTGTTTCTCTTCAAATTTTCCGATTCCGAACGGACTGCCGTCCGGCGACGACTCGAATGACCGGTCAGCGGCGGCGACGGAGGTTTCAGGGTTTCCGAGGGTTTTGGACTTTGGATTGGAAATTTTGGAATTAAAACCCCGGAGAGAGAGCTACCAATCCGGTTCAAACCGACCGGGATTTCGATTTGTTTTTAACTCCGACCGAGATTAGTCGGTTGCTTTAGATTAGGCCCATTGCGCCACTAGAAGGCCCAAATAGTGAAAAGACTGAAAAGAAAAAGAAAAAAAATGTATAGAATAAATACTTTAAAAATTTTATTTTCTTCGTGTTATCCACAATTCGCTATCATGATGCAAAGAATTAATAAATAAGTGGAAGGCTTGTTGGATATATATATATATATATATATATATAATTCAAAATGACTTGTCGAGACAAATTCAATGTGTAAATTTTTTAAAATACATATTTATTTAATTTTTTTATTAATAAATCAAATTAAATAATATTAAATATTATGTAAAAGTTTTATCAAATTATCATAAAATATTTTTTTTTATTGAAATGAATGTTCTATCAAGTAATGTTATTAGTAAAAAAATTATTTATCTCAAAAAATAATATTTTTATAATAAATCGAGATATTTTTCATAATATTTAGTATTATTCAATCAAATTAAGCTCCAATCAATCAAACAAAATCGTTTATTTTTTTTTTTAACTCAATTAGGCAATATTAAATTTTGAAAGCATAGCATGTAACGAACGCAACTGTCAGTACTTGATACAAATAACAACTTGATTTTAGTGCAACAAGAAATTAATAATTAGTACGAAAATAAAATTATGAGTTCAATTTTTTTGGAGTAATCAGACAAAGCCTTTAAGTTGAAGTCTCTCTCGTACGGTGCTTGTAACGGTGTCCCCAATGCTAGCAGGGGTTTATCAAAAAAGTTGCACGTAAATGACCTGAGATGGCTCGCGCCAACACGGAACAACAGCAGCGGCAGCGGCAGCAACTAAAACCCGAACCCCAGTGCTACCAACGCTTGTGGTAGTACTGCCACTGCTGTTGCCATGGCCTTAGAAGAGGCAGAGAGGAGGAGGAGGAGCACGATACAAAACATGGAAGCAACGTCATCAACAACTAGAGCAGCCAGGCAGAAGAAGATGATCTTCCAGGGCCACCATGGGCAAGACCAGCTTGACCAGAACGGGTCTTCTGCCATTTAAGAACTCCAAAACTTCTCAGCAGCCCGGCTTGAGAAGAAATTCCGTAACTTGCTCAGCAGCCACCGCATCGCCCCCCATCGAGCTACAAAGCGGCATAAGACTATTGTTGATGGTGATGCCATTGATAGAGCTACAGTCCACTGCCGAGCGCATGAGCGCATGAGCGCATGATCCGCCTTCAGGCGTACACGAGCGTGAGAAAATCTGTGGTGAACGCCAGTTTTCAAAGCCTTGGAATTGAGAACCTGAGTAGACTTGGCATTAAAACATTCGAGGGGATAGCCATACCAGATAGCAAGCTCAGAGATTTCATTAGGATCTTGCTGTCCAGCGAAAAGAAGCTGCGCAAGCAGATTTTTGCTGGGATCGATGAAATGGATGCATGTTTCTGGGAGATTTCAGAGGGTCCGGTGATTCAGTTGTTTAATTTTGCCAAGCTAATGGGCTCTAGAAAAAGATCTCCGGAGAATCTTTTCCTGTTTTTGGAGCCGCACGAGGCATTAATGGACTTGTTGCCTGATATTGAGGTTATTTTTTATTCAAAGCTAGCCGATCCAAATCCTGATTTTGGCTGTAGAAGTCTCGTCCACATTGGCCGATGCTGCAAGAGAGGCTTTTTCATTGTTCGAAAATGCTGTTCTGCACGAGCACTCAGAGACGCCAGCCCCTGCCGGAGGTAATATTCATCCTTTGACTAAGTATGCAATGAACTTCATTGGGTTGATGATCACGGATCACAAGCAGACCCTAACTGAGCTCATGACATGGAAACCATCAACTGGATCAATGCACGCCGAACCAAGAAGCGCAGACTTTTCTGAACTTGAAGGAAAAGACCCATTGGGAATTCATATGCTATGGATTATTGTGGTCTTGCAGTTCAATTTGGAGGGCAGGTCAATCCATTACAATGATGCTTCATTGGCCCATCTCTTTATGATGGACAACTATTTCTACATTGTTTGCAAGATTCAAGATTGCCAGGAATTGAGAGAAACTACTGGGGAATATTAGCTGAGAAAACTGATGGGGAAATTCTGGTGGACAGAGAGTAACTACTAGAGAACAAGTTGGGCAGTGCTGTTGCATTGCTTAAGAGTTTGAGGGTTTATACGTGAGTGGGAGTTCTTCTTCTGGAGTGTCAAAGGTTGTTTTGAGAGAGAGGATTAAGACCTTCAATGGCATGTTCGACATGGTTTGCTTCAGACATTCAACTTAGAGAAGATCTTCAACTTTCTATAAACGAAAACTTGATGCCTGCTGTTATTGCAAATGGTAAATCAAAGAAGAAAGTAACACTAGAATTTTACGTGGTTCGGTCGACGTGGCCTACATCCATGGGAAGGACAGAAGGGATACTCTTATTAGTTGACAAAGTATGTTACAGGATACAAAGAACGTGGCTCACCTCTCAAATCTCTCTCTTCTTCTCGTAACCCTATTATGCCTATTTATAGGAATAGAAGAAGGGCAAAAGGGTAATTTGGAATATAAGGCATATTCCAACAAATTTCCACCTTGCATTGTATTCTCTAAACACACAACAAAATAAAATCTTTCTGTCTCTCCTCCAAATGGCCCCTTAGAGCCAGTTATGCAAAACGAACACCAATCAAGTCCAATCAATGTTGAACTTACTGGTTAAAACTGGTTTCGTCAACATGTCAGTTGGATTGTCTGTAGTAGCGACCTTTTTCACTGAAATCAAACCTTGAGATATAACATCTCGCAAGAAATGGTATCTGACATCAATGTGTTTGGTCCTCTCATAATACACTTGATTTTTGGTCAAGTGTATAGCACTCTGACTGTCACAGAATACGGTGGTAGTTTCCTGTGATAAACCCAAATCAGTGACCAAACCTTTCAACCAAATAGCTTCCTTGACTGCTTCTGCTATTGTCATGTACTCAGCTTCAGTAGTGGAAAGAGCAACTGTTGATTGCAATGTTGCCTTCCAACAAATGGCACTGCCTGAAAGAGTGAAAACATAACCAGTTATTGATCTTCTTCTGTCAAGGTCACCTGCATAGTCAGAATCCACAAAACCAGTAAACAACCTACTGCCTCTGCTGAACATCAGTCCTACATCTGTAGTGCCTCTAAGATACCGAAGTATCCATTTAACTGCTTGCCAATGTGCTTTCCCAGGATTAGCCATATATCTACTGATCACACTGATTGCCTGCGAAATATCTGGACGAATGCAAACCATAGCATACATAATACTGCCCACTGCACTAGAGTATGGAACATGTGACATATATTCCTCCTCCTCTAGGCTATTGGGTGACAAAGAGGTTGAAAGTCTGAAGTGTGAAGTCAAATGAGTACTTACCGGTTTGCAACTCATCATCCCAAAACGTTCAAGAATCTTCTCGATGTACCTTTTCTGTAAAAGGCGCAACTCTCCTGCTTTCCTATCTCTGGTGATCTCCATGCCCAAAATTCTCTTTGCAGCTCCCAAATCTTTCATCTCGAAATCTCTACCAAGTAGCTTCTTTAAACTATTGATCTCAGATATGCTTGTAGAGGCAACAAGAATATCATCTACATATAGTAGCAGATAAACAAATGATCCATCACGAAGCTTCCTATGGTAGACACAACTGTCATACTCACTCCTCAAGTAACCATGACTTACCATAAAGCTGTCAAACTTCTTATACTATTGTCTAGGAGACTGCTTTAAACCATATAGAGATTTCTTCAACCTGCAAACATGATCCTCTTTGCTTTCAATCTGGAAACCCTCTGGTTGATTCATATAAATGACTTCCTCAAGATCGCCATGTAGAAAAGCAGTCTTGACATCAAGCTGCTCCACTTCCATATCATACATAGCAACCATAGCTAGAAGCACACGAATAGAAGTGTGCTTTACAACTGGAGAAAACATCTCATTGAAGTCAATCCCTTCTTTCTGGCTATAGCCCTTTGCAACTAGACGTGCCTTGTACCTTACATCTTCAACTCCTGGGATTCCCTCTTTCTTCTTGAAGATCCATTTGTAGCCAACAGTCTTCTTATCTTTGGGAAGTTTCACTAAGTCCCAAGTCTGATTCTTATGCAGGGACTCAATTTCCTCAGTCATAGCAATACTCCACTAGGAAGATTCGGCACAAGTGACAGCTTCTGAGTAGTTTCTAGGTTCATTGTACTCCACCTCTTCCGCTACTGTCAAACAATAAGCAAAATCTGAGTATGAAAACCTGGCTAGTGGCTTGATAGTCCTTTTGGGTCTGTCTTTGGCGATACTGTATGGCTGTGCCTGTTGAGTATCTAGAGTATCCTCATCTGTTTCTGAAGTGTCAATCCGAATTTATTGACCTGACTTAGAAGGAATATCACTTTCAAACTCTACCTGTTGTGTGAAACTCCCACTATTTTCATCGTTTGGCCTTAAGACTTTCTCTTTTGGATGCAGCATAGTGGATTCATCAAATGTCACGTCTCTGCTGATGAGGAATTTTGGAGACTTAGGGTCTGGACACCATAACCTGTAACCTTTCACACCATAAGCATAACCAAGGAAAATGCATTTCTTAGCCCTTGGTTTAAGCTTTCCCTCATTAACATAAGCATAAGCAGGACAGCCAAATATTTTCAAATCAGAATAATCTGCAGGTTTGCCTGACCACACCTCTTCAGGTGTCTTACACTCAATAGAAGTACAAGGAGATCGATTTACTAACCAACAAGTTGTATTAATAGCTTCTGCCCAAAACTCCTTGACCAAACCTGCATTGGATAACAGACATCTAGCTTTCTCAATCAAAGTCCTATTCATGCGTTCTGCAACTCCATTCTGCTGTGGAGTTTTTACAACTGTGCGATATCGTACAATGCCTTCAATTTTGCAAAACTCATTAAATTCGTTATTGCAAAATTCAAGGCCATTATCTGTTCTCAGCCTCTTAATCTGTTTCCCAGTCTGTTTTTCAAGTAAAGTTTTCCACTGCTTGAAGGTTTCAAACACTTGACTTTTATGTTTCAAGAAATATACCCAAACTTTATGAGAAAAATCATCAATAAAAGTGAGCATATAAGCAGCAGTCATATCTTTAGAGAGAACCTGAGAAGGACCCCAAAGATCTGAATGGATGTAGTCCAATGTTCCTTTTGTTTTATGGATGGCGGTACTAAAGCTCAACCTCTTCTGCTTCCCAAAAACACAATGCTCACAAAATTCTAATTTTCCTGTGTTCTGCCCACACAAAAGACCTCTCTTACTCAAGGCAGCCATACCTCTTTCACTCATGTATCCCAGCTGCATGTGTCACAACTTCGTCACGTCTGAATTTGAAACTGAAGTAGAAACAGCAGTTGAGTCTGTGATTGTCGAACCATGCAAGAAATACAATGTGCCAATTCTGGCAGCCTTTATCAATACAAGAGCACCTCTAGAAACCTTCAGAACTCCACCTTCACACCCAATCTTGCAGTCATTCTTCTTAAGAGTGCCCAAAGAAATAAGATTCTTCGTCAAATCTGGAATGTGTTTGACCTCAGACAAGGTCCTAATGACACCGTCATGCATCTTGATTTGCACTGTACCAATCCCAGCAACCTTACAGACATGATCATTTCCTAACAGAACACCACCATTAATTGACTTGTAAGTGGTAAACCATTCTCTGTTAGGAGTCATATGTTATGAGGCTCCAGTGTCCATGATCTAGGTATCCTGAAATCTGCCTTGGCCTTGAGTAACACAAAGCAGATCATCACTCTCATTTGTTACCCCATTAGCAAAATTGGTGTTTCCATCGAACTTCTCAATTTTAGACTTCACCGATAATGAAGATGAAGAAGCCATTGCAACAAAACACCCATAACAAAAATTGAAGAATACAAATTTATGGCCCAAATCACAATTTGCCTCCGACGCCACAGTACTAACAGCGTTAAAACAGTGCTTACGGTGTTAAAACAATACTGACGGCGTTAAAACAGTACTAACGATGTTAAAACAGTGCTGACGCCGTTTCTATAGTGCCGACGCCGTTTGCCTCCCGTCGATCTACTGTGCAACTCGCCGATCTACAGTGCCTCCGACCCGTTGGAACCCGATCTGTTCCTTTCTTCTGTCGGATCTGCTCCGTTTCAACGCCAAACCACCAGATCTGCTCCAAGTTCCTCGAATTTGAAGCCTCTGTTTCAAGTGTGAGTGGTTTAGCCTTTTGTCGAGTCTTTTCCCTCTTCCTCCTGCTTCTCTCTCTTCGCCTCTCTCTACACAGCCAGGTGTTTCGGCTGTCTCGAATCAACGATGGTGGTGATCGGCGCTGTGCCGTTGCAAACAAGCAACAACGCAAACGTGGAGTGAGCAACCGGTGGTCCTGGGAAGACGATCGAGGAGATAGGCGTGGATGGTTGACAAGGACGAGAGATCGGGGTCGGCAGAGAGAAGCGGGAATGACGAGCCGGAAGGTGGGTCGTTGAGGAGGAGCTTAAGCTCCTTTTACATACGGAGACTAAGCCTTTTTTTTTTT
>CM038611.1:5771935-5788565 GCA_021533255.1 Ceriops tagal | reverse complement strand
TTTTTTTTTTTCTTCGGTGAGTCGGCGATGGTGGCGGAGACAGCTCGTGGTGGAGGAGGAGAGAGGCAACTATAAAAACCAGAATGTAAAAACCAGAAGAATTAGGGAAAGTATTTTCCATACTTTTCTCATTACAATCTACTATATTTATACTAGTACAATGTGCACATCAATGTCTTATCTTCTTTGTATAGTGTGTCTTATCTTCTTAGAAAGTGTGCTTTATCTTCTTTGTATAGTGTGTCTTATCTTCCTAGAAAGTGTGCCTTATCTTCTAATACACCCCCTCAAGTTAGAGCATGAAGATCGGAAATGCCCAACTTGCAAAGAATGGCATCAAACAAACGTTTGCCAAGAGCCTTGGTAAGGATATTGGCTAGTTGATGAGACGAGGATACAGATTGAGGAAGAATGATACCACGACGAATCTCATCACGAACAAAGTGACAATCTACTTCGATGTGCTTGGTGCGTTCATGAAACACAGGGTTGTGAGCAAGGTGAAGAGCTGACCAACTATCACAATAAATCCGCATAGGAGATGAGTGAGGGATGCCAAGAGAAACTAACAAACCCTTAAGCCATTTCAATTCACAAGTCGTAGAAGCCAAAGATCGATACTCTGCCTCAGCCGATGATCGAGATACAGTATGTTGTTTTTTCGTTTTCCAAGAAATTGGAGAATCCCCAAGAAAGACAAAATATGTCGTTAAAGAACGTCGAGTCAAGGGGCAACTCACCCAATTTGCATCACAATAAGCCGTAAGATGAAGAGAGGAATCAGACTGGAGCAAAATACCTTACCCAGGATGAAGTTTTAAGAAACGAACAACCCGAAGGGCCGCCTCCCAATGACTATGCCGTGGCTCCTGCATAAATTGTGTCAAGATATGCACACAATAAGATAATTCAGGTCAAGTAATCGTTAGGTAGATAAGATGACCAATAAGACGCCGATAAGGCATAGGATCAGTAAGAATCGCGTCTTTAGCCAAAGCGAGGTGATGATTTTGCTCCATTGGTGTGCCGGCAAGTTTAGCACCTAACAAACCGGTTTCAAAAATAATATCTAGAGCATACTTTCTCTGACAAAGAAAAATCCCAATCGAATTTTGAGCTACTTCAAGACCGAGAAAGTACTTCAATTTGCCAAGGTCTTTCATGTGGAAACAAGCATTCAAGTAAGTTTTAAACGTATGAATGGCATCACTATCAGTCCCACCTATCACCAGATCATCCACATAGACCAAAATGGTCAATTGAACTTTGCCATTCCGAAACGTGAACAAAGAATAGTCTGAGCTAGATTGCTGAAATCCATATTGAACTAGAGCCGCAGCAAGCTTAGCAAACCAACACCGCGGTGCCTGTCGCAGCCCGTAAAGAGACTTGCGTAAACGACATATTTTATCCGCTCCAGGTGTCGTAAAGACTGGTGGAAAACGCATATAAACTTCCTCCTCAAGATCACCATGCAAAAATGCATTGTGCACATCCATTTGATGCAATTCCTACCCACGAATCGCTGCTACTGCCAAGAAGGTACGAACCGTCACCATCTTTGCAGTAGGTGCGAACGTCTCATTGTAATCAAGACCCTCGATCTGGTGATTCCCGAAAACAACCAAGCGCACCTTGCATCGCTCGATTGTTCCATCTGCATGATACTTGATTTTGTAGACCCATTTACTACCAAGAGTCTTCTTTCCTTTAGGCAAAGTAGCGACTATCCATGTCCCATTATCCTCCAGTGCCTCAACCTCCTTTTTCATTGCCTCACGCCAACATGGATGTTGCATGGCCTCTTTAAAACTGGTTGGTTCAATCCCTGTAGTTACTGCACCCACGAATTGACGATGCGACAGGGAAAATTTAGCATAATTCACATAGTTTGTGATAGGATAGGGCATACCTGAGGATGCCAAAGAAGAAGAAGGAGAGCTCGAGGGACTGAGGGCAGCTGTATGCAACACATAATCATGCAAACGAACTGAAGGCTGTCGCGCTCGTTTGATGCGACCAAGATCATCCGCTGCACCTGTAACCTTTGCAACATCAAGTACTGGTACGACCTCATCTGCTGTCACATCCTCTTCCATAGACTGTCCGTCATATTTAGAGGCTGACGAAGGTGCCTCAATCTCAGGCACAACCTCCAATATAATAGGCTCAATGACAGTAGGCAGGGAATCTGGAGTTGCCGACCTGGCAGAGTCCGTATGGGCAAAAGGAAACACGTGCTCAATAAACTCAACATATCGACTTTCAAAGCAAACTTTCCTTTCTAAATTGTACACCCTCCACCCCTTTTTACCATAAGGATAACCTATGAATATGCACTTATGACTTCGACTTGCAAACTTATCCTTTTCCCAATTAATGTTCTTAGCATAGTATAAGCAACCAAATACTCTAAGATGAGAAATAGATGGAGGGCTTCCAAACAAAATTTCATATTGAGTTTTTCCACCCAAAATCAATGATGGAGTACGATTAATTAAATATCCTGCAGTGAGAATGCATTCTCCCTAAAATTGAATAAGTAAGTTAGCTTGAAAACGAAGCACCCTACCAACATTCAAAATGTGTCGATGTTTCCTCTCAACTCTTCCATTTTATTGAGGTGTCCCAATCATGGAAGTCTGATGAATAATGCCACATTCCTTAAAATAATCACTTAAACAAGTAAATTCTGTACTGTTGTCACTGCGTATAATTTTGACTTGTTTATTGAATTGTCTCTCGATCATAGCCAAAAAATTCTTAACAATACATGGGACTTCATGTTTCCCCTTTAACAAATAGACCCATACACCACGAGAACAATCATCAACAATAGTCAGAAAATAAGTAGCACCACAAAAACTAGCCTCTCGATAAGCTCCCCGTAAATCACAATAAATTAATTCAAAGATATCACCAGCTTTATTGTCACTAATAGAAAAAGGAGTACGGATTTGTTTTGCCCTAAAACAAACATCACAAGGTTCATGAACCTCTTTATTTATTTTGATACTACCTCCTATTGTAGGGAGCTTTTCTATGACTCGCATAGAGGGATGTCCCAACCTTTTATGCCA
Source organism: Ceriops tagal (assembly GCA_021533255.1). NCBI lineage: Eukaryota > Viridiplantae > Streptophyta > Magnoliopsida > Malpighiales > Rhizophoraceae > Ceriops > Ceriops tagal. The sequence continues at coordinate 5,785,485 of CM038611.1, read as the reverse complement.
CAAATCCATATTCTTGACTACAACGGCTCCATGAGCACTGACTAGAGACTCCCCTCGTGCGACATACAGCCCCTCAAGCTCTTCACCCACTCTAATCAGCATCCTCGAAGTGTGGTCCTGAACAACACATAAACGATCAATGAACTTCAAAATATGACCTTTGTCTCGGGCTAATTTTGAAACAGATATCAAATTGCATCGTATTCCAGGGACATATAAAACACCATTGAGAAATAATTTTCCTACAAGAACTGTTCCTTCTCCTGTTGCCATAACGTATTCACCGTTTGGCATTTTCATAGGATAAGGAGGTATTCCTTGAAGCTCTACAAATACAGTTTCCTCGCCCGTCATATGATGCAAAGCACCTATGTCAAATAACCATTGTAAATATGCCTTACCATTAAGCTTTGGCTGAGCAACGGATGTATTATTCATGTGAGCGTTCCAGAGAGACTTCAAAGTCTCCCAATCATCTTTGCTCAAGGTCTCTAACCCAACTTTATCAGAATCGTCAAGTGGTCTCCCATGGGGAACATTAGCAGCCACCCCTACTGTCCCTTGTGCAACATTAGCCAGAGCTACTCTACTATGACCACGTCCCTGGTTACCTCGTCCTCTGCCTTTTCCTTGAGACGAATTTCCTGTCCACCAGTCAGAATAGCCATGTAGACGAAAGCATGTGTCCAGGCTATGTCCCGGTTTCTGGCAGTGAGAGCAAACTACTCCATTGTCTTTTTGGTCCCCCCCTGAATTCTGAGGACCCAGGCTGACTATTTTTATGGCAAAACTCATCGGATCAGACCGAATGGGAGTTGCTCGAGTCATTACCTGCACTTGTTCTTGCTCTGTAACTTGAGAATAAACCCTATGAAGGTTTGGAAGAGGATCTGAAGAGATGATACTAGAACGGACATTACCATAAGATGATTCATCAAGTCCCATGAGAAATTGATGCACCCGCTCATCCTCTCGACGCTGTTGAAGCCGTGTACTGAAATTACACTTGCATCCATTACAAGAACAAGTAGGCATAGGATCATAATCATTCAAATCATCCCACAGTTTCTTGAGTCGACCATAATAAGTCATGATCGAATCCCCGTTTTGTTTGCAATTTACAACCTCCGTTTTCAATTGATGAACTCGCGCGCCATTACAAACAGAGAATCGCTGCTGGATATCATCCCATAATTCCCTTGTCGTTTCCTTGTATGAGATCGTGGAACGCAATCCTGGTTCAATGGTGTTAAAGATCCATGACACAATCATGGAGTTTACTGTCCACCAATCATCAATTTCATCTGAGTTCTGGTTCGGCTCTTTAATGGTGCCATCAATGAAACCTTGTTTCTTTTTGGCCCTCAACGAAATCCTCATGGCCTTAGCCCATTCTTCGTAGTTTGGTCCTCTGAATTGTGTCTGTGTAATTAAATTGTCTGGGTTGTCATTCGCGCTCAATAAGAATGGTGAATTGATCTTCGAACTTGAAGCTTTTGGATCTGTCATCGTCTTAGGATTTATAATTTAAGGATTCGGTATTTATAGTTTAGGGGTTTGGTATTGTTTCAATAACTAGAATGGGAAAAAAAAAATCTAAGTTTCTGAATCCTAAAAGAAAAACAGAAACATGATAGTTGTAATACTGCAAAAATTACAAGAAAATCTAAATTTCTGAATCTTAAAAGAAAAATAGAAACATGATAGTTGTAATACTGCAAAAATTACAAGAACTGAATCTTAAAAAAAAGACAGAAACATGATAGTTATAATACTACAAAAATTACAAGAACAAGAAAATGTAGCAAATTAATATTAATTGAACATTACAAAAGTTTCAGACCCGGAACGCTTGATTCCCCATCCATGGATGCCTCTGACGTCCATAGCATTATTCTTTGCTTAGCATACCTCTAGCTTGATCAGAGGCCATCCAGAAGAAAGGCCAAATGATCATTTCAACGAAATGAAAAAGAGAGCTCTGATACCATGTAAAAACCAGAATGTAAAAACCAGAAGAATTAGGGAAAGTATTTTCCATACTTTTCTCATTACAATCTACTATATTTATACTAGTACAATATGCACATCGATGTCTTATCTTCTTTGTATAGTGTGTCTTATCTTCCTAGAAAATGTGCTTTATTTTCTTTGTATAGTGTGTCTTATCTTCCTAGAAAGTGTGTCTTATCTTCTAATAGCAACTTTTCAATTTTGGTGGGATGCTCATCGGTGGTGGTGTGGGTGGCCGGAGAGAGAGAAAAATTTTATTTTTCTTTCGGCTCTGATACCAATTTGTTTTTGCAAATGGTAAATCAAAGAAGAAAGTAATATCAGAGGAAGGACAGAGGGGATACTTTTATTAGTTGAGAAAGTGTGTTACAAGATACAAAGAGCGTGACTCACCTTTCAAATTTCTCTCTTCTTCTCGTAACCCTATTATGTCTATTTATATAGAAATAGAATAAAGATAAAAAGGTAATTTAGAATACAAGGCATATTCCAATACCTGCTTATAAGTCGTTTATTCGGCGGTGGCATTATGTCGTAGAGAGTGGAACGCGTTGGGGAAATCACATAAAGTATACAGCTGAGGATTTGGAGAATGCTGTGGACGATTTGTTTGAAGGGTCCAACCCAGGGAAGAGGAGACAGTGAATGAGCATAAAATGCTCGGCCAACTTAGAAACTCTGAATACATTCTCTCAAATCTTCAATTTTAATTATCACTTTTTCATAGTTTGGCATATTTGGGTTGAGTAAATTTCTTTATGAAGATCAGTTGAGGCTCTCTGGTGAAACAAAGGCTCTCAAACTAACTCGACATGAAATGTACTGCTTTGTTTCATTTCTCACTGACACCATGTTCAATGCTTCTGTAATTATAAACAGGCAAGGGTCTGATTAAAAACTTGATGGAAAAAAATAAATCCATGTGGAGTGAGATTCAGAGCAGCAATATCTTTCCCAGAATATGAAAGAAGAGTTATGAAGCGAACAATTGACAAAGAATGACATAGACTTGAATCCAAAACATTAGCTGCTACATGCTCTGTCATGCATGTTTTTTGCTAAATTAAGCAGGATTCCTGGATGAATTTTCAATGTGTCTCAAAAGCATTTTTTGCTAAGTTTTCAGATCCTAAGGCATGAAGTCGGTGTCCAAGTTTTCGAACAAATTGAGTCCACAAAGTGATTGTGTATTAACATTCTAAACTACCAAAATAGAATACCAGTGGATATCAACAACGGTGACTCCTGCAATGTTGTCCGCTTAACAGACGGGTTGGGGGGGCAACGGACCGGGAACACCTGACCCATGAACCGGCTCATAATGACTCACTCCAAACTATATCCCATTTTGCAAGCAGTTTGGGGCAGACGGACAGGAACCACCTGACCCACGAACAGGCCCCTTAACACCACAACTTAGTCATAGAGGTTTTGAGTAACTTCTAACTCAATCTCTTTTTTTTTTTTAATTACTTTATTTATTTGTAAAATGGCGCTCCAGTCCGGTCCACCTAAACCGAACACAGCCAACATTTTTATCCGTTAATCGAATACTCGCTCGAAACTGAAAGCCAAAGATGGCAGTGGTAACCCGGTGCTCCTCTCTTGTTTCTTTGCATCCCTGGACTCCTTCCTTTCTCCGCCCCCGGATCGCATCAACCCTACCAAATCCCATCTACCCGGTCAGTACACGATTTTCTCTCTCTCTCTCTCTCTCTCTCCTGTTTTGCCTGTTGCTGGATTACATTGCATTGATGTGGGATGATACTTGGATGAGTATGTTGTTGGAATGTCATCTTTTGTGCAATTTTCAGTTGAATAAGTAACCAAGATTGTAACTTTGATGGGTAATGAAGGAGTTCTCTAATAAAGTTCTAACCTTTAATGTTTAAAAAAGACTAGTAAAGTACATACCATTTTTGGGTTGGAGTGTTCTGGCCATGAGATATGTTGCCTTTCACAAGACTCTTTGTGTGAGGTGTGTGTGAAGACTCATATTTCAGGTCTTGCAATGTGTGGAAGAACATTTGCTTCATTGCCTCACATAAGTGTTCGGATGTAGTTTGATGAAAACTTCTTGCAATGTTATTCTGTAAGTAAAGAAGTGATCTTTGAATGAATTCAAAGTGAATTTTTTGTTTCTATTGTACCAGGTAATTTAGCTCCTCTTCTTTCTAGAGGAGATAAGTTTACATCAATGTCTGATGTGCTCTTAGTGTACCATCTGCTTTGTGCCATAAGTTGCTAGGCAGCAGAAGTCTATGTCTGGGATCTATGTTAAAAGGTTGTTCTGATTCTGTTCAAGTGCTGGCTGTTTATGAAAAATTTTGTGAACCATTGTCAGCTCATCAGGTATGACGGTGAGTCCTCCAGTTTAACCTTTTACATTATTTCTCTTATTATATTGCTAATATTTAACTTTGCATGATTCATAAGAAAAGCTCCTCTTGATGGAGGGAGCTTGGACAAACGTACATTTTGTGATGCTTTGTATGTTGAAAGTAGCACCTTCTGGTGTGCATCCATCTATACATAACCTGTTATTCTGCTTCCTGACTTGAGCAACCATTAGATCATGAAAATGAGGACCTAGTATTGCTATATTTTGGGTCCAAACCTCTGCTTGTCATTGTATTGGCAGCATCATAAGTGGATACTGAAGCTTACAAGCATATATCCTTAGCAGGCATTGACACTTTTGAAATCCATTTAATTACAGAAAAATATAACTTCATGTGGTCTTTTTATGTTTATTCTGTTTTGATTTGAGCTTTATAAATTTTGTAGACACACAAATTGGTTATATTAGAGGGATTATATTGTTTGTCCATATCATTTTAATCATCTGATTGAGTAATGATATAGCCTTTGCAGGGAAAAGCAAAAGTAAGGGACTCCGCAATTGCTTTTCTTGTTAGTAATGCCTTGGTGTGGGCTGCACCTTTTGAAGCTTTAGCTGAAACATGTGAGACTGATAACTCCATCTTCAACATGCCTTTACTGCTATTTGTAGCTCTCATTGGGGCTACTGTTGGAGGTATGGTACATTGGTTCTGTAGTCACAGCTTAATTGTCCAAATCCCACCAAGTTTTTGGAATCAAGGTTGCAGGCTTTTGCATGTATAACTGGGATACCCATGAATGTCAAATCTGTCTCTGTAATGGCCTTATAGTAACCCAGAGGTTTTCTTTTATTCCTTTCTTTTTCATACAGCAGCAGCAAGATTTCTATTCATTGAATTTCAAGTAGCAAGGTTATTGTATCAATGCATCTGAATGTATGGTTGGAATGGGAAGGCTCCTTTGTTGTTTGTGCGAATGTAGTGCATGCTTTAAGTGTTCACATAAAGTTGAAGGTATACATTTTGCTGGAACCAATGAGTTAATGCTTGTATCATAGGCCTTCTTGCAAGACTGAGGAGAGGAGAGTTGCAGCGGCTGAGTGAGCAACTGCACCAGATAAATGCAGCTTTAAGAAGGCTAGCTAAGATTGAGTCATATGCTCCTAGTTTGAGTTATGCACCCTTTGGTTGTAGAATTCAAGGCAATGAAATAATCATTGATCCAAGAAAGAGGAATTGATTTCTACATTGAGAAGTGGGAAGAATTTTTTGAGAAATCAATATCCAGAAAAGGCATTTGTGGAGTTCAAGACAGCCCTTGAGCTTGCTAATGATGTGAATGATCCAATAGAGGAGAAGAAGGGTGCAAGAGGCTTAGGTTTGTTTCATTCATTTGAACTTCTGCTTCCAGTTAATCCGTGCATGCGTATGTATTTGCTTCCTATCCATAGATGATTACAAAAACAGACTAATGCAATAGAAAAAAGCAGCATGTTCTGTTATATCATGCCTTTTCTTTGAGGTGTTTCGGATCCTTTGTTAGAGATATTTAGCTGGTGACGCACTACCATTATTCTTGCCTTATGGTCCATGCACAGCTCAACTAATTAACACACCTGCGTTATATTTTCACACAAGCTTATGTTCGAGCTTCCTAGAAGTGAAATGTTCTTTGTTCAGGAGCCTCACTGCAAAGGCGGGGCAAATATCGTGAAGCCGTTAAATATCATTCTGTGGTTCTGCCAATCTCTGAGCGATAAGGATTAAGAGTCTGGAAACAAGGAGGCCTATGGAACAATAGCAGATTGCTACACCCAACTTGGAGACCTTGAACGAGCTGGGAAATTCTATGATGAGTATATTGCAAGGTTGGAAAGGGACTAGACTCTTTTAACGAACAATATATCATTAGAGGGCTTAGTTGTGGATTTTTCGTCCTTCATTGCGTTTGTGACAAACCCTCAGAACACAATAATCTCGTGGAAACACCATGTTTCATATCATTCTGGGTCAACTTTAAGAACTCTGCGATCAATTCGATGGCTAATCCTAACTTTTACCCTGCAAGGGTTTGATTTCTCTGCTTGGCTATAATGTCTTAACAGCTGAATTCATTTATCTTAAAAGTTATTTGCAATCTTTGTAGCAGTTCGGGTCGAACACCTCGACTTGTCATTCGCCTACCTTTTTCCCCGTTTGAGAAGGTTGCTTAGAACTCAAGGTCTTCTTGATCAGCATACAGGCACTTGTATTACAGGAACATCTACCACAAAGATTGTACGAAGAGCAGAAAAGCAAAACATTAATCAGGATCCAGACCCACTCCCGTTAAGTTTACTTTCGATGCGCTCGTTCGTCACAAGGTTAACTTCTGGAGTAGTCTTCATCAAATAGGTAAATAAAGCGTGAGAAGGATAGGAAATGAATCCATTAAAAAAACTGATGACCACATGCACCAAGATCATCTTTGATGAAGTTTGCAATACAGCAGATGGACAAAGAGGTCAAAGATACTCAAAGCTTTAAAGAAATTCCATTCCCCATGCTAAACAGTCAATCTCAAATCGTTCTAATCACTACAATCACTCAATCTCTACGTAGAAGATGAAGATAACACAAAAACATACATATTATGCATACATCAACACCGCAGCAAGCATGATGATGTAAACATGTGGATGGCAACCTCCCAGCTAGATAAAGGGAAAAGGCTTCCTAATTACTTATGGTAACTCAAATAGGCCGCAAAGGCAGGAAATCAAGGTGTAGCACAAACTCTTGTTACTGATAGTACATGAATTGTTGGGCAGCAGCAACATTCCGGAGCCCACCCTCATACATTGCTTGGCTTGCCCCAGCGGCACCCATTGCTTGCTTAAGGGGATGCATTAAGGTATGAACACCACCCATCTTGCCCATTGCCAGTTGCCGCTCGTAGGCTAGAATATCAGTGGCTGAGATGCCCGGCAAAGGAGCTGCTGCTGGTGGGGGAAGTGGATTTGAACTTGTCCCTGGTGGAGTCGGCTTACTACCCCAGGAGCACTACAAGCACGTAACAACAGTTGAAACAAAAAGAGGTTTTTCTCTCAACATATGCCATCAAATGACAAAATGACTATCTTGCCCTCCTAGCAAATAAGAATAGTGAGATCATACATCAAAATGAGATGCCCTGTTCAAATACCTTCATTTGCTTCCCACAGAGATGCGACTGAGCATTGCCTATCTGAATAGCTAAAGCTGCCTCGGCATGAGTACTGTATCTCACAAATCCAAACCCCTTGTCTCGCTGGACACGGACCTCCTCAATTACCCCAGCACCAAGAGAATGGAAATGGCAGTGGAGATCTAGCTGGGTTACCTGCCAGTTACACAAACACAACAAATCTTCAAGAAACTTCATGGTAATTTAAACCCTGTGGGATTGCAAACTTTCACTCGTGGCAACATTCTTTTCTTGTGTCTAGACTCTATATCCATTAAGGTGTAGCAAAAGTATTTCAGTGAAGAAAAGCTGGAAAGCAATCATGCGTCCACACATACAGCCACATGCAAATTAGCCACAGAGAACTGGTATATAGGAAAAAATGCTTCTTACCTCTGGAGCAAGATTGCCTACATAGACAGTGGTATACTGAGAATTGTTTTCAGGAGTCTCACTGTTTGTTGTCTCTTTGCCATCCTCTGCACACATGACAGAAAAGAAATCAAGTTTTTCCATCGTAGGCTTAGGTGTTTGTGAAGAATACAGGAAAATGTAATAACATCCCCCACAAATGAGAAATCATAAAATCAAACAAAAGTTGACCCCTCTTTTTAGACAAGCACGAGGCTTCTTTGGGCATTCAATGAACTAGATTCCCACCATTTAGAACAGTCACTTACATGACCTTATACAACTGAACGAGCTTCCACCATTTACTCACATTACATTAAGTCAAATGCAACTGACCTGATGTGCCATTTGTCAATTCCACCACACTTTTGGCATCAGAGCTTTGCTTGTCCTCATTGGTGCCAGCACCTTTTGTTGCCCAATTGCATCGTATCTGTCTGCTCCCAAGCCACTTTCCTACAAAATGATCCAACAGAATTCACATAACTAGTTCTCTATCAATCTGTATCACCCAACACCAAATAAGACAAAAAAAAAAAAAACTACTTTTCTTCTTCTTATATGAGTGTACCAAAACTAATCTATTAGAAATATTGCAGACAGAAATGCTACACTTAGTCCTAATTAACAACAAATCTTTTCCTAATGAATTGACACTTGTTTTGCATCATTTCATACCTGTTAAGTCATTTATTGCACTTTGGGCATCCTGAAGGCAAAATGAAAAAATAAAAATCATTATAAGACCAATTTAGTGCAGACCATCAAAGCCAAATGAACAAAAATAAAATTAAAAAAAAACCTGTTGAGCTCGGAAAGAAACAAAGCCAAACCCTCTTGAGCGCCCAGTCTTCTGATCCCACATAACCTTTGCATCACTGATAACCATCACAAGGTCAGATGAAGGGTCACTCTCACAACATGATAGGTTCTTATTAAAAAAACATATCCCACCTTTTTATTTCAAACATTGACTGCTTCAAAAATTGAAAAAAGGAAACCTCTCACATAGAATACAAAAGAAAAGACTTACGAACAACTTGGATAAACTGAGAAGCAGGCAAACAGCATTGAATCAGTAACCTCAGGACTAAGATCGCCAACAAAAATGTTGTAGTGACCTGCACATCAAAACAACAGCTCACTTAAGAATGCAAATAATCAAACTACTAAAATTAACCAGGAAACTGTAAACAAAAATGTGGCCTAACCTGATGTATCTTCCCTCTGGCCACTGGTATAAGCCCAATTAACTTTGATAGGCCGCCCAAATCTATAAATTACATAAACATATGATGTAAAGAAATATGTAGGGTTCTAGACCAAGATTGATGAGATTCGATAAGAGAAAATGCAGAGGACGATCTCAAGTGAAAGACTTACAAATGCCTTCCATTGAGTGACAAAATAGCCATAGCAGCTGATCTGCGATCAAAGTAGTGAATGAATCCATAGGATGACTGCAAAAGCAGAAACAATCAAAAAAGTCAAAAACACCATTATAAGAAGAAAAACTAAGACAGGAATAGCAATGTGCAAAAATTATAATCCTTGCAGAACGTATACCTTTTCCTTCCTAATAAGCTTGCAGCCTTCAACAGGACCAGCACTAGCAAAAACCTCCCGGAGAAGTGGCTCAGTTACTTGTGCATGAATGTTTCCCACATAACTGCATTTTTTTTTTTCAAAAAATAAAGAAACTAAAAGTTTAAGAAAAAGAAGAAAAAAGAAAAATGAATAAACCTATAAGTAACCACCTCATTATAAAGAATAAGTTATACCATACAAGTATTCATCAGATTATCCTTGAAAGAAATGAGCACTGATTACACTGTAAGTAACAGCGATTTCCACATGACAAGAAGCTTGTCGAGGTAAAAAGCACTGGTTCTCTCATAATGAAAAAATAAAACCCTTAAGTGACTTGGTTAGCAGCACAAGCATGCATACGAAATGGCAAACATTGAGGAAGAAAAAAGACACACAGAAGGGAAAATTGTATCTGAAAGACACTCACACGCTCCGGCAAGTACTTGTATCAAAACCGACAGGCAGATTTCCACCGGGAATTGGCTCAATCTGCAACACCAAAAAAAAAAAAACACACACACACACAGAGAGAAGGACAAGGAAGCGGAAAACCGAGTAATCAAGCACAGCACACTGCTTAACTCTTCATATCTAAACTATTTCAACCTTAAAAAAAGTGGGGGGGGGTCTTTTAGAGGATAGCAACCGGGAAACATCCAAAAAAAAAGAAAAAAGGAAAAAACAAGACATTCCGGCATGTAATGGATGAATATCGACAAATTGAAAAGGAGATGATAATTTCACTGTCAAATCGAACATAAATGAAATACCTGCCTGATTGACCGATGCTGATGGGAAGAAGAAAGCAACCGAGGGTCATAAACCAGAAGCAGTAAACACCAAGAGAAATATAATACACCACAATAATAATAAGCACGAAACTTGAAAACCCCATACTTGACAACAGTACCGAAAATTTGAAGCTTTAAAGCCTAATGGCTCCAATCAGCGAAAAACTCCATAAACCCATGATCAAAAAACCAAAACCTAAACCCATCCAGCTCCAGAACCCCCAAAATGAATTCCAAACAGCAAAAAAAATCCCAATTGCCACCTCCGATCATTCAAAGCTCTAAACTTCACAAGAAAGGCATACGGAGAGAGAGAGAGAGAGAGAGAGAGAGGGAACCTGAGGAGCGGCAAGGAGAGCAGGATGGTAGAGAGAATGTTGCACCAGAGCTTGTTGCATCAAAGCTTGTTGCTGCTGCTGTTTAAGCCTCGGGTGCAGCATTTTCTCTCTCTGTTTTTTTTTTTTTTTTGGGTAGGGGTTAGTGGAGTTTGGTAGAAATAGCAAAAATTACGGGGATGGAGATGAAAGGGTGTGTGTGTTTGTTTCCTGAGAAAAAGTTGTTTAAGTGTTTTCTGGGGAGTTAAACCAGAAAGTAAAATAAACACTGAAGAAGGAAAAAATGCAGAGATAGAAGAGAGAGAGAGAGAGAGAGAGAGAGAGAACAAGGAAGAGATGAATGTGTGGCTCTCCTTTTTAAAAAAAAAAAAAAATTGTGAGACAGAATTTTTGTTTTTTATTATAATTTTTCAGATAATTTTATTACTAAATTTTGATATTTAATTGTTTTCATGTTTTTACTCAAATTATATTCTTACATGCAAAAGAATTCTGTATTAGCATTGTGCACAGGAAAATAATTTAGTATAGTTTCACAATCACATTGTAGAAAATATAAAATTATGTGTTTATTTCTTTAATCACGTCATGACAAATTTTTTTTAAAAAAAAAAAAGAGAGAGAGAGAGAGAGAGAGAGAAGGTAGAATTTTGAAAGAATTAATGGGGGACCCATTTTCTCAAGTATACTAATTTTAATCAATTATTAAAAAAAAAAAAAACAATTGCATTGGTTCCTGGTTGAGCCGAAATTGGCCCAAATAAATGCGTGGGGCAAAGATGAATTGTGATTTGATGGGTCATTTTTTCTCTTCCTTAATTGCTCGCTCGGCACAAATCACAAGCAAAACCAGCTTCCGTCTCTAGGAAATGGTTAAGATCCAAAGGCTAATTACCGCAAATTAAGAATCAAACCCCGCCCCCCCCCCCCGGCACTGACATGTCCCGGCAATGGATCCGCTCTCGAGAACCCAGCAAGTGTCAAAACTTAATGCCAAATAATATCTACAAAAGCAGCAAAAAAAGTGCAACGAAAAAAAAAAAAAAGAAAAAAGAAAAAGGGCACTGCAAAGAAAGTTGGAGTTCTGATGAACTGAGCTAACATATGCAAAAAAAAAAAAATCCTCCATATACATATGATAAACTTTGGTGAGCTGATCTAATGGCTCCATACATCTATAATTTAAGCTCAAGTTGCTTTGATGACGGGCCTGCCAGTTCAATCCATGGACTGCTTTCCCCTGCAGACTTTGAAGTGGACGCTGGTGGACTGTTTGTCTGATAAGGTGCTCTTGATGTAATCCTGTCTTTTCTCTTCTCAAGAAACCGATGAAGTGAAGCTCTTCTAGCAATTGGCAGACCTATAATAAGAAACCAAAAAAAAAAACAAAAAAAACAAATGACGTCAGTACAAGCCACAAGAGGGATATTCAATGTCTGAGCAAAAGAATTAAATTCAGATGATTGCAAAAAGTGTATGAATTATTTACCTGAACCATTGGCTTGAGGCCGTAAATGAAGCTGGTCTGGGGCATCATTATTGGAGTCAGTAGCAGCGGGACTTTTGGGATTATGCACTTCCCCGGCAGATGCAGGAACAAAGCCATTTGAGTTACTAGCCAAAGACATGATCTGCTTGGCCTTGTCAGCAGGAAAATCATCGAAAACCATCACTTGTCCGCCGTAGAATATAGTCATTTGGTCAGATTTCCCGATTGATGAGGAGTCCTCATTATGATGTGGATCGTAGACCTTTTCCAAATTGGGCAACATATTCATTGTTGCTGCTGCTGGTGGTCTAGATGCTTCAGAACCTGAAATATTGCCAGATAGATCCATTAGAAGCAGGTCGATCTCTCTAAGGACACTTTGGGCCATATGTCCCATGTCTTTAAAATCCAAAAACGAAAAAGAAACCTTCAAAAAAGAAACCCAAAAAATAAAACTGTCCAAGAAACCCAACTAGAAGCTCAATTCAACTTCAGACCCCAGAAATGCTATTAGCTTTCATTCTTTTCTTTCTTTCTTTCTTTCTTTTTGAAAAAAAAAAAAAAAACAAAAAGGGACCAGAACTACTAATATAAATCATTTTGGGAACAAAATGTCTTAGTTACCTTTAGATTCAAGCTTGCCATCGATTCCAAGTTGGCAAACATCTCCAAGGCTACTGCATCTTCCCTTCAAATACTGGCTCAAAAGATTGCACGTCTTAGCGACGTTGGATCTCTCCGGTGCCTTGCCGGACATGTTGACAAAACTTGCCATTGCTTTAATTGCTTTTCCTCAACCTCCCTCCTCCACAGGCGGCCACAAAGACAACAATATTCTTCCGTAAATTTCAATGTTTTTGAATGGGAACGAAGGTTAGAAAAACAGTCCCACTTCGATGATGATATATGGACTTTGAATTTCTTTAATCGACAAACGAAAAATGTGTCCTTGACTTCCTTTTGGTGAATAATACCTTGACAAGGTAAGGGAAGGGAAGGGAAGGGGGTGTTAGGACAAAGGATGGATATACATGGGTGGGAAGTTAGGTACTTTAGCACGTTCTTTGAACCTGATTGGCGCACGACTCGTCTCTGTCCCCTCTTTCTCCTCCTTATCTTCGAATTTATATAATATTATATTGTGTTTGAAGCACGTTTATTTTGCATTGGAAAATTGTCGGGTGTGGAAGAATATTACGAGGAGGAGGAGGAGGAGGAGGTGAGGATGACGGTGATAATTGTTTGGGAACCAACTTCGCCTGCAATTCATGTGCTTGTTTTGGCGAATGTACCATATTGGCCTTCCCTCCTCGACCCTTTTTCAATCGATTGGACCACCGAAGCAGAGAGAGAGAGAGAGAGAGAGAGAGAGAG
>CM038611.1:5701251-5751114 GCA_021533255.1 Ceriops tagal | reverse complement strand
CCCCCCCCCCCCAAAAAAAAAGAGGAGAAATGACTAAAATAAATATAGAAGAATAATATCAGCAATTTTGCTATTCTTATAAAAAATTTTATGGTTATGGTACCCTTAACATTACACAAAACCAAATCAACTCATCTTGCTACACTTCTATTGATCATTTGGCCTTTGATTCAACTCATAGAAATTCAAAATGGGTCAATATGATCAAAGACTTGATCAACCCATGATCCCCTCTCTCTCTCTCATCATTTTTGCCATGTTTTGGCTAAAGGAAAGGACAGGTCTTTATCTAACTCCCAAGCTCAGAGTGATGAAAATAACGATGAAAGGTGGAAGAAGATTTTACCAAAGCCGAAGAAGAAGAAGAAGAGAACAAACCCTTCCATTCATCACAAGAGTATAACCAGAAAAAGAGCACTCGAAGAGACCCCCAAAAAAAAAAAAAAAAAGGTGTAGTGAGATGCTTACGAGTAGCTGCAGCAACATTGGGTTTTCTATTCCCTTGTTGCTTGCAACAAAGCTTATTTTGCATCCAACCGAAGAACTGTCCACACGCAAGTTTAAAGAACTCATTAGAACAGCCATACACTTCCACTTTCGTGTGCAAACATGCATGAAAACTCATGTCTGAACACACACTAACACTTTACCTTCATTGTGATGATGTGCGATCAATGGCGACCCTTCTGCCTTTTGGGTCGAACTAGGCTAGCTATCTATGATAAAATTTGGTTTGGTCACAAGCACCAAGTCAATGGGCGTGGAGTGAGAGGGAAGATGGTTGAAATGTTGGGGAAAAAGCAAATCTTGAGAAGCCAATGAACATTGACTCCGGAATTGGAAATAGGAAGTACTAAAATTAAAAAGATAGGCTTCTGATGAATTGCATGGCCAAGCCTAGCCTTGAGCAGATTTAATTTCCACTACTGGTTCAACTTCCCAATGCACACCAGCCCCACTCCGCATTTTCCCATCTTTTTCCAGCCTTTTGTCTATACGTTCTACCAGACTTGCATATTCAGTGAGACCTCGAAAATGGTTACATCTGCACAATTTTATTTTTATTCTTACAAGAAAGACTATTTTCATAACCCAAATATGTAAGATCAAATCATCACATTATAATAGAATAACTTTACAATTATATTTAAATTTATTATAATTCTTTTTGTACATTCAGATATTTTCAGTTCTCCAATATATTTTTAGTCCATATAACCTGTATAAAACTAATTATACACCCGTTTACCCCACAAAGAAGAAGGTCATTCCATAATTTTTAATCTCTCTATTGCTTTATCTGATCCCCTTCGTTCATTTTCTGTAACACATGGGGGAGGAATAATGGAGATGCTTCCCGAACAACCTTCAGATTTGCTTTCGTGGCTCGATTTCGCCCCATGCGATATCCAAGGACATGTATGAAGTACGAAATTTAAAGAATCGATCCCCATACTAGTTGTGATCCAACGGTGGAGGGGGCAACACGAGGAACAAATAAAGATACGGTTACTGGTGTTGGCAGGGATTTTAATATTAAACTTTGATATACTGTTTATCTCCTCAAAATCAATTGTGAATGATTGAATGATTCATGTTATGTGGAGAATAAAAATTAACTCAATACAACCAATTGTTTTGAGTAGTATTGATTTTCCATTTACATGTAGAATAGGTATTATGCAAGTAAAAGCTGCTTTTTTTTTTTTTCATAGAATTGAAAAGGGCTATTCATCCATGTTTCAGGCCAGCTGTTGATCTTGCTTTGCTTCCCAGGACTATATAGGATCATGATTGTTTATACTTGCAGAATTACATACCAATTGCTATACATCACAGAGATTGTCATTGAATGATTGCTAAACTAACCTTCTAATCATTCATTGCTCAAAAAAACAAACAAAAAAAAAAAAAGGTATAATGATCCATCTCAATTCCCTCTAGACCCTGCGTTGTATATTCCATCAAACCATTGACAATCATTAAATTATACAATTAATGCATGGAATTTTATATAAAAAAAAAATGTAGCTAGCAAGTTGGTCACTGTATAGGAAAGGCATATAATAAGAAATAACTATCTAAAGTCAAATAAAATGGCTGAAGATGCATTTTCGAGAAAGAAGAAAAAGAAACAGCAAAAATGCAAAAAACACTAGACACCCACATGCGGCATGTCCATGTCTCCTCTCACTAACCACATCAGCTTCTTGTAATCTCACCTGTTCCCTGCAGGTGTAAAGCACTAAAAGATAGTCCCCTTAGACTCAAATGACAAGAATCAAGGCAAAATTTTGCAGTTGTTCCCTCCCCCTCTTCGAATTCTAAAATAAGAAAGACATGGAATATAAAAGATGAGATTGGGATGGTGTGGATATGCCCTCTTCCTCAAACACAAGCAAGCACTGCACGCATATGCATGCCTAGCCTTGGATATGCACACATTCACAGGCACATTTTTCTTGAGAGACAATACCTAGCTGTAGTTGGGTGGATTTTTATTCCCTCATCCCTTTCCTCCTTTAAGGGTTAGAAATATATCCATCAGCTTATCAAAAAAAATTTTTATGATAATATTGTTACGTAACAACATTTTTTCGTAGTTCCGTGTTGAAAAAAAAAATGCTTACATCTAACAATTTTTTTTTTTTTTGAAATTAGCAATTTTCCATGACCTCGTTGCCCATTGCTTCGTTTGCTCTCTGGTACCGCCATAGCCCAAACAGCAAGCAAGGACGCTCTTAAAACTAACTCTCTCCTTAAACAGCACATGCTTGGACCTTATTACAAGAATCAAAAACCACGTAATCAAACGGAGAAAATTTTTGGGATGGACTTGATCAATAGACTAGACGATTTGAAATTGTTATTATGTCTATTAAAATATGAAGATATTTATGTGGTTCTTGGTGCTTACGTTCGTGGTTTGTACCATTTTATAGCAATTCTCACAAATATTACTTAGGTTAAGGAGGCAAGGAGTCAAGTGGGTGGATGTTCTTTGCTTAATTTGCACATAGTTTTATATGAAAACCGGTTAATCACACAATAGCACAAACCAGGAACTCAGTTCAACATGTAATAGCTCGTAGCCTAGCATAGGGCATTGAAAAATGAGGAAGATATTTTAGCAATAGTACAGTTGGGATATAAACAATTTTCAGAATATATATATATATATATATATATATATATTTTATTTTTCATGTTATTCTAATTTGCCTCCTAATATACTAAAAACAAATAATTTAACAAGATGTCTGTGCACTTGTAGCACAGCAGAAGAAACATCAAGTAGTTAAAAGTTTGTTGATTTTGATATTCAAGCTGTAACGTGTTAGTCTTGCATATTAAAACTGACTCATGATGTCTGTAAAGTTTTGATCTGCGATGCAATATTAGAACACATCAAGCTGTGAATATTGACATCCATTCCATCACCAAACTGCTTATTAAAGCCTAAAAATTGTATACATGACAGGTTCGATATTGCTCCTCGAGATGCAAACAACGAAAGGAAATTGCGAGAGGGGAGTTAAAATCGAATGGGTGATCGCTCCCACCAAGAAAAAAGGGGGAGAAGCCATGTGAGTTAGCGCAGCTACTAGATGTCTAGGGTTCAGGAACCAGGGCTGAAACTCCAAGACTTGCTATTTCTGGAATGTTTCGACTTTCAAACTTCGTCCATCATAAACCATGGACAACGTGTGATGCGGACGCCTTTCCTCCAAGGAGAAGAAGCTGGGGGCCATCATGGCTTTGACCAGCTCGTCCTTAATTTATTGGATCCAAACCTAATTGACAATTTAAATATTTTTAATATCTTCTGCATTAAGAGCAAGGTAGCCATGATGATATGCCATGTTTATTGGTTAATGCTACAGTGAAATTTTGTTTCCTGTTTCTCAATAATGATGCGCAAACCCTTCCTTCCACGCCCCCAAGGCTGACCTTGTTGGGGAAGCTAATGCATTAGATTTCAGCAAATTGCACAATCGTAATCTTAAGAGTTTCGCGGGTTTAAAACTCATCCCCATTTGCACGATTCACCCATAAATTTACTTTTCAATTTAGTTCATTTCAAATCTACATGCTAATAAGGCAATCGAACCAAAGGAAATATCTGATCAAGCATACATGCGTGTGCTTAAACATGGAGTTAACACTTTATAAGGCAGATATAAAAATGGTGTGCTCTGTTTTTCTCATATTAATGTTGATATTTTGAAAGCCAATGACTAGTCAAATAGAAAATCGTGCATGCATGTATCATTCCTCCTCCTTTAGAGCTCAACTTGTGTTATAGGCGTCAAAATGTAGAAACAAATAAATGCGCTTTGACTGCTTTCTTGTCAGAGTTCATCATGATGTTCAACTGCTTCACCTGTAAGAAAATTGAAAACAACCCAAAATACAATATATATATATATCAGCAAAAATTGTGTTTGTTTTGAAAGAGATATTGTTGTCAAAGGTGAAAAGTATGATTAAAGGCACTCACAGCATTTCATTTCTTAACTAGCAATTCAACTAAAAAGTTAATCCTACATGCCCTGTTGAAAGATTAGACATATAAGATCTGCCTTTTCATCTTTTCTTTTTCATTGGAATGCTAAGCAGCCTGCACTTCTCCTTTACAATGAATATGAATCGTATAAAAACAAAAAAACTTATTTTGCAGGGGAGTGACTATGCATTCTCATCTAATAGTATGCATTGGGGTCACCCTATTCATTTTCTAGAGCTCCAAGCTATAGGAAAGAAAGTCTATGCATGTCAAATAAAAAGATAAGTCCGTATAATATTGTCTATCACAAAGTTTGGTAACAAAAAGGAAGGGAACTTTGGGCTCACATAGTTCAGAAAAGAAATTGAGTTTGACAAAAATATTGGAACTCACCAAAGTGTACATCTTCAAAGAAGAATGAGATCTCTCTTTGAGCTGTCTGAAGGGAGTCAGAACCATGCACACAATTCTGTTCTGTATCTATTCCACACATTGCCCTGATACTGAAACAAAATAAAAATAAAAAAAGAAATTGATGGCCAATAAGCCATCAGAATATCACTTATCTTGAGCCTTTGAAATAATAAGGTCAAGAAGAGCAGCCTACCAAATCTTACAATTAATGAGGAGATTGGCATCTAAGGACACGCACAATGAACACAAAATAGATAATGGGAATAACCTGTGAGGATGAGTAACTTTAGCTTTACTTGCATCAGTAGGTCCAATTAGAACACGCCAATCAGCAACTGCATTTTGCTTCTCCAGCACCAGAACTAACACTGGACCACTGATAGAATGAAGTGTCAATAAATGAGAATGAGATAGTAAGAGCAACGTTGTGTGAATGCTAAACTAAAATATGTTATCACAAGTGGAGCAGAAAATTTTAATAGAAACATAGCCACTATATGATTGCACATCCATTATCAGTGATATGGAATCCACAGGCCACACTAAACATCATGCAAGGTTTTCAAAAGGTTGAATTGGTCATGCAGCAGAGACCAACAAGTTCTGGGAATAAGAACAAAAATTAGTCCGCAATCACCAAAATATCACAGTGCCAACAAGCAATTAATTTCACAAAACAGAATGAACATCAACAAGCTTATAAGCCATAAACAAACAGCAAAAGAGGATCCAATTCAGCTAGCAAGCACCTGAAAACCACAGAAACTAACAAGAAACATTATGCATTCAAATTTTATATGAATGAGTGCAAAAACACACCTAGATTACCTAGTAATATATTTGACAAGGCTTGAAAAGAAGCATTTGGAAGAATGCTCAGCATAAAACCTTGAAGCACTTCCCTCATCAAATTTGGTAGCCATTTCCCTCACAATGCTGAAACCAGACTCCCCAATAACCTTCTTTATTCTGTCAGTGTAATTACCCAACAACCCATCAGGCTTAATCATAGCCAATGTCCTTTC
Source organism: Ceriops tagal (assembly GCA_021533255.1). Lineage (NCBI taxonomy): Eukaryota > Viridiplantae > Streptophyta > Magnoliopsida > Malpighiales > Rhizophoraceae > Ceriops > Ceriops tagal. The sequence continues at coordinate 5,745,168 of CM038611.1, read as the reverse complement.
TTTTTCAAAAGCCCCACTTGAAGACCTGCTCTTTTTCAAGGATAAACAGTCAAATATTTCTTCTTTTCCTTTTTTTTTTTTTCAATTTCCCAGTAACGAAACTTGACAATAAGGATAGAAATTGAACTAAAAAATTCAAAAAAGAAAAAAAAATTCTCCTTTCCTGTTCATTTTCACTAAGAAACATTCAAAGACTTCTCCTTTCCTTTGCTTTTCAATTTCCCAGGAACCAAACATAACAAAGAGCGAAATTGAAATTAAAAAAATAAAAAATAAAAGAAAGCTCAGTTCTTTACTTGAAGGGGAAGCTGATAGAGGCCAGAAGGAGGAGGGCAAAGCGAAGAACCATCATTCAGCACAAAACAAAAAATCACAATTACACCCAGATATGATTACGAGACGATGAAAAACACTTCAAGATTCGTTTCTGATTTCCCTTCTGTTTTTGTTGCTGTTGGATGCCGGAACTTTCTGACCGGAGTGTCTCCGGCACCGCCCGGTATGGAGACATTCTAGTGTCTGGAGTGAAAATTCCAAGGTTAAAAAGGCAGATTCCCGACGAGTCGGTTTCTTAGATATGTCGGTTGAATGAATGCTCACGCAATAAGACAAACTGATGGGAGGAAGTGGAACACTATTTATTTATGGATTGATTGATTTATTTTATGGATTAATGATGCAATCCATGTTGAGTTTTACCAATGCTTACATCCCAATTTAGAAGTAAATGGGGGGGGGGGGGGGTGGTTGTGACATATGCGGAATAATTAAAACTTCAATCAATAACTAATATTTGTCATGACCCACAAAACATTTTTATAGAATTGATAACTAAAATACAATACTCTTTGACCTCTTTCCCCCCCCCCCTTTAATGCTCATGGTATTCATTTTTAGAATATATTTTTTAAGTTCAATATTGCATTTATCAAGTTTTTTTTTTTTTTTTTTTTTGTCTTGTAAAATTCCATCCCTTGTAAAGAAAGAAAGTTCTCAGTAATCTTTAGTTACGAATTAACCACATGCAGCCATTCAATAATGAGTCATGACATTCATTGCCGCCGCACGGCACTGACTACTTACTAGATGTTAAATAGTGCAAAATAATTAGGAGCTTTGTTTATTTATATATTATTTTTAAAGAATAAGAAAATGAGAGACAACAGAAGAGGCCAACCAATAGCCCTTTGGTTGTCGTCGTCGTCGTCGTCGTCGTCGTCGTTGTTGTTATTGGGCCCGTTGCTCATGAGACCCCATAGCTTCAAGATGAAAGCTACAACGTATCGCTTGATCACTGCCCAGAGATGGGCCACCAACAAATAAGAGTGACTAGCTGGTGTTTACAGTCCACAAGGTGCGTGGGGTGGGGTCAGAATGGAAGCTCACGTCCAATGTCAAACTTAGACCCAACATGATCATCTATCCTCTTGCATTAATTACGATCACCTTGTAAATCGGCTTTTGTTTGGCCCACCCCAATCGCGGTCGAACGTTGCGCTCAAGAAAAACAGTGGCTAATTTCTGTTATCGTGGCAATCTTTGCAGATTGATGATGTTGCCATTTCACCCATCGTAAATGAGCGGATGAATTTATCTTCGGAAAACAATATGCGCTTGGTTAATGTTACTGCGGATAAATTCATTATTGGAAAACAAAACCTAGTTGTAACCCTTAACGACGACATAATCATGATCTGGACCTTGGACCTTGGACCTTGTTGATTATATAACATAACCCCTAACTGCTGGCTTAATCGTTGTCGTAAATCTACAACCAAAACCTAGTTACATGTGATCATGGGATCTCTCAGTCATAGGAAGAAATTTTTAGACGTCCCTTTACTTTCTTTGAAACAAATATCAATCCTTTCCTTTGACATTTAGCAGCTCTAGTAGCTAGGCCATGACGATGATATGATATGTGCAGACGCATGCAGGAACACTTTTTTTTTTTTTTTTTTTAAGTCACAAGCTCCCACATACGGCGTTAGTAGGTATTATTATCATGTTGATGTGTTCTGGAAAAAAGCCATATACCAATTCGGCGTTAAAGAGCTACCTTAATTTATAGCCACTAGACCAACCGTCAACGTGATTCTTGCCAAAACATCAAGTTATTGTTACACCTGTCTTTATAAACCCTCGCCCGTTTGTCTGTCCTGTTGTCTCTTCAACCCTCGCATATTTAATCAATTTTGATGACTTTTCTCTCCTCAACATTTATGGATACAAGTCGGCCTTGGTTGACCTCCCAATAAGCCAATTTCCTTTCCCTTCCCAACATAGGAAATCTTGCCCCTTTTGTTGTATGGTTGGACACAATGATCACTATTTTCAAGTATATATATATATATTAAACTACCCAAAACAAAACAACGCCAAAAAGCTGTTAATGTACATAACCGAGTTCACTTAATTTGCTAATCACAAAAATGCAGGGTGCTGCGTGTTAGTGGGTGCAAGTCAGGCGATCCAGTTACAATAATTCCTCTTTTTCTGTTTTTCTTTTTTTAAAATTTTTATAGCAAAAATCAAATTGTACCGCATTCCAAGACAGAATACTTCATTTTATTGTATTGTATTGTTAAAAAAAATATAAAAATTCGTATTCTCTTAAAAAATATAACTTCATTTATCTACTTGGAAAAAAAAAAGAAGGAAAAAAACAAGGGGAACTATTGTTGGAATGCATGCATGCATGCATGCTCTTACCTACCAAACGCGAAGTCACACAGTCGCGCTCTTACTAATAATTCGGATATGCGTTGGGGGTGTGAAGAATTTCGAGCTTAGGGTGTGAAAAATTGAAATCATGGTCTGAATGGATTGAATCAGACAGGGTGTTGATTACCCTTTTTTCATACATACTCAGTCGTTCCAATTTCCAAGCCAGTGATGCGCTCACCTAAACGTATCCATTTTTTTTTTTTTTAGGTAAAACTTTTAATGTGGAATTGTCCAAGGGAAGCATGCTTCGCCTTGCAACAGCGTGAAACTGGAGCCTTTGTCCCATCAAAATTGCAAAACTTTTGTCATGTGAAAATGGCACATTACCCACACCCACTTCCAATTAAAGGCATCCAAAAGAGCAGCAGCATTTTTGCATACGAGTCCTTGATTCGCACATACCCCACGTGTTTATTTTATTCTTCTTCTTCTTTTTCTTCTTTTTTTTTTTTCTCTTCTCTATGGCAACGTTACATGGAGACGATAAGAACGAGACATTGGGATTGGTTGTCCTGCTATTCCCTTCCTTGTTACACTTTGTGCAAGTGCAAGTCCCTTTCACCAATAGTTTCACGCCGCCCCCACCCCTCCTTCGCTTTATTGGTCTTGGCAACACTGGGTCCATGCGTTTATTACGCAAACACTAACGGATGATGACATGCTTGGTCCCTTTGTTCTCGAGTTGGAGCATTGAGGAATCGCCAACAGGGTTTAAGGTATATCCTCGTGCTTAATAATAATAATAATCATAACGGAGGAAGGGCTAAATGCGGTTGCGTGAATTAGAATGCTAATCAAGCCTAATAATTAAAACGGTTCATTTGACAATGTCATCGAGTTTATGAAAACTTGTATCGGTTATTAATAATGCATTGTATTTTCTAATCACTCAAGATTCATCTAATGACAAAGACATGCCTGAAATTGTAGGTATCAAATACATTATCTTAAGTTTTAATTTTCTAGACACATTCTCGCTCGTGTTTTCAGCGAAAGCTACAACAATGATAAGGAGCAACTGTTACTAATAACCCGAATTTATTAATGGATTAACTTGTAATTAGTAATTGGGCCAGGATATGAGACTCTTGGATTTGTTGCTTAAAAGTGACTTAACAACTACTATAATCAAGACAACGTAAGATCAACATATATACATATATTGTATATATATAGGGTTAGGAGGGATTGGCAGGCTAGCAGGATCTGCCGACTCAAGTTCCATAATACGACCAAACAAACGCAGCAAGAATGTCAATGCGATCCTGACATTACCACGAGCTTCCCACCCAAAACGGCAGAGAGCATAGCTTGCGGCAATCAGCTGTATTTATTTATATACATATATATTGCCTTATTTATGTAACAACAACAATAATTATTGTAACAAAAATCAATTGCATATATTGTATCTGAAACACCATACAACCTGATTCAAGTCGGGTTGCTCCGATTCCGGCCGGTTCTCTCAACAAATGAGCCTCGTCATGAACAATACAAATACATCAAATTATTGTGAGTGGGGAGTGAGACCTAGTCCTACTCGCACATAGTCTTCTTCCCCATCGGTTTGCCTAGTTGGCTTTTATGGCTTGCACTAATTCTTAGGCTCACCAGTCACATCCATAAAATTTAGGGTAACAAGCTCCTCGGCATAGATTAGACTAACTCATCTTTTATCCCATTTGATTATAGGACAAAGCTCACTGTTAATGTAAAGCCATTATAGAAAGATTCTAATGACGGAATGAAGCAAAAATTCCCCCAAGTTTTGTCATTCTTATGAAGAAAATTTCCCCCATCCAACTAATCCAATGGTTAAATGGGACTGCAATACCTTGGAATTTCAATGTTGTAATAATATTATTATTATCACTATTACCCACTTAAGTTTTAAATTAAGTTAAAATAGGAGAGATATGCAGAATTATATTAAGAATTTTTTTAATGTTGTAAATTTACAAATACGTACATAATACATATATATATATACATATATATATATTGATGCAACTTAATCATTCTACCAAATCATCACAAATATCTTTGTTCTCGTCAAAAAATTTTATGGGGTTGGAGAAGAATACTTAATTAATATATTAAGATTCGTTATATTTTTTTGGGAGTATATAATTTTTAACAAAATTTCTTTTAAATAACTATTTTTTTCCTTTCTTTTTTTTGGGGGGGGGGGGTGGGGGGTGGGTTATGCTATTTTCACAACAACCAACACACACAACAAGATAAAAGAGAAAATAAGGCCAAACAAGGAAAGAAAGTAGGCAGGAATTATTCAGTAATATTTATTGCATGTGTTTGGCCTTTAGAGTTGGGACTTCCAGATTCTAAAATGAGTTGGCTCCCAAACACAGTTGGAGTGGTATAATTAGGGGCATATAGTCCACCCCCTCGCAATAGGAAGGGTGTCAATGGATCTATGTGACCAAAAAAATTTATAAAAAAAAAAAAATTAAACAAAACAAAACAAAAAGCTCCGAGTCTAAAAAAATTATGATACAAATAACGCTATTAATGGACTTTATAGATTAACATTTGATTTTGAGAGCAAGAACACACCAAAAACTCTGGTGCTTTGATGGTAACAAGTAATTACGATTTAGTTAATAAAACAACAAAAAACATTCCAAGTTCAATTTAATTGGGTCGATTGTATCAATATATATATATATATATATATATATATATATACACAGTAGCATTCAATTTCTATTATAAAACAAGTTTTGATATCTGATCTTTGGCTGTGCCAACAAAATTTTTCTGTTTGTGCAGAAAAATTAAAACCCCATTTTCTTAAGTCATTTTATAAAGAAAATTGCACAAGTTAGTTGTGCAAAGGACAATCTCCAAAAGCTGCAGCAGCTTACACGTTTTTTGTTACGCGTGGCACTCAACAATTGGTCCAGAGAGCCAGGAGGAATTATTTAAAAAAAAAAAAAAAGAACAAAAGTTTCCAAACCAGCACGCATCTGGCCAACGATTTGTCTCTCACAAAATGATGAACTGCTAAGCTGGCAATTCAGCAATCAACGGCCGTAATTCACTCAGACAATCAAATTCTGACGTGGAATTTGCTCCTTTAAAGCCCCTCAATCATTGGTTCTCTCTCTCTCTCCCTACCCCAGCTCTCTCTCTCTCTCTCTCCCGGTTATTGACATGCTCTTTTGAGCGGGGGAATTTTGTGGAGGAGAGAACCAAAAAGGCAATCCCTTTGGGTTTGTCCATTCATATAAAGTTTTTGGGGGTCTTTGGAAGTTGCCAAGAAAAAAAGGGGTGCTTTTTTGCATTGGCAATTTCTTCAGAGAATAGGCAGGGAGGGAGAGAGAGAAAGTTTGCATCTTGTTGGTTTTTTTCTTTTTTTTCATTTTTGGGTTCTGCAATGGTTTTGGTTTGTGAGATTTTCTTTACTGAGGAAGAGAAGGTTGAAGGAGAGTGGGAGAAAGAGAGATAACAAAAGAACCCCTTACGGCCAAAGTAGCAGAAGTAGAGGCAGGTTTCAATAAGTTTGTATACAATGAAAGATTATTGTCAAGTCTTTTTGATCTACTTACTCCTAGCGATTCTCATCAAGATTTTTTTTTTGGGGGTTTATCATTTATATTGCCTTTTCATTGGTTTTGCTCAATGGTTTTTGTTATTAAAATTAGATTTTAAGGCCATTTGTGTTTTCAATTGATTTTGTAGATCGAGAAAGTTGATATATTGTTATGTTGGCTCTTGCTGTTCTGTTTCTCTGGGTTGGAGAATCAAGCAGTAAACAAGCATGACAGAGATTTCTGTTTCTGTTTCTTTTCTCTTTTTTTTAGATCTTTCTGAATGTCTTGTGTCAGCTGTTTTGAGAAGGTGTTTCAGTGTCCAGCTGGTCTCCAATCTTGTGCTGTTGGTTTGGTTACTTGTGCGCTTCTTAGAAACATGACAAAAATATCTTGTTTAGAAACAAAAAGAGAAGAGAATCGTGTATCTCGCTAATTGAGTTGCAAAATCATGTGCAGTGGTCAAGTAGATTTTACATCTCGAAGGTCTTTTCTCTTAGCATTGTTTAAGAATCTGCTGTGGGCAAAATCAAAAGGAAATTGGAAACAGAATTTAAGTAAGAAAATTTGCCTAAGGAGGCTAAACCAGTCTACCTTATTATGCCTTAATAATGGTTTTGGTATGCTTTTTTGTAGGGTTATTGGCAAAATGTCTGCTACTGTAATCAGTGACCCTGTGGTGGTCTCAGCCCCATCAACCCCATCAGCTCCAGAAACTCAACCAGCAACAGCAACACTCAATGCCCAGACTGAGGTGGAGTTCGCCAAATGCGACTGCTGTGGCCTAACCGAAGAGTGCACTCCGGCATATATTGAAAGAATACGCAAAAGATACCATGGAAAGTGGATTTGTGGACTATGTGCAGAAGCAGTGAAAGATGAAATTGTAAAGACTGAGAGGCTTAGTAACACAGAGGAGGCACTGGCTACCCACATGAATTTTTGTAAGAAATTTTTGTCCGCGGGACCACCACCTGATCCAACAGTCCATTTAATATCTGCCATGAGACAAATTCTTAGAAGAAGCTTGGATTCGCCAAGGGGATTAAGATCAACCCCAAACAGTCCTACTAAAACTAATGGAGAAATTACAGGGGCTACTAAGTTTACAAGGTCTGGAAGCTGTTTCCCGACTTTGTCTGGTTGAGATTATGTACGCATGCTTTGGGGGTTCTGGAATATTGGGGGCCAATAAAATTGCCAGTGAACAGTGGGGAAGAAAAGAGTCACATTTTATTGGATGCAAATAAGGAAATAAATTGTCCAAGTCTGGATTTCGGTGCTTAAATGTTACATTTTATCAGTTATTAAATACGGAAGAACTTCTTGTCAGGAATGAAATTTCTCTGTTCTTTTCTCTTACTCTCAAGTCTTTTACTGTTTACCAAATTTTATCTTGCTCAATCATTGGCATGTGATGTTGTGATTAAAGAAATATTAGACTCTTAATTTGGATATAACTTGATTGCAAGTTGCTGGGGAATTATTCAATGGTTGAAGAAAATTGAGTTTGTAAATGGATACAAAAAAGAGTTTGGTAAGCATGATATCACCGTTTAATGGTGGTACCTAATTTTGATTCTCCTTAGGTGATGCCCTTGATGCTTAAGATGCCATTACGGAAATTTCTATATTTGATTGCTAAAAGGAGAAGATCATGTCACCGATGAACCATTCCAGTGTCACATATGACAAATCTACCTGGGTTGTGTACTTATGTTTGACAATTCATCCTTGACTTAAATATGAGTCCCCTGAGATCTTTTATGACTTTCCAGGCCTTTGATCTCCTGACGATAGAACAGTGCTAAGGCTGTGGCAAAGATAACTTTTTTAATGTACTTTCATGGTTTAGCATGTCAACCCCAAGGCAAAAAAGTAGACAGAAAATTGGATTTAAGTTCAACGAAAAAGAAACAATGTTTTGTGATTTGATCACGTACTATCTATCGTCAAGGAAACTATGAATGTTCTTTTCGTCCTTCTTGGTAAGAAAAATGGTCCAAAGAAGTCTCATCCCTTGCAGCACTTTGGTTATTTCAAGTACATATACATCCAAGGATTTCATTCCAATAAGTGCAGTCAATGATACTCCTTGAATTTTGAGCTTATCGGAGTCTTCTTGGTCCTGCTAATCATGGCCCATTTAAACAGTGCATTTTCCTTGTAAAAAATTGTACATTCATATATTGATATATTTTGGTGAACCTGCAGCGCATGCTGTGCCCGACAGGTCATGCCATTCCCACTTCACATGATTCTCCTCTAGTTTAAGTAGGTATGGAATCATGGATGACTAGAAAGGGATGAATGAACTGTACATGTCCGCACCAAGAAGCATAGAACTCTGACAATGTTCAATCACTGATCAATGACAAGGCTTTTATTGTATCTTTACAGAGAAAGCTCACAAATTGACAAATAAAGGCAGCAAAGAGTGTAGAGTCAATGGCAGTGGCACACAATTCTGCTGCTATGTGAATTTTGACAGGCAGAAAGATGGTGGATATGGGCATCTGTAGATGGTTGGTGTCTGGGTGAGATGAATGGTTTGTGCATGTTGTTTGTTGGCCTTGGCATCTTGTGGAATTAACTATGCACAACCTGTCCCAATCAGAGTTGGAACTACTTACTACGTCCCAATACAAAAACTGACAGCGATAGCAGTAAATGGTGTAAGTTTAACTATTAGTTAATTTAACTTTTGCTACAAAGCTGTTATACCTGTGTCTTGATACTTGGAGACAATAACAGTAATGTGGATGATGATTACAATTTAAAGGGGGTTTACTTTGGATCATCAAATAGACGTTCCATAGATCCTACTTGACTAGGGTGGATTGCATAAAATTGGAATGCTGAAAGTTGCAAAATTCATGAAGCTTTAAACTAAACTAGTAGGTATCTCTCCTTAAACCTCAAATCTGCTTTATTTTACTGCTTGAGATCCAATGAAATTAGAGCCACTGGCCTAACATTTTAAAAAGGAATTATTCCACTGATCTTATCCAAAATAATCTAGTAGTTGGGAATGCAGCATACTTGCCACTTGGTCAGTTAGGATGATGGTGAATACAGTATGAAGAAATTACTTGGCTTGTATTCTGAAAATGGTGGTTTATTTCCTTGACAATAGCAGCATCTAATTTAAATCAACCCCCAGAAGCATTTAAACCCTTCTACCAATTGTGTGGCTTGCTTTATTAAACTTCCTTAAATTAGTAGTTCGCACAATGTCCATTTCACTCTCTATCTATCATATAATTTACAGTTTCAGAGGGATCACGATTTCATTTTCTTTTCCAATTGTCTTCATTTACTTAGTTTCATTGTTCAAAAGAAAAAGAAATTAAAATCAAGCATCCAAAATTAAGTGGCTTAGAAGTGCCAAATGGAACTTACCAAGCAAAAATTAAGGTAGTCATTCCTATTTGCAGCATTTCTCCAAGGAAGCTAAGGTCATCATGGTGCAGACTTGGAGAAAATGATTTACCAACTTGTATCAATGTCATGGGCATAATCTTTGGCACTACGGGTCAAGAAGTGGCTCTAGTTGATAAGATAAGAGTTACACCACTGGCTTGCGGAGGTTTTTAAATGTGCAAGGAACCAAAATGAGGACTTTGACAGAAAGAAATGAAACTTGTAATTGGAGGGTAGTTGCCATCACGCCTTAGTTGCAATCATTTGCTCAATTATTGAGAGTCAGGCTTCAACGAATTGTCTTATGGAAACTATGTTTATAAAGCATATAAATAAATTAATATACTCTTTCTTCTCTAAGTTACTGTTCTTCCTTGTTCTCCAAAGTCCGTAGAAATATAATTCTTGTTTCTTACAATATGAGATAGTGGGATAGACTCAATGTACTTGTCCATCAATCATCTTGGTCGGTTCTCTTTATTTCCTCAAATAGTCTAACTTGAATCTCGCCACATATGGGCATCATCCACGTGGTTCTCTTTATAACATGCCTAGCTTCCATTCGGTTCTGTTTAATTATGGCTGACTACTCATTATTTGACTGTTGCTACCAAGCCCATTAGATGTGATTCTTCCGCGTCATTGAAAATGCTAATTGTGCTTCATATTTGTAATTAAAATTAGACTGTGTCTGGGATCAGTTGGTTTCTATGCGTAGCTTCTATATCAAAACTATGATGCATTGGTCTAATGCTCAGAGACATTTTCATATAATGCGCACCTTTTCACCAAATTATTTCCGCCAAAAGGGTATCTTTAGGAATAAGCTAATTGCTTATGACAAAGGAGCCTTGGCTCAGTCTGACAGGCTTCCTATGGACAGAAAACAGAAGTTTTTACTTGGTTGGTTCGTGTGGCTTTTCCATCATTATTGATGGGGTTTATGGTCTAATTTTCACATAATTGCTTCTTGTTTTCCAGCCATCTCAAAAGAGCCTTGCTCTTTGTTGTTGAATAGTGATGGTTTGGAACGTCAAGCTAGGGCCATAGAAGGCCCCACATTTATAGGTCCAAACTGAGTAGTGGACATCTTTAAACCATAGCTTAGGCAAATAAAACGCATCATCACAGAAATGTGTATTAAAGCCACAAGACCCTTAACGTCTTCCATTCCAGGCAGTCAAATTCATTTTCCTTAAACTATATGTTGACCAGATAGCCATAATGATCTCGAAGTATCTCCATACATAGGGATAGAGGCGTTATAGCACTTATTTTGACTCTGCAAATTATTTTGCTGTGCCCTGGCCACTCCCGATAAGAAAGGCAGCTGATGCTACTTCGGCAGAACAGCTCTGGACCCTACATGGATTGAGTTCCAAAGTCACAGGTAATTGGGAAAATATAACCAAGACAAAGCTTAAGTTGTGCTGGGAAAGTTGACATACTTCAGTTTCATTAACATCTATTAGCCGAAATTGATTCCTTGTGCCAGCGGTAACTCATTCCCATAATTGATTGTGCTGCCAAAGATCAACCAAAGAAAGTTCAGCACAAGTTGTACTAGCTGAAGTTCCAAGGCCAAAATTTCAATTTTCAAGATATGAACATAGTTAACATCTACATTACTTCCCTTCACACAGTGAGACATAGAGAGAGAAGCTGAAGCTGAAGCAAAACCAAGTGCAATGTTATTAAATCTAATTGAGTGCCTAATTGTACTTACCAAGTGGAGCGTCGCATGTACTGCTTCCAAGAGTCGCTTCCAGCTTCACGGCCACCTCCTGTAGCCTTTTCTCCACCAAAAGCACCACCAATTTCAGCACCATTCGTGGGAATGTTTACATTCACAATACCACAGTCACTTCCTTGTGGCCTGCATTATGGTTAGCTAAGTGAGTCCTTGAGCTAACTGATAAAAGAAGTACTCTTTTGTTATCCAAAAACAAAAGAAAAAACCTCTATTATGGACAAGAAAAAATGAAAGATGTAGGGTAAGAACTTACCCGATCCACTTGAAGATAATTTGAGGATTGCGAGTGAAGATAGAACTACTTAATCCTTGTGGTACAGAGTTGTTTATTTCAATTGCTTCTTCCAAAGTCTACACCAAGGGTCCATATTTCAGAATCTTGGCTATTTTCAAGCTATTTTATGAGCAATACCATGACAAAATGCGGAAGAATTTCTCATTTTCAGTCCACAAAATACAAAAAGCCATATTTAATTCAGAATGGCAAAGAAAACAAAGTCCTGATGAAGAGGCTACCTGAAACTTTATAGCATAAAGAACAGGAGCAAACAACTCTTCCCTAACAACATGTGCCTTGGGAGAAATCTCAACTATAGTTGGCTGCACAAAATTCCCCTCGGATTCTATTACTGAGCCACCTGTTAGGATCTTTCCTCCCTGCAAAATGACAGTAATTAGCATTCCACAAGTGTATATTACTTCCTAGATTTTCCAGATTTTTAGCCAGATGCCAATTTTTCCTATAACCACACAACTTGATGAAAAGCTAACCATTGGATTTGATTTTTCTTTTCTTTTTTTTTCATAATATCATAGGGGAAAAGCTAATGCTTATGATAGTGGAAAACAGAACATGCCTGGGACTTGATAATCTCTATGCCCTTCTCAAAGTTCTTCCTTGATTCAGAAGTATGCAAAGGTCCAAGCAAGGTACCTTTCTCCAAAGGATCCCCTATTGTAACTTGTTTGTATGCATCAAGGAGTTGATCAAGTACTTTCTGATATATAGCCTCATGAAGAAGCTAAAACACGAGTAAACAGAAAGCTCAGTAAGTGAGAATCCTGAGAGCTAAGTGCATACTAGAATTTCAAAGAAAAAAACCAATGATTTCCACTACCAGCCTACGACATGTTGTGCAGCGCTGACCAGCTGTTCCCACAGCAGCAAAAAGAACAGAACGAACAGCTAGTTGGATGTCTGCATCATCCATGACTATTATGGCATTGTTGCCACTTAGTTCAAGTAAGCATTTACCAAACCTCTGATTTACTGTTTGTTGCACAATTTGTCCCACCTGTAGAAAGTATTATTTGTTTCAATAGAATAAAGATTCCCAATTTATTGATAAAAAAGTAGAGATTTCCACCTCCTGTTGAAGTGAGAACTCATATCATATAAATTTTATTCAATGAGGAAGTGTTTCATAGTCTGAGAAACAATAAGTTTGATTCAATGAAAAATGAACACAAACGATATATCTAAGAGAGTTCAAACATCCTAAACTCTAGACTAAACAAGGGGACAAATGACTATTCAGAAACCATAAATGCAGTAATCTATTCAACATCAATGCAGACTGTAAGGGTGTGAAATTAACTGTTGAATGGATACCTTTTTAAAACAAAATTTGAAGGAAAAAAATTTAGTATATGATCATCCACCTTTTGTGAACTTTCAAAAAGGAAGAGTATAATATGGAAATCAAATGACACATAAAGAATCAAAAAGAAAAAAATTGAAAACTACAGTCATTTCTATTTTGGCACAAGATTAGAGCACCTTGGAACTCCCGGTGAATGAGACAAGCAGAATGCGTGTGTCTTTTGCTATTGCTTGACCAATCTCAGCTCCACCACAAAAGGATGTAAAAATTGCACCTGGCAGATCATTTTTCTCCAGTACCTCAGCCACAATCTTTGTAATTGCTATGGTGACTAAAGGAGTTGTTGGAGCACCTTTCCTGCCATTAAATAGTATAATGTATATAGTGGTCATAACGAAACTTAAAAGGAAGAATGACAGAATATCTATGGGCATTTTATTCCTGATAACTGAATGAAGGCCATAACACGTGGCTACTTGATGGGAGGGAAATCAGGACTTGTAGTACCTAATAAAGGATGCAGACAAGCCCTGGGATTCAATATTTCTACATTTAAAGGATGAGTCCTAACATACAAGTACCTGACTTGAGCATTCAGAAAATACATTGTGCAATGGTAAGCTGTCAAATTTTAATTTGCAAATTCTAATTGGTTCCATGCAAAAGCATTAAACTTTCTTATTTTTTTTTGCATCTGGAGCCAGACAAGAGCAACAATCTCTGGGGATCCATTTATAGCTCTTTCCAGAACGTAGGGCAAGATATTAACAAGAAGCCCCCCTGGTTCAGCATTACCGTAAGAATACAAATTTTGACAATCTATGTGGATCCATTTATAGCTCTTTCCAGAATGTAGGGAAGGACATTAATAACAAGCCCTCTGGTTCGGCATTACCATAAGAATAGAAATTTTGACATGACATGGTAATTTACATTTTTTTTTCAGGGAGAAAAGGAAGGGAGGGGGGTTTGGGAAAGCCCGGAAGGATGCTTATCATTCATGATGAATCTGAACATGCTACTCCTAGCGAGCTGAATGCTTACATTGAATCAAAGTTGTAACATTAAGGTGATCATATTTGGTGGTGTATATTCTAGAATGATGCCTGGACTTACCAAACCACACAATTGCCACAGACTAGTGCAATACAAGCATTCCATCCTGCAGAACAACAGTCAGTATGCATAAATTGAGAAGACAAAATATATGGGGTAAGGCAGGCTGAAAAAGGGAATAGGAATGGGCTGCTAAAATAAGCACACTATTGCTATTAACAACTATAAGATCAGTACTCACCAAGGACAGCACATGGAAAGTTAAAAGCTGTAATAACACCAACTATTCCAAGAGGATTCCATGTCTATTCAGTATAAGTCAAGGGTTAACAATTGTTAACAAACCAATGTCACTTATCCAAAAGAGCAAAAGGCAGCATACCTCCAACATAATGTGATTGGGACCTGTTAACAAAGTAAACAAAAATTACCACTGAAATTATTCCTTCAAAATTAGAAACAAATTCTTATTGCAAGAACTGAGGGCAAAGACAAAGCTGAAAATATCCCAAATTTCGAGTCTTTCCACAATTTTGTACCCATGAATTATAGATCATAAAAAAAAAATAAAATATTTTGGAAAGATAGCAAAAAGAAAAGGAACTTCTACATAAGTAGCAATTGCAAATGCCAATATTTGAGCTTACGTTCTGAAGGTATTATCAATCCATTCAGTTGTCGGCTTAAGCCCACAGCAAAATCACACATGTCAATGAACTCCTGCAAAAGTTAAAGCATCTAGAATTAACCATAAGAGAACCTCCATAGCACAATTAAAAATTGAGGAGGCTTTAGCTGCAAACTAGTACCTATACAATTGAACTAGTAGCATAGAATCCCATTAATCAGCCAAAAAACTCACAAATAACAAAATTTGGACTCTGCTGGTTGTATAGTAAACAAATATTGATGAGATTAACATGTACCAACAATTGCAAATGAACAACTTAAATATGACATACTTGGACTTCCCCAATTCCTTCAGCTAGTATTTTTCCCATCTCAAGTGAAAGAAGGCGGCCCAACGGCTGTAGTTTGGCTCTTAAGGCATCCCCAATCTGTCTGACAATTTCACCTCTCTTTGGTGCAGGAAGCTGCAGCATTACACAAAATGACAAGGAGATTGCGCAATCAATCCCAGACAGAATATAGATCAGACAAAAAATCATAGAAGAGCACTTCAGATATTTGTAAACATTGCAAGTAGATGATTTAGTAGATGCTATAAAACAAAAATAATTCTCTCACCTGCGTCCATATTTTTGTTGCTTTACTGCAAGCTTCCAAGCCTTCTGTGTAATCTTCGATGGAACCCTCCACAACTTCAGCTATTGCCTGATATTAAAACAGTAACTTAATGATTTGCCAAAAGGTTCCGTCAAATGATCTCATGGCACTTGCTATGCAACACAGTGCAAAATAAACTTGTAATATGCAGTAGCTCGTGCAGATGAAGTAGGAAGTTAATTCAATCAACAGTTTGATAATATCAAAAACACTGCTTGAAAAAGTAAAGCATATTGAATTATTGGATGCAGTAGCAATGACAACAAACAAATACACGCACAGATATTAATGGATAATATATGTGCACAGCATTGAGCAAATTGAAAAGAGAACCAGCTCTTGCAGCTTTCGTATGCAATTCCATGAACACATATACATCTCAAAAAGAATATTGGCAACCAAGGAAGGCAACACACCAAGATACATAACTACAAGAACCCATTTGAAAATCAATTGTCTAATAACAAAAAGCAACAAAAGTCTAATTCTTAAGCTATGCATTGTTAGGCTCAATAAAATCTACATACAAACGCAGCAATCCTAGAGTGGAACAAAGTACACAGCAAGCATGCAAATAAAATTGGATGCTCATACAAGGATCCACGGAGAACATTGAGACAACCAGAAGCAACCTTGTTATTGGAAGGATTTGAGGTGGTGATCACGGGCCCACATGCTTTCCACTTGCCATCAATATAACACCCCACATTGTGAGAGCTCAACCCAATCTCGTCCAAGAACTCGTACTCTTTTCTCTCAAATCCCATCTCTTCTGCTGCATATAAATTACATAAAAATAATAATAACCTCAAATGATGAAAATGGAAATAGAAATTTGAACAGTTTGGTATTTGAATAAGAAGAAAGTATTCATAGAGAAATCTTACACAAGAAACAAGCACTGCACAAGAAAAATTAGTAACCCAAGAATCAGGAACGTTCTTATTTGGACGGAATAACTATAAACCATAACCTTGTCCAAGAAAACAAATACAAAACAAAAAGGTTTAGTCTTTTGCTTCCCCAATTTTCCAGTACTTTCCAGGGAGCCAAACAACAGAATTATGCCCTAAATATCTAATCTTTCCCCAAGATTTTCTCACCAGCCTAAAACTAGAACAAACAAACAATAGCAAATTAGAGATAACTAAAATTTCGTTTTTTTTTTTTCTTTTTCAGTGACATTTCCTTGCACACCAAACAAAACAGGGAAAGTAATGGCATAAAGACCATAAACTTCATAAACTATAAATTTTCAAAAAGGGATACGAAAAATAAAGTTTTAATTCTTTCACTTTTTCTATGCTTTCCCAGTATCCAATCATCAGATTTGCTGTGTGTGTGTGAAAAAAAATTAAAAAAAAAATGCTGGTTAAGATCAATATTACAAATTTTAAAATTTGGGTATTGGAAAGGAAAACAAGACTAAAATCAGGCATCAAAATCTATTCTTTATATGCTATTGAGGCGAGAGAGCTCAAGTCCATATAAGCCTTACATTGGAATCCATACTTTCGATGTGAGTCTCAGGTTTTATACTTTGAAATCAGGATCCTAAAATTCCATTGATACGAATCGTAGGAGAATCACACGCTAAAAAATTAGCTATTGAGATGGGAGAGCTCAAGTCCATATAAATTTCACGTTGAAATCCCATATTTTGGACGTGAGATTCAAGTTTCAGACCTTGCATGTAGGATCCTAACAGATTTTCTCAGCAACCAAGTACAGGACAAAACAGAGAAAGATAAGATTAAAAACACATATACATTTATTCTGTAGGTGGGAATACCTCAAAAAAAAAGTTCGTTCCTTGTTCTTTTCCAGCGATATTTTCTCAGGAACCAAACAATGATTCCGTATGTAGAAGGAACTGCTGGTTAAAGGTAAAGATTGCAAAACTTGGGTTTGGTTTTCTGGACAGAAAAAGATGAGAGGGACTTGAATGAGCAAGCGAGCGTCCGTAAAGAGAGAGGAGCGTGCAAGTAAGGAAGAAGAAATAGAGATTCCTCGGAGAGCTGATAAATCCAAAAGTTGAACAGCCCTCTTTATATTTTTGAAACAATTTCTGAGGATTGAAACTTGAGGGGTTGGTGTGAGTGTGACACCTCCCCCCCACCCCCTGTCATAACTCGAATGGATAAAGCTTCCCTTCCATTTGTAATAACCAGCTTTACAGGAAACTTTATTTTATTTTTGGATTAATTAATATCCAACATTAAATTAATAACATGTAACCACAAAAAAAATAATAAATTTAATTAATAACATCTATTTTTTTGCAGAAAAATTTTATGAATCTAGAGAAATTCGTTGTGATTTTATTTTAGTTGAATAGCTGATATTGTTTTATCCATTTAAATGTTTTAATTGGTTGGTCGTTATCTCATTTCGTGAACATAAAACAAAAAAATAACGCATTTATCATCAACCAAAAAAACACTAACAAAATTATTCTAAAAGGCAGGCATTTGAATTGTTTAATAAAAATTAAAAATATTCGGAGTATGACTGAAATTTAAATAATAAAAATTTAATTCGAATTACTACGTTTAGTTGCCATGGGATTGAACGCCTAGGCTATATTTATTTTAAAAAGGTTGAAGTAAGACCGGTCTGGTCCACGGGAGCTTGCGATGATGGTCTAAGAGCTTAAGCCACCCAAATATTCATCTTCCCAAAACTGCTTCAAGCTTTCGCCGAAACTTCACCGGTAAGTTCCTCAATATTCCTTTCAATCCCATCGATCTTTGATCTGAAAATCTGGGGATTCGTGCAAGAAATGAGACCCCATGTTTGTTTCACATCTGGGGTTTTGATAAGTTTGAAGCTTAGTGGTGTTTCTTTTATTGTTCGTCGAGAATTATAGGCACAGAGGGCAAAGTATGCATTTGTTTGATAGATTGCATCGTGCCCAAAACCCCAAATTGAAAGGTGTTTTCAATGGGTTGTATGCTCTGATCCTGTTGCTCCTGTTTTACAACAAGGCAGAACCCCACAAAAATCCTTTTGATGGGTTTAGTCGTATTGTGATGATTCGTAGGCAAATGATTGAATTTGATGCTCAATCGCCCTCTGCAGCTAATGTGACTGATGATCAGAATAATTTGCGTGTAAAGTCTCCAGCTTTATGCAGTGGGTTGAGTGATCATAAGGGTTATGCTAATCAATGTGAGTTCTTGAAGGCAAACCCGCATTGTTCATCAGATGGCTATTTTGATTACATGAAGTTTTTGTATTGTGATTGCGGGAACTATAGAATTGTGGGTTATGTGGCATTGTGTATTTGGCTTGCGGCATTGTTTTATCTGTTGGGGAATACTGCAGCTGATTACTTTTGTTGCTCATTGGAGAAGTTGTCGTGTCTTTTGAAGTTCCCACCTACAGTTGCTGGTGTTACTCTCCTTCCACTTGGTAATGGAGCACCCGACCTGTTTGCCAGTATTGCTGCTTTTGTGGGAAGGGATGCCGGTGAAGTGGGTCTTAATAGTGTCCTGGGAGGTGCAGTGTTTGTCATTTGTGTTGTTGTTGGGACAGTTTCGTTGTTTGTGGCAGAAAGAGAGGTTCATATTGACAGGAGATGCTTCATCAGGGATATCTGTTTCTTCCTTTTTACATTATTGTTATTGTTGTTAATTTTGATGGTGGGTAAGGTGAGTGTTGTGGCAGCATTTGCATTTGTGTCTATTTATGTGGTTTATGCATTTTCTGTTGCTGCTAACGAGATTTTGAGAAAACACATGCGGAGTTTGAAGTTGGATGTTGTTATGCCATTGATTCCAGTACGAGGAGGTGTATCTTCACAAGGAAGTGGCGAAGAAGATGTAAGTATTCATAGTTCTCTTCTTGACATTGAGACTGATAGTGAGGTTCCCCATCTACCTTCTTCCCTGCCATCATGGATGTGGGCTTCACACGTGGCAATATATTCAAATCATTTACCAAAAATTGGCACTCTGGATGAAGAAAGGCCACCATGGGGCTGGACTGATGAGAACTCTGAGACCAATCAATCTTTATTCTCGTGTTCTAGATTATTAATGCTGTTGGAGATGCCACTAACTATTCCTAGACGGTTGACAATTCCTTTAGTTGACGAGGACACATGGTCAAAGCCATATGCTGTAGCCAGTGTGGCATTGGCTCCTATTCTTCTAGCATTCCTGTGGAATGATCAAGATGATATCAGTGCGCAAGGGAAAATTGCAGTGTATCTTGTTGGTGTTGTAATTGGTTGCACTCTTGGTGTTCTTGCATACCACAACACCATGTCAGATCGTCCACCTCAAAAGTTCTTGCTTGCATGGGTTTTGGGGGGATTCCTTATGAGTATCATCTGGTTCTACATGATAGCTAACGAGCTCGTTGCTCTATTGGTGGCTTTTGGGATTGTACTGGGAGTTAATCCATCTCTCCTGGGTTTAACTGTATTAGCATGGGGAAATTCGATGGGTGATCTGGTTTCCAATGTTGCACTGGCACTGAATGGTGGGGAAAGCATTCAAATTGCATTTTCAGGATGCTATGCAGGTCCTATGTTCAACACACTTGTAGGCTTGGGGACATCGATGCTTCTGGGTGCCTGGTCACAGAGCGCTGGTGTGTATAGGGTTCCTCAAGACATTAGCTTGTTTTACACCATGGGATTTCTCATTCTAGGACTTGTCTGGGCTCTCGTCATTTTGCCTCAGAATCATATGCGCCCAAGCAAGTTGTTAGGGGGAGGGCTTATATTTCTCTATTTGATTTTCCTGGCCGTGAGGGCAGTTGTGGCCATGGGGTCTACGGTGAGTTAACCAATTGATGTTTCTCGTGTAATTAGACGGTCCCGAAAGCTGGAATTGCCAATTCTCGGTGCATTTCAACGGTTTTATGTGTAAAAGAGCAGTCTGACTGTTTTCAGCGCATCAAAATCAACATCTTGCTGTACTTGGTGTTAGAATTTGAGTAACCCATCCTTTGAAATGGGCCTACGGTTATAGTCCACATTCTGACAGGACAACGTCTATATCATCATCTTTTTGGTAGTGAGTAAATAGTCTCGTTAGGTGTCCACATTTTAGTGCGTGCTGTCATTTTTGTGTAGGAGATTTCTGCCAGAAGGCAGTACAAAAGCACAACTATCAATTTGTCCTAGCAGTTTACACTTCCAACCTTTAACAGTTGTAGTTTTTGTTAATTTCCCATTCCATCACACAACCCGAGTTGGCCTTTACTCATAATTAAATATTTTGCGCAGCGGAAAGGAATCCACAACTGTTTAAATGCGCGTTGGGAAGCATATTCTGATCAAGTTAAAAGTTGTGGCAAAAAACAAGGAAGACTCTCCTGCCTTGTGACAAATTGTCTTCACGTCGGTTGCCTTTCTCTATTCCTTTCCCCTCCATTTTTCCATCCAAGGACACAGTTACAGTTGGGGGATGCTGACGTGCTTCATTTTTAGGGGTCACAAAAGCTTTCACTGGTGCAAGTCTTGTCAATTGGAGCTTTCTGGCCAAATTTCCCTCCTTGCCCTTCTTTTCGTTCTTGCCTTTTTGAAGACTAGTTCCTGGATACGTCAAAAAGAAAATTCTCTAAAATAAACTCCTTGGTTTAGTTTGTTAAGATAGTTTTCTTGTGCAATGAATAGTTTTCTTGTGCAATGTTTTTTTCAGGGATGACAACTAATTGTTTCACCTGAACACTGCGAATTCAGGACACAACAAATCTTTTTTATCAGTTTTCTAAATTATTGGAAAGCAGTCTCAGCAAATTCTCGCAACTTTTTGGATTTTGGAGATGACCAAGTCCTTAGAGCTTCGAAGAGACCATTCTCTCGTCAAACTTGCAAAATGCTTCTTTCCTCTGCCTTCGTAGAAGAAAACAAAAGCAATTTCATTACATGCACACGTTCAAATCGGACACATATTAAACTTAAATCTATATTATATTATATTATTATGACAATAATATGCATATTTATAATTTTTATTATTAATTATAATTGCACATAAAAAATTAAAAATAAATAATTTAACGTGCACAATAATATAATACGTCCGAAACTTGGTTCACGTAACTTTTACCTTTCTGAAAGCGATAAAGAAGTGAAATTAAAGTATTGTTCTTTTAAATTTCCAGAGATCGAGATAAACAACAAAAGGAATTTTAATCTATTTTCCCGAGCTAACCTGGCTGATCTGCAGTTTTCTCAAAAACCAAGGATTAACTCGTTACTTTTTTTGGTCGAGGATGATCAACTTGGCACTATAGAATCCCAAAAAACAAAGTCTAAACTGAACAGAACCATTTCCAATATGTCATATGTGACAGTCACGTGTGGTCTGCAACAACAGCAATTGCAACTGCCTCTCAGCAGTAGTCTGTACATTCAACAACTCTGTGCACTCTCTCTCGTGCACAAGGACCAGCCTTCATTTTCCCCCGCAGAGAACCCAAGGAACATTGCTGTTTAAGGCTCTTCTTTTAGTACTTCAACTGTCCCCACTTGCCTCCACGCACATGCGAAAAATTTAATGCCCCACAGTGACCTTAGTTGCTTTAGTCTACCCAACAATAAGAGTCATTTCCTGGTGCATTTCCGGTTGCTGCTGCTGTTGATTTGGTGATGGATAGTTGGTCTAATTCTTGTTCTTCAACAACCTCAAATGGTTCCACCATGGCGATGCCACCAATGAGCCCAAAGTCACCTCCTGGAGGTTTTGATTTGTATGGGAGGAGAAGGCAGTTGCTCAAGCTACAGGTCCTGGAGAAAGACATTGGTTTGCTAGAGGTAAGTCTCAAAGAGATCTTCACATTCTGTAGTTAACCTACGGGTTGACATGCAATGAAACAATGTATCAGGGATGTGCTCTGTGTGTGTGTGATCAAAGTTACTTCTTGACATTGACTTGCATGTTATACAGTGTTCAGTATCTGCTTGCTTACATAGAATTTCATGACAAGCAGGAAGAATTAAAATCTATCGAAAGTTTTCAGGCTGCTTCCAAATGCTGCAAAGAGTAAGCATGTTTGTCAATTGCACATATGGTATCTATTATAATCAATTTTATATAGCTAGTCAAAGCATCTATATAATATGCTTATTCCGACCATCTGTAATGCATGCCTTCTGTTATTGGCTCTGACCAGGATCATCTAATTGACAGGATTGATGAGTTCGTAGGGACTACACCGGATCCCCTTGTGGCAATGTACCTCCTCCTCAACAAAAATTTACCTTTTGGTAGCTGCTTGTTTTAAACTATGATTTTCTTTTATTAAAGGGTGATTTTCTTTCAAGCAGAAAAGAAGAGGGCTGCAAATCCAAGCTGTGGCGGAAGAGGATCTGGTATTCCTCCTCTCTTCCATGTTTCATTTACATTGGAATCTAAAGATATATATCTTATTATTTTAAACTGAAAATGCTTCATGGAAGATGACGATGTTCAAAATCTTCTTAACGGAAAAAATTAAGGGGGGGTGAGGTCGGAGTTAGTGATATTCTCAAAATAATAATAATAAATAAATAAATACATAAATAAAAAGCGTCTCAGTGTACAAGATCATCTCCTCGTGACTCATGTTCGTGAGTTCCATAATCATTCAGTGATGCAAATTACGTGCATTTTCTATCCAGTGTCCCGTGGATTTCCTGCATTAGTGGGTGTCAGCCCGATCCAGAAAAGCCAGCCTGCTGTCCAAAACGCAAGTCCCACTTGCATTCACGCAGCCGCTGGGAGGGAATTACTTGCAAAGGTTATTGCGAGTGTACAAGGGTTTCATGTGTGCACCTGGGGTCTTGTTGCTTAAATTCAAGCCTCTCGATCTCAAATTGCGAGAAGGTTAATCTTTGTTGTGACTGCTCGAAGACCTGCTACGACCCACGTTGCCTTTAATTTTTGCCAACCTATTACAAGTCTGTTTTATTATGTCTTTTAAGAAGGGCGGACTTTATGTAACCGAGGGTATCTATTTGTAACCTGAAGCTAATATATTCCCATTACATTTTTTTTATTTATTTTTCTCAATTTTTTTTTTACTCTTCCATAGTATAAAAGTAC
Source organism: Ceriops tagal (assembly GCA_021533255.1). Lineage (NCBI taxonomy): Eukaryota > Viridiplantae > Streptophyta > Magnoliopsida > Malpighiales > Rhizophoraceae > Ceriops > Ceriops tagal. The sequence goes on along the minus strand of CM038611.1, from coordinate 5,721,722 downwards.
AATTTTTTGTATTTAATTTCCCCCCCCCCCATGCACAGAAAAAAAGGTCTGAGATATCTTTCTTAGCGAGACGAACCATGCAAAGCCCCAAAGAGTTCTTTGCAAAAAAAAACTCGTTAGCTCTTTCCAAGATCTTCGGCCCAAACCGAAAAGTGAAATGGGCATCGGAAGATGGACACAAGGCTCAATGGGCAGTGTCTCGATGAAGAAGTCTGCTCTCGTTTTGGTGGCTTGCATATGTTCATATACATCCCCCCCCAACCTTTTTTTTTTTTGGGATTAATTAAAAAAATTATGCCACAAATATGTCAATTATTGTATTTATAAACTGAAATCAAAGATTCATTCGTCAATATCTTCATTCAATTTTTTTTTTATATAAAGAAGATTCTATTATTTGAATATTATTAAATCCAAATATCAGGTTTTTATTTTTTTTCATTTGACATTGATGTTAACAAGATTGAAATTTTATAGCGTGTTTTTAATATAAATCTTAATTCATTAAAAAATAAATGGTAAAAAAATTTAATCTCATATCAATATTTAAAAGAAGAAAGAAAGAAAAAAACCCCAAATCAAAGGCTGACGCGGTTAGATTCAGGAGTTGGTAAAGTGAGGTGTATTTGTGAAAATAGAGAGGTCAGACGGACGTACCTTCGAAGTCTGAAAAGGTACAAATCAGGGACGAGTAATAAGTTCTGCTGTTCAACGTGAATTTCCCACGAAGCAGAGCGTTTTAAGTAACTCCAAAACGTGTCAATCCGAGGAAATTTCTGTTGCTGTCGTTTTGTCAGCAAAACCCCATAATTCATAAATGTCGCTTTCTTTTCTTTTCTTTTCTTTTCCCTCTCTCTCTCTCTCTCTCTCTCTCTCTCTCTCTCTCTCTCTGTTTTTTTTTTTTTCAATTAACTCCCCTCTTATCATTCGCCAGTCTGATTATATGACAACGCGAGTAGTAATCTATGTAATTATTGTGTTCCTTTCAATATATACTTGTCACTTTACTTTCATCACATCATGACCATCAAATTTTATCCATCGTTCATTTGGATTAATAAAAATGTGATACCCTTATCCCTTAATTGCAAATTAATTTTAAAAAATCACGTAAACCCAAAAAGAAAACAAAGACATCTTGGACCCAATTGAAACTTATCGGGTTTGGCGACCCCTACCCTCATGGTCACTTGTCTCGGCATCTATTTCATCCATTCCTTCATTGGTCCAAAAAGATTCCAAATCTTGTCCGAAGGAAAATGAAAATAAATATTTATAAACGTTTTGGTCTTTATGAATCAATGCATCTTTCCACCATCCTACGCTGGGGGTGATGATTAAAAACTTTCTAAATATAACCAATAATAATAATAATAATAATAATAAAAAGCAAGAAAATGACGTGGACCTCTTCCATCTGGGTCTACTATACATAGACTTCTACTTAGTGGGGAAGGAAAAAGAGAGAGACCTATTTATGACCCATTGCTTCGCCTCCATTTTCTCAGGAACCAAACAAGGAGAGAAGCTAGAAAATCTCATGGCCATGTCTTCCACCTCCTTCCTCCACCACCAGCGCCGCCGCCGCCGCCACCTCCACCTCCTCATCTTCCTTTTCTTGTCTCTAACTCTTTCTGTCTCATCATCAGCGGACAATCCAGAGACCTTCATAGTCCACGTGTCAAAATCCCATAAGCCCTCTTTATTCTTCTCCCATCATGACTGGTACACCTCCATTGTCCGATCCCTCCCTCCCTCTCACCGCCCCACCAAGATCATCTACACCTACCACCGCTCCACCACCGGCTTCTCCGCCCGCCTGACCGCCGCGCAGGCTGCGAAGCTTAGAGATGTCCCCGGTATCCTCTCCGTCATCCCGGACCAAATTCGCCAGCTCCACACCACGCACACCCCATCATTCTTAGGCCTCTCCGACTGCTCCGGCCTGTGGAAAAACGGCCAGTACGGCTCCGGCGTGATCGTCGGAGTTCTCGACACCGGAGTATGGCCGGAGCACCCGAGTTTCTCGGACAACGGCCTTTCTGAAGTCCCCAAAACTTGGAAAGGTGTCTGCGAGACAGGCCCCGACTTTCCAGCTAAATCTTGCAATAAAAAGCTCATTGGTGCCAGAGCCTTTTACTATGGCTATGATTCTTATCTTGAAAACTCAATTCAAGAAGCAGGTGGAGAATCAAGATCACCCCGTGATACAGAGGGCCATGGCACCCATACAGCATCCACGGCCGCCGGTTCTGTGGTCCAAAATGCAAGCTTTTACCAATATGCAGGTGAAAACTGTTTTACATATGAGCAAATTTGACAAACACATATAAAGATCCCACCTTTGAGTTTGGACCAATATGATTTGAGAATGTTTTGTATGATTTGGTAGTCCACCATGCAAGACTTTACCAATATGCAGGTGACCAATGATTTATACATGAACAAATTTGATAATCATATGAAGACCCCACCTTTGAATTTGGACCAATATGATTTGAGAGTGATTTGTTTTGTAAGAATTAGTAGTCAGAATGTTGTGCATGCAAAATGCGACCTTTACCAATATGCAGGTGAAAAATGTTTTACTTACAAGCTAATTTGATAAATATATATCAAGATCCCACCTTCAAGTATGGATCAATATGATACGAGAATGATTAGTTTCTAAGATTTGGTGGTAAGAATGGCTTTTATGTGAATGCAAAATGCGGACTTTTACCAATGTGCAGGTGAAAAATGCTTTATGTAGAAGCAAATTTGACTAGTATGTCAAGACCCCAACTTTGAGTTTGGATCAATAGGATATGAGAATGATTTTGTAAGATTTGGTAGTAAGAATGGCTTTTATGCATGAGCAGGTGGGGTGGCTCGAGGAATGGCCTCAAAGGCACGAGTTGCTGCCTACAAGATATGCTGGACTCTTGGTTGTTTTGATTCTGATATTCTTGCAGCTATGGATCAGGCAATTGAAGATGGGGTTCATGTGATCTCTTTATCTGTTGGTGCCAATGGTTATGCTCCTCAATATTATTTGGATTCAATAGCTATTGGGGCATTTGGTGCTGCACAGCATGGTATTGTTGTGTCTTGCTCTGCTGGGAATTCTGGCCCAGATCCATATACTGCTGTCAATATTGCCCCTTGGATTGTAACTGTTGGGGCTTCCACTATTGACAGGGAGTTTCCAGGTGATGTGTTGCTTGGTGATGGGAGGACTTTTGGGGGGGTTTCTCTGTATTCCGGGGATCCGCTCCCAGATTTCCAGCTTCCTTTGGTTCATGCTAGAGATTGTGGAAATAGATATTGCTATATAGGCAGCCTAAGCCCATCAAAGGTTCAAGGCAAGATTGTGTTGTGTGATCGCGGAGGGAATGCAAGAGTGGAGAAGGGAAGTGCAGTGAAGCTTGCAGGGGGGCTTGGCATGATAATGGCAAATACAGACAATGGTGGTGAGGAGCTTATTGCTGATTCACATCTTCTGCCGGCTACTATGGTTGGTGCGATTGCTGGGGACAAGATTAGAGACTACATCAAATTTGCTCGTTTCCCTACTGCAACAATTGTGTTCCGAGGAACAGTGATTGGTAGTTCACCTCCTGCTCCGAAAGTCGCAGCCTTTTCAAGTCGTGGTCCAAATCATTTGACCCCAGAAATATTGAAGCCAGATGTTATTGCTCCTGGTGTTAATATCTTGGCTGGCTGGACTGGCGCTAATGGACCAACAGATTTGGATATTGATCCTCGAAGGGTTCAGTTTAACATAATATCGGGTACCTCAATGTCTTGTCCCCATGTTAGCGGGATCGCTGCTCTGCTTCGAAATGCACACTCGGATTGGTCACCTGCTGCGATAAAGTCTGCTCTGGTCACTACTGCTTACACTTTAGATGATTCTGGTGAGAGCATCAAGGATCTTGCTACTGGCCAAGAATCTACGCCCTTTATTTATGGAGCAGGCCATGTCGATCCTAACAAAGCTCTTGATCCCGGACTAGTGTATGATATTGAAATTGATGACTATATCACATTCCTTTGTGCTGTTGGGTATGATGCTAGTCGAATTGCAATATTTGTCAGAGAGCCAACCAGCTTGAATATATGCGAGGGCAAATCAGGCAGGCCTGGCAATCTCAATTACCCATCGTTCTCTGTTCTGTTCCATACTCACAAAGATGTTGTCTCCTACAAGAGGGTGGTGAAGAATGTTGGTAATGTTGTTGATGCAGTTTACGAGGCTAAAGTCAATGCTCCCCCCAATGTCAACGTTGTGGTTTTGCCGTGCAAGCTTGCCTTTAGTGTGGAGAACCAGACCTTGCCCTATGAGATTACATTCTCAAGTGTTGGCTTGGCAGGCAGCTCTAGCATTAGCTCCCAAGGATTTGGATTCATTGAGTGGAGTGATGGGGTTCACCGAGTAAGGAGTCCCATTGCTGCAAGGTGGCGTCAATGGCACCAAGGGCTGTCTAAGGATTCCATGTGATTTGGAACTAAGAGTTGCCTCAGCCTTTCCCAAAAGAAGACTCGGTACCTGGATATTGGGGACTCGTTTGATGTGATATTGGTTGTCATAAACTGCATTGCTAACGCGATATGTGTTACAAATATTTAAGGCTTCTGTGCAAACAACAGGATTCCAGATTGACTCCTCATTTCACAGGGACTTCTAGCGTGTAATGGGCATTGTTGTCATCGTCTAGGCGAGAGTTGCATTTAGAACGGAAAGGCAGTAAAGTTAGTACTTCATTCATGAAGTTAGCTGCTTTGTACTTTGTTTATAAAAATGTTCTTCAATAAACTATGATCTACTCTTGTTCTTCTTCTTGGTTCTTATTTCTTTATATGTGTTTTTTATTGGATGCCTCATTTATCACCCAGTTGAGCAAAAGATGCTTCTCTCAAATCCTGGCATCATGGCAACCTCGGAGGAACACTGGCATCTGTGGCTAATCCCATAAACATAACATACATGAATATAGGGGTTGGAAAAAAGACATTAGATTTGGTCATTACCGGAGAACGAAGACATCTAACTCACATCAAATTCTGAAAATGAGGCACCTGGACAAAAGCAATCAAAAGCGTATTTGCCATGTGGTTTCATTGAGGACGTGAGCACTGATGATCCTTCAAGTCCCGAAATTGCAATGTTACGGGACAGTCATTTTGTGGTGTTATGGAAAAAGAGGCAACTTAGAAGGCTTGCAATGCAAACATGGAATCAATTTCAAGGCATACTCAAAAAGATATGTCAAAAGGAGTAATTATTCAACTCAGAAGCAGCAACAGGCTTTGAGCAGGTAAAGTATACAAGGGAACAATTACAACAAGGAAGAATAATATTGACACACAGAAAATTCAAATAAATTTATATCGAAAAAAGCGTTATCTTTTACGATCATGCACAAAGATTAAAAAAAAATAAAAAAATGCAGACTTTTTACCGTACCCAAGAGGAGATGACTGGAGCAGTGGAAAGAATTGCATCCATTATCAGGTGATTGTGTACGGAAGATAATAATAATAAAATAAAATAAAATAATTCACAATAATTAAATGTGAACGGTAATTACAAGCAGACAAAATTATATAATGGACGAAGCAAATATATTAAAGAGCTTGATCAATAATGGTCAGACTTGGTAGAAAAATAGACTCTAAAACAAGTCGTCGCTTTGGCCGAGTGGTTAAGGCGTGTGCCTGCTAAGTACATGGGGTTTCCCCGCGAGAGTTCGAATCTCTCAGGCGACGTTATAATTCCTTTTCTTCTTCTTCCCCCCCCCCCTTTTTTTTATAATAAATATTTATTTATTGTCACCACGATAATAAGCCAATTGACCAAAAATATGAAGAAACATTATATAAGACCTGCCTTTATGAATCCATCATTATAATTATATATGTATATATATATATATATATATATATATATCCGTGGATTTCCTGTCGTAATAATGAAGGACACTACAACAAAATAAATTTATTTTGATGTTTAACATAAATTATAATAAATTTAAGAAATATTATTATTAATATATATACTAATATTTATTATAAATATCACTTCTGTTAACGTCGCTAAATGTTGAATATTTTGAGTATCATTTGTTAAAAACGGGTTGGAGTGATCAAGAGGAGGTGGGCGGGGGGGGGGTGGGGGGATGATTGCTGGGGAATATGGGAATTATTGGATCAACTCCTGCCTGCAGGCCACACGAAGTCCCAGCCATGTGCGCTGCTGTTCCAGAACTGAACGAGACTCAACCTTGACCAGCATGGGATGGGGACAGCCATTAACTTCCAAATATAATGTGCCTGAATAGCTGGCAGATATGTTCGGTCATGATGATCGCTGAACCAGCTAGCTTTATTATGGCTGGGACTTGATCTCCCCCGCCCCCCCCAAAAAAAAAAAAAAAAAAAGAAAAAAGCATGGAACTTACCGTCAGCCAGTTAAATTCTCCCGAATGTCTAGTTTTGTATGATACTTTTTAATTAAAATTAAAATTCAAGAACTTGAACCATACAAAGATTGACTCTATTATCATTATATTATATTATAGTGCATTGGTTTAGTTCACTAAATTCTCGCCACACTTAGTTTATCAAATTAATTAAACGTCTACTAAGGGGGAAGATTTGCTGGCTTAATAATATCCCCACTCGTAGACATGACAACAATTAATGTGTGAATTAACATTCTTCGGATCCAAGAAAGGTCGCCATCAAGAAGGCACGATCTTTTAAAAGAAAGAGGAATGAACTGGCCTGCCATGAAGTTCCAAGATCATTCATTCATTGCCCCAAAAGCAACTCCCCAGCCTAATTAATCATACTTTTCCATTCCATAGGATCTCTCTAATCTTTTTACAAAATGAAAATTTTCTCTCATCTCTATTACTTTTTCTTTTTAATATTGTGAGACCAGTTGAGATGGCGTAACAACAAAATATTTAGAAATTAAAAAAGTTAAATATGGTCTACAAATATATATATATATATATATTTAAGTGAAGTAGTAGAGTTATTATAATACCCCCTTTTTTTTTTGGCCTAATTTACTCTCTTAATGGAGGAGACCCGCGAGATGATTTCAATAAACTTAATTAAGAGCTATAAGCTATAGTTTCACTTGTTAAGAACCAATGTTATAGACCCTGTCAGCCTAGCCTAGGAAGCTCTCCTAAAAAGCCAGACACCCCGCAGACAATTTTGCTAAGCTCTTCCAGTTCATCATCTTGGCTCTTAGTGACGACGCAAGAAGAGCATCCAATGCACATTATTGCAAAATAAATTCTCGGCCCCATTTGGAGTCCAAATATCCAAAAGATGCCTTTGTCTCACCATAGCAACTCTATCACTATCTTATAACCAACCCTTTTTTTCCCACGACCCATCAAACCCCAAAAAAAAAAAAAAGAAAAGAAAAGAGAAAAAAAAAAAACAATATATAGATAACCACCTCCCTTTCTATTGTTTCCCTTCTTATCACAACTCCAAACCGCACCACCCCCCACACCTCTCTCTCATATTCACATGGCTCTAGATCGTGTATGCCCCGACCAAATTCAAGCCCCTCCTGTCACCACCTTCCGGTGGGCGACGCGTCGGGGAGTTTTTCTACGGAGACGAAAATTACCCACGATTCGCCTGGGTGGAAAAAGGCCACGGGGATTGATGAAAATGTTTAGAAGGAAGCGAGTCACAAGGTTGAAAGCTTACTATGCACGCGTATTGAAGAAGCTCAAGGATTCTTATAATAATTTCGTTAGGGACATCATGGAGGCTGGAGCAACCCTAGAGGATTACCAACAAAGGGTTTTAATGGAAGCTAGCTTCGTCGTTCCTGTTTTGGGTGTTTCTCTCTCCAACTTCCCTTCCATTGCCGGCTCAGACCACCATCGATATTACACGTAAAAGCTTTTATCCTTAGCAATTATGTTCTTACTAATGTTTGCTTATGACAATCCAGAAAATGTTCTTCCTCTTTTCCCACTATATTTGATGGTTAAGAAGGCGATATGTATGTGTGTGTGTGTGTGTGTGTTCACTACAAGAAAATAAATCAAACCCCCAAAAATCATCCAATTCAAGCGTATGCACCTATACTTAATTTTTTTTTCTCTATTATACTTTAATTTCTCTGAAACAAGATGTTGCTGATTTAGTTTTTATGCTATCACTTCAAAAAGTTTAAAAATTGGATGGGACACAGTTTCTCTTCAAAAATTCAAAAATTTTCAAGGGTCTCATCCCCAACGTGACTAGCAAAGTAGAAATATGGAATCAGTTTTGGTGAAAGTGTCAGATATTTAATTAATTAGAAATGGGACATCATTCCTCTTCTTCCCCCACCACTAGCGGCCTCAAGTGAAGTGAGAGGGAGAATGTTTTAATGCAAGAATGCAATTCTAATTGAAATATTGCAATTTGCAAGCCCGTATCTCAGGTAGTTTTTTTTTTTATTTTTTTATCTTTTGCCTTTTTTTAACTTCCAAACTGTGCCGACGCGATTCCATGCCAAATCTTGTTAGATTAGCTCTAATTAAGGTAATTGGGGATCCGGGAAGATCTAGCACGGCGTCAATTCTTGATTTTAGTTTGGATTCCTCCGGCGAAACTTAATTTGCCTTGATTTGAGACCCTGGAAAATTGGAATTCTTTCAAGGAGTTACTATTGGTGTCAGCTTTGACTTAAGACATTAATGTCACATTAAATTTCTCCCCTTTAGACGTTAACTCACTGGAAAAGGAGCAGAAATATTAATGGCAGTTGCAAATATATGCGACACTAATCTAATTAACTCGTAACATTTAGCATAATGTGCCCGATGCTTCTCATTTTACTAACTCACATTTTAACGCTCTAGTATAGGAAGTTTTATGCACACTTTCGTAAATAGTTTATTTAGACAATATAAATTAAAGGAATAGCCTTAATTACATGGTTAGTAGTTTCTTTGTATTTTTGCTCAAATTTACTAGACTTAAATTCAGAGACCACCTTCCTCCAAATGACTAAAACTAAAATACGTGGTCTTACTTTCACGTTTCTTTAGTTGATTTTAATTAAATTTAATATTAATGTATCCTTATAAGAAATAATATTCGTGATTTTTAAGGTATTTTTAGAATTGTGATTATGGTTGAAATTTGAAAATTTATATCTTGAATTAAACTTAGTTTTTTAATATTTAATAAATAATGAATTTTGAATTTAATAGAAGCATACTATAATTTAAACTTGCGTTTCAAAAGTATCATATTTTAACACAGTAACAAATGTAAATTAAAAAAAAAAAAAAAACAATCCTTAATCTATTGTAGCTTGGGTGAATAAACATACAAACTGGCCAATCCATAAGGCGAATAAGAATCAAACAAAGACACAGCTCTAGATGGTAATTTATGAGAAGCATTTTTAATTTGTCAAGACAGGTACAATGGAAGATGCATGCCTTGTATAAACAGACGAATTAGCAATTAAAAATTAAGAGTCTCAACAAGCATGGTTTAAATAAAAAAATAATAATAATGATGAAAGACTTGCTTCTCTAAGTAGAATGATTTGTAATTAGAACTCTGCTACAAAGACAAGAGCTGTAGGCATTAGTGAATTCGTCATGCCACATTAAGACATGTCAGGTTAGCAGACACACGACTACCAAAACATTGGAACACGCCAAATAGATTAAAATATACTTAAATTTAATTATGGCTTCATCTTTTGACGATGACTTCAAAAGAAATCCAAAAAAGAGAGCACGATAAATCGTTCATCCATTAGGTTGCATGTAAGATCCAATCTTAATTACATTGGAACCATTTGCTCTAAGAGATAATTTTTCGTTCTTTTTCAAATACATAATTATGTCAATATATTTATAAGCATAGGGTTTTGGGTTAATTGCTGTGATTAAAGCTAATTTTCATCTTAGTCTCACCCACAAAAGGAATTGTGGGTTTTGGGTTTGACCTTCTCAAATTCATGAGCAGACCAGGCCTATACCAATGGAACAAGACAATCTTAAGACCAACCGAAATCTCTGGTTTTCAAGTGTTGTGGGCTTTAGCCTTAGGAGGGCCTAAGTTATGCACAAAAGTGTCAGGGCTCTAATGCGTTTGGACTATAGCCATCTACCTGTTTCGTGTTCCTCTTCCCTCTTGTTTCTTTTTTCGGCTCACAAATTTACCATTTGTGGCCACCCATTTGGGCACCGCTGAACAGCTTTGAACCAAATTGCGATTACACGTCTTCCGGGAGGTGCCATAAAAAAAAAAAAAAAAAAAATTACTGTATATGGGCAAGTTTTGCTTTTTTTTTTTTTTCTTTTTTTGGGTCTCCCACATCGTGGAGCACATGTTTAATGTTTTTATTTATGTTGGGAAGCCATGTGGTGCTCATGGCGCACTGAAATTTCTCTCCTTTTAGGAATGACACAATCTTCCACTCAACAGAAAAGTTGATGAGCTTGTATGTTTCTATTGGCATCCATTTCACGTTGGGGGTAATGGTCCACCATTTTGTTATGGTTGTCTTGGTAAAACAAAAGGCACCCATCCCAAAGTTTTGATGCATCACCTCAACCCCACAATCTCCTTTCCAATTTCCGTAATTGCTACAATGGGGGGACCGAATGGATTTTATGGTGCAGAAATTTGGGCTGGTGCTCTTTTGGAAGTTTTTCTACTTTCCATTGTTTTTTTGTGGAGGAGGGAAGAAATGGGTTTCCTCACTTTTTTTACGGAACCAATTGCTTTTCATTGTCAACATTTCTTTCTATGTTATATTTGGATACGAGAAATTCATTGAGTCCAAAACATTAATAAGTTTATTTAAAAATGTCGAGTTCGGATTTTTAATAAATAAATGAATATATATAAATTGCGATAAAGAGATGTGACCCTCCCCATCACATAAACCTAAGCCTCAAATTTGAATTCAATGGATGATATTGGGAGTAATGCGTGTATGCATGTCCCGCGTTTCCTTGCAATGTTTCCCCACGATTATAGTCAAACTTACTTCCCTGCGTGAAAAATGTTTGGTGAATTTGCTCGCATTTCTTGCGGCTGTTGGCGAGATGTACGCTTTTTGTAGTAAGCTATAGACGAATGGGAAAATGAAAACGCTTAGCCTTTTGATATTTGACGGATCAATCATTGTTGAAAGCTTGGAATTCATCTTGCCCCCAATAATGCCATTAGACACAGGTTAGAAGCAAAAGTGAAGTAACATCATCATTAACCTTTCATTACCAATTTATTATTATTATTATTATTATTTTGGTGCGGACTCTTGTCCGTGGGATAATCTCTCCATTTCAGTAAAAAGATAATTTTCGATTTCTTATACCTCACAGTCCAAGAATTTAGATGCGTTTTTCACCAACCTACCTATTCAAGAACCCAAAACACACCCCCCCCCCACAAAAAAGAAAAAAAGAAGAGCTAATTATTTGCTATTTCAAAGTTATAGATTTGCAAATAAAGCTAGAGCGCCACTATGAGACTGTGCGGGCAAATTTATATCACAGATGAGTTATCAATAAAATTATAAGAACATGGGTCAATTGCATATTTTAATCTTTTGATATATATATATATATATGTAATAATTACAATAATATAAGATTAGTTAATAATTGAACCGTGTCAAATGGATCGGATTCGTGCCACTGACCTACGAGATTATCCACAAGGTTTCAGAATTCCCCATATTGCGATGATGATGATGTGGATGGAGAGAGAGAGAGAGAGAGAGAGAGAGGGGGGGGGCTTTGACATTTCAAAACCCACGGAAGATCAGGAACACGTGTGCCGCGGTTACTGGACTAACCCATCAAATCTCGCAAGGGCAGCGTCGGCGATGCGTTTGGTGTACCCCGCGTTGACTTTTCTCACTCGTCGTTCCACCGTTGTTAACAGGAGACCCGGCTTGGTCAGCGGGTCAAGATTTCGTGCATCACACACCCTTTGCTCTTATTCATTCATTCGTTCATTTTTCTTCCCCAATTTTATTTGGACTTAAAATTTCGTTATTTTCATGGTCGGAGAACTTCTAGTTTTTTTTTTTCTTCCCCATCACATATATATATGTATATGTTAATTGGTTTCAAAGATCTTCAATCCTTAGAACGACTTCATTAACACTATTAATCTAGCGCTCATTGGCTATCTTATAGTCATTTCAACTGAGCTGACGAGGGAAGTTTAAGTGAGATTTCGTCTCACCAATAGAGTACTTTAATCGAGGAATTGTGTGCGTTGCTTCCAGTTTCGATTTCCATGCTTTGACCAGAGAGAGTATCTGAACAAAAGAAAAAAAAAAACAATTTGTTTTCTTCTTTTTATATTTGTAAACAAAGCGTAACAAAAAGATTTGACAGCTTATGCCTGTCAATTTTTCGCGATTGTCAAACCTGCGGAAAGTTCAGAAGTTGCATTTGAACGTGGAAACGCATATATGTGTGCGTTTCAATGTTCCCTGGTCAGAATTCAAACATATTAACGAACCAGGATCCTCAATTTTGCATAATTGTGGTCAACCTACCCAAATTAAGGACTTGTGTCTGATGAGCAAAGTCAATGTGCTTTCGATCTCAACCTCCAAGTCCCACAACAATGCCAAGTTCTGCGCGCGCGTGTGTGAACGGTTTATCGCAATGCTCTTCTACTTCTCGTGGGTTGAAGGCCGAATTATGTTTTTTTTTTTTTTTTTTTGCATAATGAGTAGGGGACAAGTCTGTTGATCCACGCGCGAGAAAGGGGTTTAAAGAGGCGTTCAAATCTTCTCTTGATCAATGCTGGAGGAGGTCCAACCGAGGAAAATTCCGAGTCCTCTCTTTGTATCTCAGGCTTTGATTAATTCAATTTCACCATTGACTGGCTTCTTAACTCCAACCCTGAAACCGATCGAGGTCCACACCTAAAAGGGTTGGTGACGTTTCTCACATTTGCATGTGGTCCGAAAAGGGGACCAAAACTACCAATTGTGTTGTCCCATTTGCGATGCATGAAAGCAACTCCAAATGTGGAATGGCGTATGCCAATACCTCACGACCTAAGAACATTTTTCAACAATAGAGAAAAGTTAAAAATTACGGAAGGACGAAGGAGAGTTGATTTTTCATTTTTCATTTTTCATTTTTTTACGTGTGCATGGAAGATATGCATGCTTTGGCAAATCTTGTAATCTTTAATCATAACAATCAGAAAATCGCTTTATGGGATTGAGTTAAGACTTCTGCCACATTAAAAAAAAAAAATTTATTCATAGTCAAATACCCTCTTGCATGCTTTTTATTATGACTATTTTTCTTTTTGGGTTTTTAATTGTACTCAATCGCCTCCCCCCCGCCCCCCCCCATGAATTTAAAAAAGAGGAGGGGCCGTTGTTTTGTGGTGGGGAGGGAGACGCTTAAAAGTAAATATGGGAAATGTCGGTTGGTCTCAAACCATTAGCCAAGGCTGCACCTGCTCAGGTAAACTTGAGATTTACAAGTATAATTTCCTGTGTACTGGCGTCCTCTAATAGGTTGACATGGAGAGAGCCAATCTTTGAAAATTGAAAAGTAAAATAATTATTCCCTGCAAACTCCATAAATTGGATTTGGACCCGCAACTCTTGTGGTTGCAATAATTAATTAAATTTAGTTCTGTGCTTCCGTGTCTTTTCTTAAAAGGTACAGAGCTAACAGCTCATGGTTCTGGTTGAAGTTAGAGAGAAATATCGGCACTTGAGGCCGCCGCCCCCACCTAATTCAAGTAAAGCTAGGAAATGTAGGAATTCTGAATACGAGAAGGAGGGTAGGGACCCCAACACGACAAACCACCTGCCCACCGCCCCCCCCCCCTCTCTATCTGTCTCTCCGTCCCCTCTCCCCCCCCCCCCCCAAAATCCATTACAATCGTCATATTTCATTTTGATGGCTGCCTTACAATTGAGAAGGTAAGAGAAGAAAACTAAAGTAGTTTGGTCACAATTGATCCAACAAGTAACCTTTTATTGGCAACAACGTACTTGGTTAGAATTCAACAATTACATAATTTCAAAGATTTGATTTAGCGTGAGCCCCTTTTTACATAATTACTTGGTTCTTATTTTGTTTTTCTAAGACTAGAAAAGAGAGAGAGAGAGAGAGAGAGAGAAAAGGTTAAATGACCAAAATCTTGATGGCCACAAGAACACAATTATGCCGTATGAAATATAAACAACCCCAAAAGTTTATGGTCCCCAGAGAATGATTCAGCAGATAGAAAGTTGCACAAGCCATTTCATGCTTGATCTGCTGAGTTTTCTTTCGATTTTCTTTTTTTTTTTTGGGCCTAAATCTTTGATTAAAAACACATCCTTGATACACAAGCATCTACTTTCCAGCCCCACAATTTGACCCAAATTTTAGGTCTAAATAAATGTTAAAAAGTCACCCAACAGCATCAGTAAATTGTCCATTGCAGGGAAGCAGAGAGGAAGCTTAGCTTAGCTTAGTATTCCTCTTATGTGTATCAAAGAGATCGTCAGGGTCTGCGGGCTGCCAAACTGGCGGCAAAAGTGAGATAAACATGATTCACATATATCTACGCATATGGAGACATGCGTAGAAACAATTCAAGCACGCCACAAATTTGCTGCCTTTTATTTGAAGGCCTTTCCACGGCTCACCCCCACTTTTCCTCTATTGGCATTTGTGTCCCCCCCCCCTCCCCAAAAAAAAAAACTTTGCTTGGCTTGCTGCACGAGCTAAAGCCTAGCCCCCAGACTTTGATGATGTTTGTATAATAATTCTAAATTTTAATTGATGCCGACTTAAAATGAAATTTACGGCTAAACATTACAACAACTCGGTCTGTTTTGAACCATGCGATATAATAATATTGTGAATAACATACTATGTTATATTTATATTGTAAATCCTGATGTTCCAAGTCATTGACATTGTAAAATGGGAACCCCAATTGCACAAGGTCATCGGCAATAAGAGAGGTCATTGATTGGAACGAGTCAATGCCGACCAACTTGTAAGGTGACTCATGTGCCGTCTATTACCAAACCAAATCTTCCTTCTCGTTAGGTCTGCAATGTCGTGGATCTTCCACAGCCTCTGAAATAAAAGCTCTTCATTCTGCAACAATGGAAATAATACAAGTCCCCTTTGCTTAGTTTTCTTTCAAGCTTGCTTTGCCCATGGCCTTGAAACCATAATGCATGAAAATAGATACACACACACAAACCTACCTACTTATATCGTTGACAAAATAATAAAATATTGTTTGATAATTTTCTTCATTTAGTGGAAGGGAAGGGTTCACAGTCCACATTTGAGTTGCATAGAAATAGATTTACTCCCTGTGGTCCAAGTCCAACGGCAAGCTTTTCATTAACGAATTATTATCTCCAACCGACAGCCTCCCCCGCATCTGCAGAAAAGGTGCAGATCTCCTCACTTCACCTACATATGTTCCTGGAAGAATCTTCTTCCAAGAACATCAAACCCTGCACGAGCTTCATTTATTTTGAAATGGGAGATTTTACACATGCGTAAACAAACAAACAAACAATCAAAGGCATACAAATGCCATTTCTCCTTCAAGGTTCTGGAAAAGGAAACAGGAAAAAAAAAAAAAAATTCTAAACCTACTATCCTAATGCATTTTTCTCATTGGCATTATACTTCGGTAATATTGTGAGACAATTTTTGCAAATCATATCAAATTCACCAACCCAATTTAGCTAAAAAAATAATAAAATTCAAATTTCAGTTATTAATTGTTCAACGATTTTATTATTTAGGTTGATGGTAGTGATAAAGAATTTTTTTGTTGCAACATGAATCAAACCAAGCATAATGTAGAATTTAACATTGCGTTTTTATTTAAGTTTGTTTTTGATTTCGGTTCAAATATGTTGTACCAAAACTCCGTGAAAATTATGGAATTGGGTAACAATCTTAGCAAGTGCACCACAATAGCGCCCATCTAATAGTGTAGACAAGAGCAAAATAGTCATTTCGTAAGCTTCCCGTCTTCCCACCTCCCCCTGCAAAGGGCCCCCCACCTTCGAGCCGCCGTCCTAACGGCCGCGTTATTTGCCTCGTCTTCGAGTCTTTTTGACTGCCTCCCCCCCCCCCCCCCTCTCTCTCTCTCTCACACACACACACTCAAAAAAAAAAAACATATGGCCTTTTTGAACACAGACCAAACTGCTTCATTCAAAGATTTATATAAATAACCCCCCCCCTCGAAAAGAGAAGAGCATCCATCAGAAGTAGTAGTTCATAAAACCAACTGAAAAGCTTGTAAAACGTGTGGAGGGTGATTCACTTTCCCCCTTCCTCTCTCTCTCTCTCTCTCTCTCTGTGTGTATATATACACACACGCACGCACACACAAACACAAGTGCCAACTGCGAACCCAAGTCACCAAATAAAGCCAGCTCTAGCACTTAAACTCCCATTTTTCTCATCTCTTGCAAAAGCCTCTTTTTTTGGTTCAAAAAACAAAAAAAGGAGTGTTTTTTTTTTTATTATTTGGCATAGAGATAGAGAGAAGAGATGGCACTGGCTAAAGAAATCGTGGGCAGTTCTTTGATTGACAGATCATTGTTTGCATCAATATCTAAAGCGTTGACCGACCGCAGTTTTCAGCAAAATTTGCAGAAAAATGGCTTCTTGGCGGGTCCTGTTTTAGTACCTTTGCAACAAAGGAAGCCGAATGCGAAGAGAGCCGTGAAGGCTCCTGTGGCTGCTATTAGTGAGGATTTGATCAAGACTAATAGTGCTATTGTGCCCGAAAAGCCAGTTAAGTTTAAGGTCAGAGCTGTGGTGACTGTAAGGAACAAGAACAAGGAGGATTTCAAGGAAACTATTGTGAAGCACTTGGATGCGATCACTGACAAGATTGGGAGAAATGTTGTTCTGAAGCTTGTTAGCACTGAAGTTGATCCAAGTAAGCCTTTTTCTCTTTCTGGGTCATTCTATTTAAGCTTGTTACTGCCAGTTTTGATCTAGCTCTCATCTGGGTTTTCAAATTCGGATAGATTTTCTTTTTGATAAAAAAAAAACACAATTTAGGCTTATTTATGGATCATTTTTTTAATTAACAATTTGGTTCTTGTAGAAACCAATGCACCAAAGAGAAGCAATGAAGCTGCGTTAAAAGATTGGTCAAAGAAATCACATGTCAAAGCTGAGAGGGTCCATTACACTGCCGAATTTACAGTGGACTCAAATTTTAGGGTGCCTGGTGCAATCACTGTGAGCAACAAGCACCAAAAGGAGTTCTTCTTGGAGAGCATCACCATTGAAGGTTTTGCTTGTGGTCCGGTCCATTTCCCTTGCAATTCCTGGGTTCAATCCAAGAAAGATCATCCTGGAGAAAGAATATTTTTCTCTAATAAGGTAATTACCATCTTTAACTTTGTTTTCTAATTTTTTGCTGTGTTGATTTTGTTAATGCTATGTGTCCCCTGGCTTTTGTGAACTACTATGATTTTATGAAAAGGCCAATCAGATAAATTCTCCATGTCATCATTGGACCAAGTTATGGAGGTCCAACCAGATATACATGGGACTCTGAATTTCTGCAGATGATGCAGAAACTTGAACAATTCAAAACCTACTCATTTCTCTTGGCCTTATTCTAACTTCCAGTTCATGTTCCCATGGATTGATCTATGCCTGGTAACATAGATTTATGACTGAAAATCTTAAAATTTTCCCAAGATAAAAGCTGAACTTAGACAAGTGCAAATTTATATAAAGATGTAGTGGTCACGTTAAATAAACAAAGATAGTAGAAGAAAATGATTGCTTTTGACTTTGTGACAATGATATGACTCTATTGACAGATTCCACTATAATTTGATGGGCCATCTTTACAGAATGAACCAATGGACCCATGAGCTTGAAGCAACCAGAATATATGGCAGTTCAATCTGTTTGTTTCTTGTTGTGATGAACAGTTTAACTTAACACATGCCATGTATATAATATTCATGATTGAATATACAAGCAATTTTTATGCATCCATTCTATTTTCTTTTGTTTTTGAGCAGCCATATTTACCAAGTGAGACACCAGCTGGGCTTAGAGCACTGAGGACAGAGGAGCTGAAAAATCTAAGGGGTGATGGTGAAGGAGTTAGAAAATTATCGGACAGAATTTATGACTTCGATATATACAATGATCTTGGAAATCCAGACAGAGGAATTGACTTTGCTAGGCCAAATCTTGGGGGTGAAAAAATCCCATATCCAAGGCGGTGTCGCACTGGCCGCATCCCGAGTGATACTGGTAGGTGGTCTGTCTATACATTTGCACTATTTCATATCAATAAACATAATTGTTCTGAGTTTTTGTCTAAACTTGATGATGTATGCAACAGATATGCAAGCAGAGAGCCGAGTGGAGAAGCCATTGCCCATGTACGTGCCAAGAGATGAACAATTTGAGGAGTCTAAGCAGAACACATTCTCATTTGGAAGGCTGAAGGCAGTGCTTCACAATCTAATACCATCATTGAAAGCTAACATTTCTGCTGACAATCGTGATTTCAACACTTTTGCGGACATCGATGTCCTGTACCGAGAAGGGCTTCTGCTTAAAGTGGGCCTGCAGGATGATATCTTGAAGAAGCTACCATTGCCAAAGGTTGTCACCAAGATTCAAGAATCCAGTGAGGGACTCCTCAGATATGACACACCCAAGATTGTTTCCAGTGAGTACTTTCTCTCTACATGGTTGAATAAATATTGATTAACTTAATCTCAATATCCTGGCTAGTCCCATTAGCTTAAGTTGATTAAGTGCTGCATCAGTGCGGGTAACTTTAGAGCCAAAACATGCTAAACAAGACAGGCATTGAAGTTTGGCCATGTGTGTTCAATAGCTGTACATGCATGTTATTGCTGGGCCAATAACCAAGTATAACTAGTGGAAGCCAAGTCAGTCTTAGACTTTGAACAGAAAATAATAATAATAATAATAATAACCAAAAAGAGCTATTATGGGCATTATTGTAGCTGTATTGAGAAGAATGATAGTCATGTCTGGCATTTGATTAGTAGATAGAAAAACAACATACACACCCATGTTGTGTCTCCTTTCCTTATTGGTAGCCTATTGGGAGCCAGGCTTGAATTGTATTGGAAGTTTGATTTGTAAGCTTCCAATCCAATGCCTTCTCTTTATGTCAAATTTCTCTCTCTCTCTCTCTCTCTCTCTCTCCAATGCCTTTTGTTCATATGTCAAATTCCACTCCCTCTTTCTCTAATTGAAAACAGCATGTCACATGTGGAAGCAGAAACTGTGATGAATTGATTTAATTAAACCCAACATTTTACTTTTCTGATCTAACCGTGATCCCCACCACTGATGCAGAGGACAAGTTTGCCTGGTTGCGAGATGACGAATTTGCTCGTCAAGCCCTCTCAGGTGTTAACCCTGTCACCATTGAGAAGCTTGAGGTTTTCCCACCCAAGAGCAGTCTTGATCCCAAAATCTATGGTCCAGTGGAGTCTGCTCTCAAAGAAGAACACATTGTGGGCCATCTTGATGGCATGTCCCTTCAACAGGTAATTATTCTCATTAACAAGTTTTACCAATAAATCATACAAATACCATCTATCGTAAGTCAATTATATCATATTATAATTAAATACATTCATGTGTATTCTAATCTTTTTTTTTTGCAACGAATGCAGGCCTTGGAGGAGAACAAACTGTATATTATAGACTACCATGATGTCTATCTCCCATTTTTGGACCGCATTAATGCACTTGACGGCAGAAAGGCATATGCAACTCGCACTATATTCTTCTTGACCCGACTGGGAACACTTAAACCTATTGCCATTGAGCTTAGCCTGCCACCAACTGTGTCGAGTTCACAATCAAAGCGAGTCATTACACCTCCAGTTGATGCCACTACAAATTGGATTTGGCAACTTGCCAAGGCTCATGTCTGCTCCAATGATGCTGGGGTTCACCAGCTTGTCAATCACTGGTGAGAAGAACAATCAAGACCCTTTTGCTTTCAATTTTGCATTTCATTTAATGGTCGTGGAACACATTCGCATGCATTCTTGTTGAGCCAATGATTGAAATTTCGGCTGATTTATGTAGGTTACGCACACATGCCTGCTTGGAGCCATTTATACTAGCAGCACACAGGCAATTGAGCGCAATGCACCCTATATTCAAGCTCTTAGATCCCCATATGAGATATACACTAGAGATCAACGCCTTGGCTCGCCAAGGTTTGATCAATGCCGATGGGGTTATTGAGAATTGCTTCTCTCCAGGCTGCTATGCCATGGAGTTTAGTGCTGCTGCATATAAGACTTGGCGATTCGACATGGAAGGCCTTCCTGCTGATCTCATAAGAAGGTAAATCTTTGGCGAGTGCCCCCCAATTTATGCCTTTAAGAACTTGTATTAAATATTAACCAATGTCATGAAAGTTTGCTATAT
>CM038611.1:5685145-5701151 GCA_021533255.1 Ceriops tagal | reverse complement strand
TCAAATGAATTTTGTATATTGACAATAGCAAATGGCAAGTTGAACTCGAAACATTCTCTTCTGGTTTCATGGAAAAAGGCTTCCAAAAACAGCCCTCAACCTTTTTCTGCTGTCATATTGCAGTAAGTGAAGTCATGGATTGTTGTGAAAATTTATTCTTGGGAACTCTTGGCGTCAAAGCCATAGGCTAAAGTTCAATGTACAGTATGAATTATTGTACGAAAACAGCCCTTAGCTCAAGAGTCGATTCACTTGTTTGCCAGGTGGTCATTTGCAAGTTCATCTTAAGGTCCGTTTTCATTGCTTGTTTGTTTATTTTGATCTCATCTTTTTGACCACTTTATCCTATTTGGCAGATGGGAGGGAATGGTGATCAATCCTTTCAGCTGTCTCAGCAGTTTTTGCATGGTATTTCTAGATCTCCATTTCCAGCTAATACTGGACAAAGAGCTGGTAAGATTTCTGGCTGGCTCCATGATAGACAAAAAGAGCTTATGGAAGGGGGAATAAATCTTACTGCAGACTTGCACTGTGGGGACATTTTTCAGTTGTTTGCACTTGTTTCTTCAGGTGAACTGTCCATTTATCCATGTGTTCCACATGAAGGTGTGGGGGAGGCTGAAGAATCAAGAAGTTTGAAACGTAAATCTGAGGATGATGAACTTAGTGATGGTCACAAGGCTAAAAAACTAAAATCTCTGGCAGATAGCGAACTTATTTCCCGTCGGGAAAAGGGATTTCCTCACATAGTCATATCAATGCAACGTGCAACACTTTTTACAACTGATGCTGTGGAAATGTTCAAAGATGGGGAGACTTGTGTCGTTGAACTTCATTTGAATGATAAAGCTAACGCTGTTTTGCGTGAAAAAATAAGCCCCAGTTCATATCATGGTGAACATATGCAGGAAGTACCTGAATCTGTTAGCATCATTCCTACAGCAGAATGGTCAACTCTTTCACGTTGGGATGCTATGGCTGGCTATGCAGAGCATCTATTGTTGAAACAATCTGGAGAAGAACAAGTGCCTTGCTTCAATGGCCAGGTCTTGAAGACTGTTTATGCTGCTATTCAGAGTGCCGGCGACCAAGGCTTGAGCATGGAAGAAGTTTCCCAAGTTGTGGGTACGTGCACTCTCTCTCTCTCTCTCTCTCTCTCTCTGTGTTCATGTTTGCAATTTCAGTCACATAATATTTATATGTGGTTTCTGCAGCATTAAATATTTATGCGTTTCTTTCAGGGGAAAATATACATGAACATGCCATTAATATACTCCAAGCATTTGGACAAGTATTGAAGGTCAGTTGTACTCTTGCCTCGGCAATCAAGAAATTAAATTCTTCTATTGTTGTTGCCACAGAAAAGGGATAATGCTTGTCACATGTATTTGCATGCGGACCTCACCTTTCAATGCCTCTACCTTCAGCATCTTCCACTTGATTTCCTTTTAGTCTTCCTTTTACTCTTTTAATCTGTTGTTTGGTGAGATTTTGCTTGGAAGTCTTGACGTTAAAATTTATTGTATTTAGTTTGTTGGATTTTGGTGAGAGATGTCATGATTAATGTGACAGGATGGTATTTGGTTGAATTTCTGAGATGATTTTTTCTAGAATTTTTGCCAATTCTCTCTGCTCCTTATAGAGTTTGTTTAGTGAAATATGAGGGTATCTAGTTTGAGTCATTTGACCTCAGCAAAGATTTTTAATCATATCAATGTCATGGATTTTCTGGAGTTCCAACTATGAGGCTTATGGCTAGCATGGATGGTCTAATCTTGGACCTTGAGATGCTTCTAACCTGACACTTTTGGTACAGGTCAACGCCCATGCGTCTGTTCACGTTGTTGATGCCTTATATCATTCAAAGTACTTTTTGATGTCATCGGCTGGTCTCTGTCGTGGTCTTAAACTAGACTCAGTTAAGAAGTCCTTGCAGAGAAGCAATGACAACCCTGTTATATTCCAGCCTCAGAATTGTTGTGTAGTTGGTGCTACTTCACAAACAGGAGTAATCACAACTGATAATGATGTCCACAAAGTTACTATACTAAATCTCCCCGAAGAAGTTGTTCCTTTGGGTGGTGCCAAGGTTATCAATGGGCATGAATGCTACTGGCAGGATAAAAACTCACTGGGATCGACTAATGCCAGTGAAACACTTGAGTCCTTTTGCTAAGGATCAACTGTGCCAATATTGCCATGGATAAATGGAGATGGGACCATCAACAAGTTCATCTACAATGGACTTGTACGCCGTGTTTTTGGTACTGTTATGCAAAATCCTGGGATATTAGAGGTACAGTAATCTTCTAGATTTGTGTTTGTTCCATTCAAAGTGATTGATGGGAAAAAGTTCTGGTCACTGTAATGGTTTGAGTTCAGAGCATTGAGTTGACTAGGGATTGAACTTGGTTATTCTAATAATTTGAATTCTCATCCTCGTGTAACTGTATGCATTGTAACTGTAATCACCAAGAAAAAAGGGGGCAGCTACTAGATGTCTGGGGTTCAGGAACCAGGGCTGAAACTCCAAGACTTGCTATTTCTGGAATGTTTCAACTTTCAAACTTCGTCCATCATAAACCATGGACAACGTGTGATGCGGACGCCTTTCCTCCAAGGAGAAGAAGCTGGGGGCCATCATGGCTTTGACCAGCTCGTCCTTAATTTATTGGATCCAAACCTAATTGACAATTTAAATATTTTTAATATCTTCTGCATTAAGAGCAAGGTAGCCATGATGATATGCCATGTTTATTGGTTAATGCTACAGTGAAATTTTTTTCCTGTTTCTCAATAATGATGCGCAAACCCTTCCTTCCACGCCCCCAAGGCTGACCTTGTTGGGGAAGCTAATGCATTAGATTTCAGCAAATTGCACAATCGTAATCTTAAGAGTTTCGCGGGTTTAAAACTCATCCCCATTTGCACGATCCACCCATAATTTACTTTTCAATTTAGTTCATTTCAAATCCAAATGCTAATAAGGCAATCGAACCAAAGGAAATATCTGATCAAGCATACATACGTGTGCTTAAACATGGAGTTAACACTTTATAAGGCAGATATAAAAATGGTGTGCTCTGTTTTTCTCATATTAATGTTGATATTTTGAAAGCTAATGACTAGTCAAATAGAAAATCGTGCGTGCATGTATGTTATAGGTGTCAAAATGTAGAAACAAATAAATGTGCTTTGACTGCTTTCTTGTCAGAGTTCATCATGATGTTCAACTGCTTCACTTGTAAGAAAATTGAAAACAACCGAAAATACAATATATATATATATATATATATGTCAGCAAAAATTGTGTTTGTTTTGAAAGAGATTGTTGTCAAAGGTGAAAAGTATGATTAAAGGCACTCACAGCATTTCATTTCCTAACTAGCAATTCAACTAAAAAGTTAATCCTACATGCCCTGTTGAAAGATTAGACATATAAGATCTGCCTTTTCATCTTTTCTTTTTCATTGGAATGCTAAGTAGCCTGCACTTCTCCGTTACAATGAATATGAATCGTATAAAAACAAAAAAACTTATTTCGCAGGGGAGTGACTATGCATTCTCATCAAATGCATTGGGGTCACCCTATTCATCCAGAGCTCCAAGCTATAGGAAAGAAAGTCTACGCTTGTCAAATAAAAAGATAAGTCCGTATAATATTGTCTAATCGACCATCATATTAGGTCTTTTATTTTGGGTCATACTTTAAATAACAAGGCCACTTATATTAATTAATTTAACAATTTCCCACTTGGCCTATGTTATGACTTGATGAATCAATAACAAATAAGTGTGCATAATCCTTAAAGATCATCAAATTATAATGCTTGATTGAATTAAAATGATTGAATCATGGCAGTCACATATCTTTTAGCGGCATGATTCCTTCCATGTATCACATAATCATCATAATTCATAATAACCTAACCGAGGAATATTAAAACTTTAAATTGTTATTTGCAAATATGCTATCAGTTATCTCATAAGCTATGATTGTATACAACTAAATGGAGATAACAAAGTGCAAACAAAACTATAACTTTAATTGAATTTATGAGTGTCACAATGATATGAGCATCCAAAAATATTGACTTTCAAGAGAATGAGGATCTGTCCAAAATGCCTATCTGTTCAACATGTCCAGTAAATTTTTTTGGTGGCAGACCCTTAGTTAACGGGTCCGCTATTATCAATTCAGTATCAATATGCTCAATGGACACTCTATGGTTTTGCACTTCTTCCTTAACAGATAAGTATTTTAAATCCATATATTTCGCACCTTTAGAATACCTATCATTCTTAGAGAAGAAAACAGCTGCGGAATTATCACAATAAATTCTTAATGGCTTTTCTATACTGTCGACGAAACCAAGCCTTAAGATAAAATTCCACAACCACAATGCATGAACAGTAGCCTCAAAGCTTGCTACAAATTCAACCTCTATGGTGGAAGTAGCAATGATAGACTGCTTCCTACTTTTCCATGAAATTGCTCCTTCAGTCAGAAGAAATATGTAATCAAATGTAGATTTCCTCGAGTCTGCATATCGAGCATAATCTGAATCAGAATAACCTATTACTTCAAGATGACTTGATCTTTTATAAGTAAGCATATGATCCTTGGTGCCTTATAAGTACCTAAGTACTTTCTTTCTAGCTTTCCAGTGATCTATTCCAGGATTACTTTGATATCAGCCTAACATTCCAACAGTGAAACTAATGTTTGGCCGAGTGCATGTTTGAGCATACATCAAACTTCCAACCAGCGATGCATAGGGAATGGATTCCATTGTGCTTCGTTCCAAATCATTCTTTGGACATTGCAATTCACTGAACTTGTCCCCTTTCTGAATTGGAACTATTCCTGTAGAGCAATTTTCCATTCTAAATCTCTCTAACACTTTATTGATATAGCCTTTCTGAGACAATCCAAACAATCCTTGTGATCTATGACAAAATATCTCTATTCCTATTACATAGGATGCTTCATTCATATCTTTCATTTCAAAAGTTTCAAAGAGAAATTTCTTGACATCATGTAACAAACCTATGTCATTAGCAGCCAAAAGAATGTCATCGACATATAGGACCAATATAATGAACCTGCTCCCATTGACCTTCATATAGATACACCGATCAATGGTATTCTCTACAAAACCACATGATGTAATGGTATTATGGAACTTAATATACCATTGTTGGGAGGCTTGTTTCAATCCATATATCGATTTCTTTAATTTACACACCAAATTTTCTTGCCCTGTGGTTATGAAACCTTCAAGTTGGTCCATATACACTTTCTCTTCTAAGTCACCATTTGGAAAGGCAGTCTTTACATCCATTTGGTGGAACTCTAGGTCATTATGAGCCACCAAAGCCATGATAATTCTTAAGGAGTCTTTCTTAGAGACTGGAGAGAAAGTCTCCTTATAGTCAACACCATCCCTTTGAGTGAAACCTTTGGCAACAAGTTTGGCCTTATACCTTTCGATGTTGCCTTTTAAGTTTTGCTTGGTCTTGAAGACCAACTTACAGCCAACTCGTTTTGATCCTTCATGCAACTTTACTAGTTCCCATACTTGATTTACATCTATCGATTTCATATCTTTCTTCATGGCATTGAACCATTTTTTAGAATCATTACAATCCATGGCCTATTTAAATGAGACTAGATCTTTATCAATGCTCAATTCCGATTCATGCACAAATGAGTAAACCATATAATCATTTGATATAGCTAGCCTTCTCTATCTTGTAGACCTCCGTAATGCCATTTCTTGTGGTATCACTTGTTCATTTGTAAATTGTACATTGTCACTCGGTTCATCTCTTATGTGTTCACTTTGTGTATTTTGAGTTTCAATTTGTTGTCCTTACATGTCACGTGACTGTGATGCAACAAAAGGAATAGCAACTTGAGTAGAAACACTGGGTGCAGGGATACTAACTTGAGCAGGAGTACTCACTGTAGATCTTTCATTTTGTAATTCTTTAATATCCATCTTTCGAGATTCCCCACTCCCACTGAACTAACCATTTTCAACGAACCGAGCATTACCAGAATCAACTATTCTAGTACTATGGTTAGGACAATAAAACCTATACCCTTTGGACTTTTCAGGATAGCCAATGAAGTGACCACTAATGGTTCTTGCATCAAGCTTTCCTTCATGTGGATTATATATCCTCAACCCCAAATATGAAGGTGTCTCAAACTGGGTTTCTTTCCTGTCCATAACTCATAAGGAGTCTTAGGGACAGAAACCCTGTTCAGCAGATATGCAATGGTTTTTAACGCATGCATCCACAAGGATAAAGGTACAGTATTATAACTCAACATGCTCCTAACCATATCCATAAGTGTGCGATTCCGCCTTTTCGCTACACCATTCTGTTGTGGTGTACCAGGCATTGTATACTATGCACATATGCCTTGACTTTTAAGAAGTTTTGCAAATGGATCAGGACATTGTCCACTTTCATTGAATTTTCCATAATATTCACCACCCCTGTCTGACTTAATCACTTTTACTTTTCTATCTAACTGCCTTTCCACTTCATTAATAAACACCTCTAGGGTGTTTACTGATTAGGACTTTTCATGCAGTAGATATAAGTAACAATACCGTGAGTAGTCATCTATAAATGTGATGAAATATTTCTCACCATCCTATGTTGGGATATCAAAAGGGTTACAAATATCAAAGTGTATCTTGTTTGTTTCCTTTTTATACAGTCAACACATACATCCCAATTAGAAAAATCCAATTGAGGCAGGAGATGACCTTTCACCAACCTCAATATCCTTTCTTTGGATATATGACCCAATCTTTGATGTCATAAGAAAGTAGAACTATCATTATGCACATTATGTTTGTTACCTATACTATGCTCAATAAGAAATAGGGAATCAGCATACATAGCATCAAGATTAAAACGGTACACATTATCAATCAAAGTACCAGATCCATAATAATACGAATGTCTATACAATGAAAATGCATCGTTTCCAATCTTAAAGTTAAATCCTACTTTATCCAACTTTGCAACAGAAACTAAATTCCTAGCACATTCAGGAACATAGAGACACTTTTCCAGATCCAGGTGACACTTAGTGTCCAAGATCAATCTGTACGTCCCAATTCCTTCTATTCGCACCTTCATTCTGTTTCCCATATAAAAGAACTTCTCAGTTCCTGTTATGGGCTGGATTGAAAGGAATCCTTGCATAATATGTGATACATAAATAGTAGCTTCAGAGTCTAACCACCAAGTATTATTGGGTACTTTAATTATATTTGATTTAAAACATACTGATATACAGTACATATCTTTCTTTTCGAACCAACCCTTTCTTTTTGGGCAATCTTTCTTGAAGTGACCCATCTTTTTGCAGAAGAAGCATTTCTGATCTTTTTGGATATGACCTCTAATGACTTTCATAGAGGCTTTGTCCTTCTTCTTACTCTTCTTATATGGTTTAGACTTGCTACCACTAACATCATTACAAATAGTGAAATGAATGGAGTGATCCTTCATCTTCTTTAATCTCCCTTCTTCCTGAACTAACATGGCCTTAATTTCTTAAAAGTTTCATTTCTCTTTAATAGTGTTATAATTCACTTGGAACTGGCCAAATTCAGGAGGAAGTGAGTTGATGATGAATTGAACCAAAAAGGATTCACTCACATCCATGCCCATTGGTTTCAACCTTGCTGCTAAATTAGCCACTAGTCACATGATCATGAATAGGCTGTGACCAATCAAATTTCTTGGTCGTCAACTCACTCATTAGGCTTCCTACGATGGATTTATTAGCTATATCTAATTATTGAGAGTATTCCTTAATTCTCATCATAAATTCCCTAACATTTTTCGTCTTAGGCATTGACGGCTTGACATTTTCAGCTATCGTCATTCGCATCAAATTCAAACTCAGCCAATTAGACTATACCCAAGCCTCATGACGAGACTTATCGAATTCTGTACTAGTCTCAGTAATGGCTGTAGGCTTTTTATCCGAAATGACTACTAAGTCCAAGCCCAAAACACCTAAATGAAACTGAATATGCTCAGACCATTCTGCATAGTTTAGCCTATTGAATTTGATCATCGCATTACCTAAGGTGAACACATTATTGGAAGCTGCAAACATAATCCAAATTTACACATTAATGCTTTGAGTAAACTCAAATGGATTCAGATACATATATTACGAACTTTAATCATGTATTTAATTTCACCTTTGGGTGATCCTCAAATACATAACTTAAATCAATAATGATGCTAATTTAAATATACTTTAATAGATCAATCAATCATACTAGAGTTAACATGAATGTTATCTTTGAATATACAATCTTGTTTACCTAGTATATCAATTAATCCCCCTTTAATGTCATTAATTACAAGCAATGATCCATCTTTGAATGATCTTCTAGCTTTATAATTAATAACCACAATTGTTCATTTCAAATCTGTACAACATATTATTAGCATCCAAAGAAATGAACAATTAAAATTCACAATCAACTGTTCAAATCCTTTCAAGCCAAGCTACTTTGGTGACTAACAAGCTTTTAATATTTGATTCATGTTGATGTGATCTCAATAAATTTTAAAATCTTCAATTATGAAGATTTAAATTTTCTATTATGTGGGAGTTAACACTGTCCAATACGCGTCGGCATACTGTTCCAGTAACCGGTCCCCTTTGCATGGCGGCATCCATTCGAAAAACCCCTTTTTTGCCGTCGGTCGAGGACCCTTGTGGTGGGCAGCACCACCAGTACACGGGTAACACAGCTTACACACTGCCTCCAATCGAGGTACCCACGGTGGCAACACCATCGTACTGCGGGCGAAACAGCCTGCGTGCTGCCTCCGGCAGAGGTACCCACTGTGGCAGCACCACCGTACTGTGGGCGATACCACCCGCATGCTGCCTCCAGGCGTTGTCTCTGATGGATCGATGGAGCCCCGTGCCGCCGATCGTCGAGTAGGCAGTGCCGTTGCGCTGTTGGGCTCAGCCTGGTCGCTGCAGCTTGAAAGGGATCTCCATCGGCAGCCAACCCTCGTGTGTTGGTGCTCCCCAACGTTGCCCCAACGGGCGAACGTGGGGATGAACCAGCGTGTTCGGGTCGGATCTGAGGTTAAGCCTAATCGCAGCCGCATGCCGGGGATCCCTGTCGGCAGCCAACCATACCCAAAGCCTTAGCCTCGTCGGGAGACTATTCCGCCATACCCACCAAACCAATCTGGGTCCGCGGCGACACCCGGAATCGATCTTCCCCGTTCTGCCGTACCCATCAGACCGATCTGGGTCCTCGGCCATACCCGGAAGTACAGCCTTAACCGGTTCCACACTCGATCCATGTCTCTGGCGGTGCAATGTCCCAGGGCTAACATTTTCCCATTGTTGTTACATGTTCTGCATAAATAAAAGCAAAGACAAAAAATCGAGACAAAAAAAATTGGAAAAGTAAATTGCAGTGTTCGCAGACCCGCTTTGATACCAATTGTTGGACTTTTTTAGAATTTCTCTTTTACGAAATTCTTATGTCTATAATGCAGAATCTTTTTTTTATGCGAATACTAGTATACAAAAAATAAAATCAACATACTGTTGTCCATTATGTGCAACCAACCATCATATTAGGCCTCATACTTTAAATAACAAGGGTCACTCATGTTAATTAATTTAACAAATCTTCCCATTGCAAAACAAAGATCTCACTCTAAATGACCAGACTTTTTGAGGATTGTTGGCTTTCGCTACCTCGCGCCATTTGATTACACAGGGAAGCTGGTCATCCATTGTCTCGACGCCAAGCCAACACCTTTTTCTTGCGATCGCATCCTGGTTCTATTGGTCCCACATGCGTGTGGTACTCGAAAACCGAAATTGACAAAAACCAGAATGGGGTGGGAATTGGTGGTTGTTGAAGACGATTGATCATCTCCTCGAGTGTACAAAATTTGGTGCTCTTCTGATTTTAGAAGCGGCTAACAACCGTTTTTGCTCTGAAGGAAATTGCTCGTAACACCTGACAGGAAATCTCACTGATGGAACTAACGGAGTCTCTAATCCAACACTTAATAACGCGCCGCGTGTTTCAATCCCCCTCCCCCAAACTAACGAGTGTAACCAACAAAACAGAAATTTAAACCCAAAGACAAGTGGAGGAGGCAAATGGCGTCGTTTTAGGATGGCCTCCTCCCACTAGCCTAGAATTGTTCCAGTCATAGGGACTCAATCCCCTTCAATCAAGCACTGTTGGCTTAATTCGCCAAAAAGAATATAAAAGTGAGGATTACAAATTGTATATGGCGGTTAGAGATTGTAGGAAGCCAAACTTTTAGAGCAGAGAAATGGGGCTCTATGGCCTACTTTAAAACTGTTTTTGTTTTTTTAAAAAAAATGATTAATTTGGCTCAAACCCTATAAACAATTCTAGTAATATTTTCCCATATATAGAGTTTTTTCTTCTTTAGTGTTGGAACCCCTGACCACGGGACATTTGTGATCAGTACAATCTCTCGATCCTATAAGGCCTTGGGGAAGTTTAAGAAAAATGAAGTTGTCATGAAGTCCAGATAGCCAAACTTTGAGACTTGCAGTAAACTATCGAATTAATGTTTGTGATAGATTGACTAACAACTTCTAACATATGTGACATTACGAATGCTGCTGCTGTCATAATCACAGAACATTGCTAGAAAAACTATTGTTGTTTTTGGCAACTTGGCCTATGCTAATACTAGGACAAGGCGAAGTCCGTTGATATACTCGTTATGTAGTTATTAATTTGTATCTTATAGGTTTAAAGGGACAATAGATATGAAGGCTGGACTGCAAGTATTTATAATGAATCAAAATAGATACCACTTTTTGAAACCAAAAACGAAAGCCAACTATAAATGTTCAAGCAATGGTTATACACAATTAGCTACGAAATTTTTCATACAAAATTTGGTGCTCTTCTGCTTTTAGAAGCGGCCAACAACCGTTCTGGCTCCGAAGGAAATTGCTCGTAACACCTGACAGGAAATCTCACTGATGGAACTAACGGAGTCTCCAATCCAACACTTAATAACGCGCCACGTGTTTCAATCCCCCTCCTCCCAACTAACGAGCGTAACCGACAAAACAGAAATTTAAACCCAAAGACAAGTGGAGGAGGCAAACGGCGTCGTTTTAGGATGGCCTCCTCCCGCTAGCCTAGAATTGTTCGTCACAGAGACTCAATCCCTTCAATCAGGCACTTCGGCTCAATTCGCCAAAAAGAATATAAAAGTGAGTATTACAAATTGTAAACGGGAGTTAGAGATTGTAGGAAGCCAAACTTTTAGAGCAGAGAAATGGGGCTGTATGGTCTACTTTAAAATTGTTTTTTTTTTTAAATAAAAATTGATTAATTTGGATCAGACCGTATTTTTCTATATATAGAGTTTTCTCTTCTTCAGCGTTGGAACCCCTGACCACGAGACGCCAGTGATCAGTACAATCTCTCGATCCTATACGGCCTTAGGGAAGTTTAAGAAAAATAAAGTCGTCATAGAGTCCAGACAACTTTGAAACTTGTAGTAAATTATCGAATTAATGTTTGTGATAGATTGAATAACAACTTCTAACATATGTGAGATTACGAATGCTGCTGTTGTCATAATCACATAACTTTGCTAGAAAAACTATTGTTGATTTTGGCAACTTAACCTATGCTAATACTAGGACGAGTCCAAGTCCGTTGATAAACTCGTTATCCAGTTGTTAGTTTGTATCTTATAGGTTTAAAGGTACAATGATCTGAAGGTTGGACCGCAAGTGTTTATAATGAATCAAAATAGATGCGACTTTGCCAAACCAAAACGAAAGCTGACTATAAATGTTCAAGCAATGGTTATACACAATTGGCTACACAGAAAGAAAGAACGAGGGGAGATAACTCAGTACTGAATGGAGAAGGAATGTCTTCAGGCTCTCTACTTGGTTTAATCCATCTACCATATTTATTCAGGACGAGGCCCTTGTTTTGCAAGATGTACCAACACTTTGGTATTTTTAACTCCTCTATCAGCATGTCACAACTTTTGTTTACCAATGCCAGATCTCTTTCAGCACTCCTCTGGAACTTTGCTTTCTTCCCCACATATCCATCTAAGAGATGGAGGTATATCTCCAAATTATAACACGCTCTCAAGTCAGCTTCATGCTTTAAAAAGGGTGATGCAGACAGATCGAGCATCAATACGGTTCCTACATGTTTGTAAACCGACAAGAACCTTCCAGTGATTGTGTCAAGACTCTTGAGGATCTTCTCGCTGAAAAGGCCAGGTAATTTTGGCACTATATCTTGCTTAATAACGACTCGTAAGGTCTTGACTCCTAGTTCGTCGAGCCTTTGCTTGAAGGGCATGTTCCCAACCCTTGGTGCGCCGAAAGTAAGGACACTGATTGGAAGATCAGGAATGTAAGTAGCTGCCTCGTAAGCATTCAGGAGTGCTAATGCACCACCTAAACTGTGACCTGTGACTATCAAGCTAACCTCATGATCACCTTGCTCCAAGTAGAAGTTGACTAGTCTTAGAACTTCTTGCATAACTTGTTGGGAGGCACTCGGCTTGTTGTACTCAGTATGCGCACCCTTTGACCTATACATGCTAAGAAATCCACGCTCGACTCTAACATCAGAGTTGTCGTCAATAGGCTCCTTACAGGCCTTGAAATCGGACAGCCACTCTGATGGTGCCACGGTACCTCGCCAAGCCACAACTATGTCTCTTCGGCCAATCCTTCCGGATTCATCATCGTTGCTGACTGCAACATAACCCATCCAATTGAAGTCTTTGCTCCACGTAGGACTAGACCTCTCGAGCAATTTAGGCATGTCGACACGGGACATGGCATAAAAGTACTTGGTCACCTCGTAACCATGATGAGTAAGACCTAATTCCTGAAAAAGCTTGGCCTTGTTATATCTGCAGCTTCCGCAGTATTCGGACAGAGGATCAAAATCAAAGGAATCGTAAGTTGCCTGGGCAAATTCCCCATATTTGAGAATTTCCCGTCGAAGCCACGAGGGCAGAGGGTCAAGAACGTCCTCCCAGTTGCACGAACTAGAAAACTCTCGCCATTGTGCTGATATATCCTCCTTCTGAGAAAACGTAGGAGTCATATATTGTCCCTCGTCAATAAAATCCTTCTCTGTATACGGCTGTCTCATCAACTGTTCCAAAGACTTATGGGGACGGCAGCCATTGTCCTTTGCACGGGCAGGCTTAGCAGCAGCAGCAACGACTTCTTCATTTATTTTGACTGTATTCGTGGGCAGGGCACGGTTCAATAAAAATTTCATCATCTCGTTAGCAATAGTAAACACAACAAAATCGCTTTCTTGCCACAATCTATATCCTATCAACAGCAACTTCTCCAGGCAGAGAGAAAGAGGGGAGACCAAGATTCCGTGTGGAGTGGGTGGAGGGGGGTGGGGCGGGGTTTATATCGAATTCTGAATCTGAAATCCTAATCAGGAAGGAGAAAATTTTCCCTATGCACTTTGGAATTCCTACTCAAAACAGGAGTTGTTTATATATAGTTAAAACCTTCATTTATTGTTATACCCCGAAACTTTTTTTATGCGGAATGTGATCAAATCAAACTTTAGACATCAAATTTCAACGAAAATTAAGCTGGATTAACTTCCCAAATAGCCATTGTCATAAATAAACCACATAGTCCCCACAGAATATTTCCATAATAACTACGACATTACATTCTTGTTAAACAAGGCAACCTTTGCATCTTTGTCATGGATGGCCACGGAAGCTGAGGACAAGAAACTGCTGTGTTCATCACCCTTCGACAAAGTGATTAGATGATATTGATGTGGCATTGTTTGTAACAAGTTCAAGTCCCATAGGGTACAGATTTTCTTCATTTCAGAGACTAATCAATGGAGTAAATGGAAGCAAAATTAATTAATTAGTGTTTAAGATTGTACGGCCAAACTTGGGAAACTGGTAGAACATATTACCTTATGTTTATTAATATTATCGCTTTTGCCA
The DNA here is from genome assembly GCA_021533255.1 of Ceriops tagal. Taxonomy (NCBI): domain Eukaryota; kingdom Viridiplantae; phylum Streptophyta; class Magnoliopsida; order Malpighiales; family Rhizophoraceae; genus Ceriops; species Ceriops tagal. The sequence continues at coordinate 5,687,084 of CM038611.1, read as the reverse complement.
CAGTACTAAACGACGTCACACTTCACACACACACGCGCACACACACACATATATATCGCTCTCGCCTCCCGCCATAACGAATTTTCGCGAGAAAACCCTGGAAAAAACAAAAAGGTTTTCTCCCTGGTACAAAAAGATTTTGTACCAGCTGTGAAAGCTATTTGTGATAAGCTTGAACAAGCTAATTACAAGGTGAATGTTTTGACTGAATAACGCCACGGGTAGTAACAGTTTAGGAAGACAATTTTTTTACTAATTGACATTATGCATTTTGTTTTATTACGTGTTGTCTTGCGACGAGCCTATTTGTAAGTTCAGTTGGACAGAGTTTAGATGCTATGTCATGTAGTGAAAATCTAAATGAATGCATTAACATCCTCGATGTCACTTCTTTTTGTTTGCTGGCATTTCGAATTTGTGCAGGTTTTAGTTTTCATTTTCTGCTGATTTTTTTAACTTGTTTGGAATCTGTGTTGTTTTTTTTTCTAATGCTTACTGCATGATTTGTACCTAGATATGTAATAGGTTGAAAGAAGCTCACATTGTTGAGGAATTTGAAGCAAAACTAAATGAAAAGGTGTGTAATTAGACTGCAGGAAGTGTTTCTATCTTGTTGCTTGTCAGAAAGTTTTAGTTCTGATTTTCAGTTGTGATGCTTATGCTTTGGCAGGTTGTGCGCTGCCTACGCCTGTTGAAAGAATTTTCTACAGAGAATTTTGAGCAAGTGATCAAGTGTGGAAGGAGGTCTCAACAAAATGATCAGCTAGTAGAACTTGCTATTGAGCATCAGATTTATGACACGGTTGATGCTAAAGGAACTGAAGGAGCTATCTTTATGGAGGTAGGCATTGGTTCTTATCTTCCCTTTGTCAATTCTAATGTCTTTGATTTGAAATAAAGCTCCTTCTTTTTCCTCTGAGATTTTCTTTTTTAATATTATTGTAAATGTCTGAATGCTTATCTGCCTGATCCTGTAATTTTGTCCGCATCACAAGAAGGTTTCATCTTTAAGAATTTGCCTCTGCTCTCTACTTTTTGTCTGTCTTTCTATATGCCTTTTTTCCTCTCCTGGCTTGCTTGATCGGTGACTCTCTGCCTTGGTAAGCCAGATACTGTGGGTTACCTCTCCTCCCATTGTTCTGATCCTGTAAAACTTTTTCCCTATCACAATGAGTTTTAGCTTTTACTTGTCTTGTGCATTTTATTTGCAATACAGTGAAAATATTATTAAATTTCCATTTAAGGAAGACAGCAACATTTCTATCATTATATTTGTTAGCTGTGGTCCTTGTAGTTTGATTTTGTGTTTTACTTCTCAATTATTAACCAAGCATTAATCCCAATCTAGTTTGAGTTGGCATGGGATTATTTTTTACCATTCCTTTCTGTTTTAGGTATTACTCTTATATAGCATAACTTCTTGTTGTTTTGACTCGTTTGACTTTATTTATGCTGTGGATTTTAAGCTTTTGTCTGTTCGACTTTGCCATAAGCAGGTGTGTGGAAGACTTGGTGTTGAAAATAAAAGAGATTTTTGGTCTCGGGATATGGTCTCCAAGTATGGGATGCATTTGCAGAAGGAAATCTATAAGAGAGTTGTGGCAACTCGAGTGTGGACTTCTGAGAATTTTAACTCTGAACAATTATTTCAGGGTAAATCCCAAATTGTCCTTAATGAAAAGAAGACTGCTAACTTAGATGTTGGCAATCCTGATATTCCTGATAGACCCATTGAGACCTTTCTAAAGGATGGCAATTTAACTTCCAAGGTTGAAAATGTTGCTCCTGGGAAACAGATTAACATAGAAACTGACAGTGAGTTTTCCCGTGGATCCCCCGAGGAGGGTAAGCCTGGCAATGTGCAGGAGTTCTTCCATGAGTCAAGAGGTCTAGCTCCTGGTGCAGGACTCGATGTAGTGTGTTTGGAAATGGAAAAAAA
>CM038611.1:5635032-5669891 GCA_021533255.1 Ceriops tagal | reverse complement strand
CTCTCTCTCTCTCTCTCTCTCTCTCTCTCTCTCTCTCTCTCTCTCTCTGTGCAGGAACTCGTTAGTAGCAATAATTAGCTTACTGTGGAACCTTTAGACCGCAGACATATTTTCACTTGGCCAAAAACAGTACAAAAAGAATTATGAAAGCTGAAGAGAGAGAGAGAGAGAGAGAGAGAGAGAGAGAGAGAGAGAGGGCAAAAAAAAAAAAGTAGTACTGTATGGATGATTTTGCATGAGGCAGAGAGTGGATGTACAGTATGGGATGCTGTTCTAATTACCCTAGAGGCTTCTTTCTATGTGCTAAATGCATGGAATTGTAATCAAAAATTTTTTAAAATAAATATATGTGATTCACAACAAATTTTTACATAATAATTTAAATTCTTAAGTGAATTAATTTATTAACAATAATGACTTATACCTGTGCAGTGGTCGGCCATTTAAGAGTATTTCATCCTGGACACTGAAAGAGGCTGAGCCCCCTATACATTAGTTTTTTTTTTTTTTTGGGCATAGTTGACGACTCTGTCAATGTTTCTGTTCCCCGCCGCCCCACTTTTTTTTAAAAAAAAATTAATTTTTATTTGTCTATTTGGGTTTCGGGCTCCCAACTAGCATCTCAGAAATAATTATAACATAAGAGCAATTTGGTCAGTTAATGGCAAATTTCATGGAATTTTTTGTTATTGAAACAAAATTTTAGGTAACACCAACTTAGTAGAAGATGTTTTGAGTTATTGCACTGAAACCTGAGGATGTTTTGTGTAAATTCCGAAAATGGGGTATGCGAATCATAAATAAATCGTATTTACAGGACAAAGAACGTCATTTTACCCAAGAAATGTATGCAAATTTGGACGGAGGCCGAAGGGTATCTGATACCTGGCTAGTCTAGTGCCTTTGGTCAGAAGGCGTATACGTGCAACAATGGGAAATCTTCATTGTTTGCATTTACAGGTCTGGACAAGGATGAAAGCTCAATTAATTAATTTTTCAGGACCATGCTGCTCCCAAGGTACAGGAGAACAGAAAAAGAAAAATCTTCAAAATATATATATAGATATATATATGTTGACCGTTAGTTTGTTATCTAACTTGCACTACACTCGTGCAATTTTTTCTAGGCATAACTTCCATGCCAAGGCATTATTGTAAATGGATTGGGCACGGGGCATCTGTGCTGTGGTTGAATTTGGATGCATGAATGTCCACTGCCACTGGCCCTCCTGTTTTGCAACCAACTTTCAAGGGCAGGAAAGAAAGGTAGCTTGGGAGACGGCTGGCTGCCAATCACGCAAGAGAAGGGCAGGTGAGTTAGCATTAAACAAACGATGGCTGTCTTCTTTTCCCAAGAAAAAAAAAAAAAAACAGACAAGCAAAAGTCATCTTTGCAATTGAAACTTAGAAAGGCGAAAACGAAGTTTCTATTGACGAGCGTTCAACCCCCCCCCCCCCAAAAAAAATTTAGGAATACAAATTCAACCCAAATTAAATTTTGAATGTGAGGCAAATAATGGATTATAAGTTTAAGTTGAATCACGCTCCCTCCCACCCGCACAACTACATTGAACTAAAGTATAGACAAAGCACATATATAACATCTCCATGATTTCTCTGGTGGCCCTTATGAAAAATTAATCAACTGAAAGTCAAAACTATTGATTACAGCTCAAGAGTAAATGACATACTAATTTTTTTTTTTTTTTGTTTTTTGTGGCCCTTATAATTTCGGCAACTATAACTAGTACATCAGCTTGTGGCCCTTATAATTTGTTTATTATTATTATTATTTTGTTTTTATATAAGAAGAATATTTTAGGCAGAATGATGGTGACCCAAAGCACAGCAGCGAAGACCTAAAGATACATGGATTACTGAACGCCGAAGTCTACAGCCTGAAACCTGTTTGTAATATACTCATGACCACCTAGGTGACTATATAAATAAGTGAGCCATGACATATGCACCCGGTTATACGGTAACAATAATAGAGTGTGGCTATCACTCCCTTTTCCTCTCTTCCTCATTCCCGCACAGAGGTTCAGAGAGAGAGAGAGAGAGAGAGAGAGAGAGAGAGAGAGAGAGATGGGGAGGAGTCCTTGTTGTACAAAGGTTGGTTTGAATAGAGGAGCTTGGACAGCAATCGAAGACAAGATACTCACAAACTACATTAAGGTTCACGGTGAAGGAAAATGGAGGAACCTACCCAATAAAGCAGGTGATCAATAGTTTTTGCTTGTGAATTGTGATTAACCTTTTTGTTCATTCACTGGAACTCTCATTCATTCATTCAAAAAACAAGTGAACAATTTTTTAATGCCTCACTGCAGGTCTCAAGAGGTGTGGCAAGAGTTGTAGATTGAGATGGCTGAACTATCTCAAACCTGACATCAAGAGAGGAAATATAACCGTTGACGAAGAAGAGCTCATCGTCAGGCTCCACAAGCTCTTAGGAAATAGGTGATGATCAGCATATCATATGGAGAATAATAATATACGTGTCCATTCTCAGACCTCATTCGATAGCTTAACTTGTTTTATTATATTTCAATGTTCCCATCACACACATGCATACACATGACTAAAGATGTTTTCAGTGTCCTAAACTCTCATACCGGTCATAAGCTGGGAAAGAGTCAAACACACAGTTAAAATTAGCTCTTGTCCATGTGCTCGTGGCAATATAAAATTCATACCCCGATAAGATAAAACCTTTGGAAGTGCGGAGCTCGATATCTTCGCCACCAAACTAAGAACCGAAAAAAAAAAAAAAAAACAGGAAAATATTTTCGATTCTCACCAGTGAGTGTGTATCTGTGCGTGCAGATGGTCCCTTATAGCTGGAAGGCTTCCTGGGCGAACAGATAATGAAATAAAGAATTATTGGAACACCAAAATTGGCAAGAAATTGAAGGATAAAGAGCATCACAAAGATACAACTCCAAGTCATGAAGCACCTAAAATTTGTCAACAACTTCAGGAGAAAGCAAACCCCACAATCCATGGATCCACAGCTGTTGCAAGTCCCATCCGGACTAAAGCATCAAGGTGCAAGCAAGTCATCATACCGCCGGAATTACAGTTTAATGGTCCGGAAAGACAACAATTTAATCAGGACACCAAGTCAATGTTAGCACCAAACTTGCCCTCCAACTCAGTGGCCGATAAGTCATCGCCGGCATTGGAGGGAGATATTTCGTCAGATTTTTTGCTGGATTTTGAGATGAATGAGCAGTTCTTTAATGATATACTCAACATGGATTTCTCAACAGAACGAGTTGATTTTGCTAGCGGGGCATCCTCCACTGACGTCGGGAATACATGTGACCAAGGACTATTATCTCCAAGTTCCAGCCAAACCCTCTTTAACTTGTGATGAAATACTTCGCGATGATTTGGAGGCCTCAATATATGATCGGTCTGGACTGGAATTGGGGTGGCTTCAAGAGAATCAAAACTAAGGGTCCGTATCTATGGTTAACGACAAATAATTGTAAAATTAATAAAAAGTAACAATTTCTTTTATGAAAAATAACTTTTGCTAAAAAAAATAATTGCAAATATTTTTCACAGATGTTGCGATGAAAGAGCACGAGTTAAAAACAAAAAAAAAAAAAAAATCACTTTCAGATTATCTCCGATTTTACTAATATTACCGACCGACCCTATGGTTGTTATCACCGGGGATTGATCGCATGTCAACTTTCATTACTATCACAATAAACTCATTATTATTATTATTATTATTATTATTATTATTATTATCATTTTTGACCATTTAATATTAAAATCTGCCCTATCTTGAGGAACTAATCAAATTTTTTCAACATTTTTATTTACAATAATAATTGATTTATATTAAAATTATCAACTCTGTCGTTTTTGACTTAATTGTCTACTAAATAAAGTTATGAAAATATTTTTTAACAACACAACTAGAGAATAAAAATGAGATATTTTTCTTATAAAAAATTTTTTCACTAAATATTTGTTATACACAAATAATTTTCCAAACAAGGGTTAATATTTAAATGTACAGGACGGTGTGAGTTAATATTTAATAGTGGACAAGGCTTGGTATACAAATGAAAGATGCAGGGTGGAGGAGGGGGCACGGGCGTAGGATCAACGGCACTAGTTTAGAAATTTGGAATCCAAGAACGTCACGTCTCACAAGTCATCTCCCATCCATGGACCTCCTTTTTCGAGTCGTTTTGTAATGAATGATTGGATGGTCATGTGTGTATACGTGCATGCAATACGCATACACACTCTAAGTCACATCGCTTGGGTGGGTGCTAAACCCCATAAAACTTTAATTCACGTTGACAAGACTATACAAAAAAACCAAAAAAAAAAAGAAAAAAAAAAGAGAAAGAAATAGTTACATTGCGTCGGCGGGGCATATATGGATTTGGCTCTCTCGCTCCCCCATGTAAAAAGCCGCCGCCCTGACAATTCAATCATTTAACTGTCTTCCATTACTTAATTAACAGCGTAAGTTTAATGATAAGATGGCGTTCAATGGATACGAACTATTTGGTTCACTCTGCCTTGGGGCTTGGCGACTGCGTCAGGATTTTTGCTCTAGTTTGAATTTTGTTCATCGCAGTTTGACCCTGGTAACGAAGATCTGTGCCTCATTTGGCTTGTAAATCCGTGACATGCGCTTCTGCTCCTTTCGAGAACGCACTCTTGTAAATGTTACCAAGGTGGTGGTGGGGGGGGGGGGGCAAATGTCCCCACCAACGATGAGCATTTGGTCTCATTTTATGCCGTCATTTTCCACGTTTATCCCCAGTCAATTTCTTTTTCTTTGTTTGTATTGTTCTCGTTCTCTCACTCCATTCGTTTTGTTGTCTCCCTCCACCGCTAGTCAGTCATGGTTTGTGACTTTCCGGGGGGGGGGGGGAGCTAAATGCGCCTAGTTTAGGCAAGTTGGGGGAGAAGGTAAATTGGAAGTGCAAAATGCAAGCCGGACAGAGTCGAAGTGAGATAGATTCTTCATTCCCATGTCATGAAAAGTTCGATATGACTTGGAATTAAGTGCAGACGCCAAAGAGACTCATTCTATTTTAATATCGAAATTTGAACAGCAAATCTTTGTTATGAAAAAAATTACAAGAGAATATTAACGAGTAATTTTTTTATTTTCATTTATAAATATATAATGATCAATATTTACATTTTATTCATCTATTTATTTATTTTTCTTAACTAAAAATAACAAAATGTCCCAGTAATAAAGTTATATTACTTCGATTAGTTGTATTAAATTATATATATATATATAATTTAATACCCACTAATCCGATGTATTTGCCTAACAAAATGATTTCATATGATATTTGTATGTTGAAAAAGTAGTTTCATTTTATTTTATTTTCAATATTCTATTAAAATTAAGTAGTCATCTCTGTATCGCGGGGAACCACGCAAATCGCCCACTGCCAGACAATATAGACCGTCAGATGTAATTTCTCAAAAAAAAGTCAACCTGCTTGATCTCACTCCCACAAAATCATCTTCCCCGTCGCAGGTCCCCACCTCCGCCTAAGCAACCTCTGCGTCCACCACCTGTCACCGTGACTGCCACCGAGCAACCACTTAACACGGCCGCTGCCCAGCTGTGCACCTAGTCGACTCAATTGGGTATTTTTCCATCATTTTTTATTTTGCTCTTTGATCGGTTTGAAGTAACAATGGCCTCTGATTCACCCAGTTCTGTTCGCAAAGGTAAACCCAATTTTTATTTTTTTATTTAATTCATAAGGCTGCAAATTTAATGGGTTTTTTTTTTTATTATTATTGTCTTGGGGGTGGTGGTTTAATTGTTTTTTTTATTTTATTTATTTGGTTCAGTGGTTGTTCAGTTGAAGGCCACCGCTGATGCTCCAATACTCAAGCAAACCAAGTTCAAGGTGCGTTCTTTTTTAGCCAATATTAGCATATATTTTTAGGTTATTGTTATGCATATTAGAAATCTTGGGTGTTGAATTTTGCATTCTTGTATGTATGTGGGTTAGTTCCTAATGATTGACTATATTATAGTTCCTGATTTTTGTTTCATGTAACAGTTTAGGCCTTTCTTTTTAAAAAAAATTTGTTGTTGAATGAATCGTAATTTGATTTTTGATACATGTTTACCGCGACATGAAAAAAAAAATAATAATAAAAAAGGGGTATGGAGAAGAGAAATGCATTCTTATGAGTAGACTTTCTGTGACTTAAACCTTTAACTTTCAGGCTACGATGGAGTATCCTTGCCGTTATATCGGGGCTGGCATCAAACTAGAGAAGCAAATGTATCTATTGTTGTTGCCTCTGCAATTGTGCTTTAAATCAAAACTTGGTTGAATTGAATGAACGGTATTGCCCCCCGTTTTATTGGATAAATGGACTATATTATTGCGGCTACCAAGATGTGAAGGCTGCGGCTATTTCGAGCATAAGTTCTTTAATTGATGATATGGCACATATGAAATTAGAAACGTATTTAGGTAGTGAGATCAATTATATGGTTTCTGCAAAGTTGATGAACACCGATTGCACATAAACCTAGCGAATTCTGATTGAATGGACTTTTGCCTCATTGGGTTTGGTGATAGGTTGAAGCCTGCAGCTTCGGGATAATTGTGACAATAAGCTTGTTGAAGGAAAACCTTGTTAATGTTGCTTTTTGCTGCCTTGATTAATTTTAACTGTCGAGCAGAGTAAATTGTTTGGATAGATTGACAGAACCTTTTTCAAGTCTGCATAAAGAACCATGCTCCAAAGTGGCATCATTAGATATCTAACTATTTATAATGTCGTGTATTATCTGGTTTTACTTGGCTGGATATTGATTTCATTAATTGTCCATTTTCATTTATTAGTGTGGTGTTAAAGTTTATATGCTGAACTATCTGATATGGCAGATAGATGGAAATGATAAATTTGTTAAGGTGGTTGAATTCTTACGGCGGCAACTTCACAGGGAGACAGTGGTAGCTATCTTTTATGTTGGTTTCTGTCCAAGTCAGTTTAATCTACTAGATTTTGGATGCTAATATTCTCTCTTTTCACTGATTGTAGTTTGTATATATTAACAGTGCATTCTCTCCAAACCCAGATGAATTGCTGATTGATCTATTTAATGTAAGTACTCATAGCTTCAGCAAATTTTTGATATTTGATTTCATGTTTGCTCTTTTGTTTTGAAGGAGGATGGATGTCTTTAGTACCACAAGGTAGCTATAATCGGTTCCTATCTAGTTGTATGTTGGAATACATTATTGAAGTCTAACATTGTCCATTTTGTTTTGTGTACTTTGTGAATGCTCCCCATATGCATTACGTAGATGTTGAGAAGCAGCTTTTTATTGAAAACATATATTTAAAAGGCATTAATGACATGAGCCTGCATATGCCTTGCAGTGTATGATGATTTGGAAGGAAACACCTCATCTGCTTTGTTTCTGTCTATTTGTTCATTGCATATGAAATAGAGTGAATATTTTTTTTTTTTTGCACTATTTCTACTTCTCACCACTATCCATAGGCTGAGCTGTACAGTAGACAACAAATGTTTCATGGAAACGAAAACATATTCTATCTAACAGTTTTAATGGTATCCACCTCTCATATCTTTTCCTTCTTACACAATTTTGTTGTTTCAAATTGAATTGGCTACCCTTCCACTCTCATCTTGATGGATGTGACAAGATATACTGAAAAAAGCATTTAAGAATCATTTGGTTTCAGGATTGATCCACTCATAATGGATTAATGTTTGCCTATTCATATTGGATAAATGAGCTCATGAATATTTTAGCCCCACAACTAGCCGCTGCTGGCTTTATTCACAACATTTAACCATTTGTTCTCTAAACTTGCAGAACTTTGGTGTTGATGGTAAATTGCTGGTCAATTATGCTTGTTCTGTGGCATGGGGTTAACTTTGGGTGTTTGATATGCCACCAATGCTTCATTGTTCATATGGTAAGAACCTTTGTTCTTCCTGCGTTATGACTAATTTTATTGTTTCTCAAACTTTTGAATGATAAAGGAAGATAATCGTGCCCTTTCCTCCCCTTCCTCCTCCTCACAAACTTTCTGTTTATGCTTGTTCTGTAGATTCCTCCTTTACAAGCAAGGGCACGTCACGTGTGGATGGGCTTGAAGATTCTGATTGCAGACATTCAGATTGGAAGCAAAAATTTCCCGTGAATTTCTAAGTTTTCATTAGATAGATTTCTCCTTTTCTTCTTTTGCTTCTTCCTTCATTTTGTTTCTTTTCTCTCTTTTGGCAATATTCCTTTGATGTAATTCATCCAAAGTACCAGGCTTGGTATTGGATCTCATGAAATTTCACTTTAACATGGTTTGATTGGACAATATATATATATATATATGCACACACATTTTAGTGTTCCAAAAAAAAAAAAATCATGCGAAATTAAGAGAGAAATTCTGGGGCCACCGTGTTTCTTTCTATCATGGAATTCGGAATAATTGTCTGTTACGCATACAGAACCACCTTTTAAGTTTTTTGGACTCTGTTGCGGTGCGGAGTTGTATGCAGCTTTATGAATGCATTGGAGCGTGTGGGACTTCCTGAGATGCCTTTTGTTTCTGGCCATTTCCCCGGGTTGTTGAATTTATTAAAATTCATCTTCATATCTGTACAATTAACCATTAATATGCCAAGCACTGCACAAGCAAGAGAGACTATAATAAGGTTATTGGTTGATAACTGGTTGAAGTGAAATTAATTTTTGTTGTTTAAGTATGACATTTTTTGTATACTACTTAACTCTCATATTGTTAAGGAAGAAGAGGATCTTGAGCTATACAAGCATAGTACTGTACAACCCAACAGATTACTTTTTGAAAAGAAGGTAATCGGTTCATAATAAGTGGTAGACCTTCAACTTGGCTCTCAACAAGTTATTTTTTAGGGAGAAAATAATAATTCTGTGACATATGACTACTTAACAGCAACCTAACCTTATTTATGTTCAAGTTATTGTTGTGACATTTGCTTTATTTTTTGAGGTATACATTGAATGCACCACTCAATGTGAGAGCTTAGAGGTAAGTCTGTGTGTAATAACACATTCGGCTAGGGGTTATTTGCCCCCTTCTTGACAGGGGAAAAGAAAAAAAATTGATGAGCTACTTTGTGGGATTTAAGTTCAATATTGCATCTGCCTTAATGTCAGGGAGAACATATGGTGCCTCAGTGTTAGTAATACGATTGAATCAGAATATCGACAAATGACCCCTTAGCTTATGGTGACACTTTTTTTTTTCTTTTCTTTTCTTTTCTGTTGAAAAAGAAAAAGCGAGTATTGAATGGGATCACCAGACTTCAGCTGTGCAAAACAGACATGGCATGGCACCTTGCATTGCATATTGTGTACCAGAAGTACACGAGACCTTGAGGTGTTAAAAAATGAGTAACAGGGTAAGTGTAATTATATCCTTGCAGCTAATGTCAGTCTGAGCTGTAATGCAATCAAATTGGTGCATCTGGGTTATCAGCATTATGGCTCAGAGTGATGACCTTGGCTAGATTAGATGTCACAAAATGATGTTACAAGATGTGTTAGATATTCTTTGCACCATTAATTTGACCAGGTCTTCTTAGCTCCCATGAGAAATAACTGTAAATTTGGGAGATGAACTGTGCATTTGCATACTGTTTTGAAATGATTTGGCCTCATATGTATAAAATACTTTGTGTCTTGTTATAAGTATAACGACGCACATGCACATGCACTGAACTCTTTTGGCCATTACATGAATATGATCTATCACCTGTCTGCAATCTTGCAGACAGGTCCTTTCTCATTTCTGTCATCATTATTTGCCGTCTTAAGACCACTCGTTGCAGAGTTACAGAAAGACAGAGACAAAGAAAAAGAGAAGACCACCCCCTTGCATCATCAAAGAATATCTAAAAATTTGAGAACTAAAGTCCAAAACTGCCGTATTTAAGTGCTCTCTCTCACTTCCTCTCCCTCTTTACAACTTGCAGTTGGCACTGGCGTCGCTAATTTGCCATCCATGATTACTCCATTTTTTCGTTTCCCATTTGCATTTTTGGCCAAAATTGAGACTTAATGCTTAATGCGGAAGGGAAAAAGGCAGAGAAAATATAACAGAAAAGAATGATTGCCACCAATTACAAGGTCACGTCATGCATTGTTAGATCAAGAGGAAACTGACACATAAACAGCAACTCCACCCAATTGATGTAAACAAAACGAAGGTTTCCCATTATGAAATCACACATGCATCAGGATTAAGTCCACTAACTGAGAGAAACCAAAGCTTCCTCTTTATGAAATACCAGTTAAGCTATCACTCATTTCTAGGAATTGACTCATCCACTCCAAATTCAAAGGATTTTCATTGGAGAAATCAAAAAAATCATCTACATTAAAGCAGATATTTGAGTGTTCATCAGCCCCATAAGTATCACTTTTAGATTTATTAATATTCTCTTGCTCCACCTCCACTTGAATTTTCTCTACTTCCCTTTTCTCAGCGTTGGAGACTTCTCTAGTTGAAGCTTCACCTTGTTTCTCTTTCTGGCTTATTTTCTTGCTCAAATGAGAATTCCAGTAGTTCTTTATCTCATTATCAGTTCGGCCTGGTAATCTCCCAGCAATCAGTGACCATCTACAAGAAAAAGTATAACCCTAGTCAACCTAAACGTACAAAAACTCTAAAAATGCAAAGACTTCAAAAGAGCTAAACAGATTTACAGCAACACAACATTCAAATTAGCGCTTGTGGGGAAAAAAAATTTGAATTATTGCCAAAAAACTATGAGGACTTTTATTTGGTTGTATGGGCTAGAAACCTGTTTCCAAGTAGTTTATGAAGCCTAAGAATCAAGTCCTCTTCTTGATCTGATATATTGCCCCTCTTGATATTTGGCCTCAAATAATTCAACCACCTAAGCCTGCAACTCTTGCCACATCTGTTGAGACCTGCAAGAGTCAATGACCCATCAATGTTTAGGACTTAGCCCAGTTTAGTGAAAGCATGGTTAAAATTAAGCACCTGCTTTGGCTGCAATTATGTTCCATCTTTTTGCACCATGAACTGCGATAACCTCAGCCAATTTTCTATCTTCTTCTGCTGTCCAAGCTCCTCTGTTGACTTCCTTCTTGGAAGGCATGCTTGTACTGGCTGCCATTGGCTTGACTTCCCCTAGCATTGACTCTTCTGTCATAGGAGCCATTATCAGCTTCTCCTTTAAGTATGCCTTTTTGTTGTAGGGGAGTTGTGAGAGAGGGATTGGTGGTGCTATTTTTTTCTCTAGCCAGAGTGCTGCTTTTAACTTCTGTGACTTCTAACCTTGTTGGTAGGAGATGAGAAGCTCAACTCCCACTTATAGATTTAAAAGCAAGCTTTAGCCAGCACAAAAAGACATGGTTCAAATGGGCTTGATGATTAAGCAATTGAGAGTTTCCAAAAGTTTTTCGAATTTACCTGCTGTACTGCAATAATTTTAAAAGGCTGCTAAAAAAAAAAAAAAAAAAAACACTAACTCGTGCAGAAGTGAAAAGGACACAAAAGCATTGAGAGGAAAGTTTTGAATTGAGATGCTGCCACTATTACCAAGCCACACAGTACGTAATCTCGTGCATTAGACATCCTTTTTTTTTTTTTTTACAATTTCTATTGAGGGTTAAACGATATGCAGATCCTGCAGATGACCATAACAAAGCACTAACTCTGTCACATATTTTAAGTTACCTCTGTCATCTGGTGGCTATGGATTTTTAATTTTCACTTCCCATTGGCTTGGCTTTATGTTTTTGCATGTTCTAAGTGTTATAATGGTATGGCATGCCATTTTGTTACTCTAGCGGTTTTATACGAGAAAAGTATTGCCCCAAGAGACAAAGGGACATTAAAATAATGCAGCTGGGGTTAAAGTAACAGTTCAATTTTTCTGCAAAATTCGATGCCATGAAAAGAAATGACAACATGTAATGAAAAGAAATGAAAAGATGTAATTGATTGTCTTTTTTTTTTCAAAAAAAATTGTGGAATGACAAAATTATTCTATTATAATTTAAAAATAAGTAAAATTGCATTACGGTGAAAGGAAGGTTACAAATTTGAACCAAGATCAAGATCAAAAATAATTTATTTTGAAATAAGAATAAGACGGTATAAATTTAGAATATAAAACTAAATAGTGGGTCCCTTGGAGTTGTCTTTTTTTATTATTATTACTTTGATTGATTGTCCTTTTCTTTCCTTTCTACGTCCTTGGTTGCCTCGCCCATTGTCTTGAATCACCAATAATCGTCTAAAGCTTTTACCTTTATTCTTATTTATTTGTGGATGATTAATGGAGCTACACGAGCATTCACCATATGCCGGTTATGAACAGATTCTTTCATCAAATAGAAAAATGTAGACAACTTCATAGATGGGTTTTTAAATTTGCTTCTACTTTATTGGCTTGCATTACTACATCTACATTTTTATGTAGGCCACATTTGTATGCAAATGTTTCTGGTATTATTTTCAAATGTACAGTTCGAGTTGCTTAATAAACCACTTCCCCTGGAGTCTATTAAAATGAGGAGAAAGAGTTGATGCTAAAGTAGAAATTAGGTTTAATCATCCGTCTTTCCTTGGCTTTATGCACGCTGAATGTAAACTGCCATTGGAGATAACAGGAGTATGAATATCTACATTCCATGGTTACCAGTGGGAACTTGGAAAGAAATGCATGGCATGGTGGATCTTCCGAAATGTGGATTACACTTATATATTAAGTTGCTAATCTTTATGCGTATATATGTATATCCACATTGATCAAACTGTTCTATCTGCCTACCGGGAACTTGATCTTGACCTGGGTCAAAGCATGATTAAAAAAATATATGAGGTGAGGGACATTTATAAAGTGGCATGGTGGCTACTAGACGTTTGTCTTATTTTTGGGGCTGCGATTGATTGGTGACACTGAAAAAGAGACTGAGCACGTTAAGTGGGTATCAAATCAAAACGTGATTTGATAATGTTTAAAGAAAATTGATTCTGGGGCATTAAGACAAAAATTTTAGGATCGATTAGCGTGCATAAAGCCAAGGAAAGACGCCCTTTAGTATTATGCACCTGGCATGCACCTATGCGTGATGATGTAGTAGAGACTTTTTTTTTTTTTTTTTTTTGACCATTCAAGATTTCTACTTCCCCTACTTTGATCAAGACATTCGATTCTTCAAGACTATAATCATCCACACCTTCAATGAAGTTATAATGTGGGTAAGATCTGTAAATTTCTTTAAAACATGGAAAATGTTTTTCCTATCTTTGTTTTAACTAGCCCATAACTTCATCGACTTGAACAATGTAATCTAATTCATAAATGGGTATTTGAAATTGATAAACTTAATTATTTGTAACATATGCGACGGCCTACCTCGTTAAACTAATGGATCTTGAAACTACTAGTCATTAACCACCAACGATAATTCAGTAGTCACTAAACCTAAAATTTGAGGGTGTAATACTAAGACTTCGTCCACAATTAATTTGATTGTTCTTAATTTGACATGAAAATTTTTTTAAAAGCACTAATATTTACATGTCTACATATTGTAACCCATAGATGTTTCTTAAAGAAGCTCTCAAGTTCTATTAATTTGTCGATCTTGAGCCATAAATTGGATTCATCCATGAGCTTACGACAGTGGGACATAATCACACGGTAACATGCTAACTGATAAATATATGTGGACAAAGCTATATTACTTAAGCTGGATAGAGTCAAGATTAAGTACTATTCTTTTCTGTCCGTGGGACAATTGAAAATGGAATATGTTATCGTGAATTACCCGACCTTTGTTTGCTTGCTTCTTTTATTTATTTATTTGCTTTGTTTGTTTCAGTTTTTGTTTTTGAGACTAAAAGGAAATAAAAAAAGGGATGAATCAGACCTTATTACGAAAAAAATATTTAGATAATCTTACTGGACTAAAGATTAGTGTAGTAAAATGAGTAAGCTATTAATCTTGTTGATTATGGTTCAAAATGTTCTTAATACAGTGAGTGCGAGCTAGCATGTTATGCCAACCTTATAAAAACAATGTCATCTTACCCACCACCTTATAACGATATAAAACAAAAATTTCACGGGTTTATACTCGTAGACTAGCCGATGATTGAAATAAAAAAAAAAAAACTACAAGTGATTTTGGCTGCAAAAAATTCTGTCGAATAAATCTAATTTAATTCTTTAGAGATAGGGATAGGGAGTTGCAGGGATTGTAAACTCCAGGTTATCTAATCAATGTTTGATTACTGGAAAGCTGATCACAAATGGGTAAAACATAAGAAAAGTTGACATGGCATTGAACTTAGCTTGTAGGAGTATCAAAGTAGAACTTGTTCAAAAAAAAAAAAAAAAGGAGTATCGAAGTAGATCACGATGATTCTCTCTAGGACTGTCATACGGTTATGGAGGGCTCAATATAAATAAGTAAAGCTTATGCTATGTATATATAACATGTTAATGTGTCATCGAACTTTATTAGCATGGAGGAAATTTAACTTATCAATGTTAATATAGCCCCTACAATCAAAGGCTATTTCCAGGGTCTGAAAATTTCTTGAATAATAGTAGCTTGGAATCAATTCCATTAGTCCCTCGTGAGAGATGTTTTTTGTGGATGGAGATCACGTGACAGACATGGAGATGGAGCTAACAGTGAAGGCATATTGAAGGGGTGTGGTATTGCAAAGTTGGGGAGGACCACTAGGCATCCATGGGAATGAGATGTCCAGAAGAAAAAAGGCCAAGAACCAAGGTGGCCTTACTTATTAATTTTAATTGAGGGGGGGTGGGGTGGGGGAACTTAGCCCATACAAATGGGTGGGGGACTCATTGAAATTCGAAATTTGATAATATTTTAATGACGCGAAGATTGATTGGTAGTTCGTACAAATGGGTGTGTAATCCATTGGATTGAAAACTTGTCTAAAACATAAACTAAACAAAATGCAGTACTGAAATAACGACTGATTAGAAGATTTGATGGATAAGTTGATGTTAAATTCATAATCATTCAGTTATAAGAATTTCGATATTATGTTAAAAAAAAAAAAGAGAAAAAGGAAACCATTCTACTTACAAGCGTAGGCTGATCTGACGAGACTGGGTACATTTATGGAAACTTTTGAGGACTTCATTTTAGGAGTAAATAGGAATTACTTTTCCAACGTTTCTCGTCAAAGTATATATTAAACTCTAAAGTCGTGGGTGGGGGAGACATGGCGTTTCTTTACCTATTCAGTGAATCTACAGCGGTATATAAAGTGTCCCCTTCCCTCGTTCAACCTATGAGATGACTAGGCACTGGCTTTTGCAGTCCCAGCCTATATTTTTGTTTTCTGGTCATCAAAGTGAGAACAGGACAGTTCAATAAGGCTACTCCTTTTTATGCATTGGGCTTATGTTCTTATTTTTAGTTGATTATAAAGGGGTTATCATTTCCTGTGAGCTGGAAATTACCCTACACACGTGATACTGAGCCTTGGCATGGCATTTCACACCCACCATCTCTCTCTCTCTCTGTTTTTTTTTTTTTTGGCCTAATTTAGGGACACGTCGATGTTCATGTGGAGATTTAAATTCTAATTCGATCTCACAATCTTTTAGAAGATATTGCACTTTATTAAGAGAACAAACTCTAAATCATTTAGTTTCATCAAATGCTTAAAAATAAGTTCAAACCGAAAACTTTTGATTCGATAATAAACGAAAATCTTTATTATTATTATTATTAATCATTAGATCGCAACATGTAGTGATAAACAGCATGATTTTATGACACATGAGATTTTAACCATTTGATCACCTTTTGTTAGATACGGCTAAACAGGTAACATGAAATTCAACAAGAAAAGCAACGGGAGTCGAAGCATTATATGTACATGTGCCGAATTGTTCTAGAGATATTCTGATACAAGGAGATATATAAGTCGAAGAGATCCAAATGAAAGGGACTAGTGATAGGAAGGGCACTCCATGAGTGGAGTAGTGGGGAGCTAAGATCTTTACTTTTTTCTTGGAAAGTTTAGTGACAGAGCAGCAAAAGTTTTACCAAGAATTTTCACCCGGTGTGAAGTGTTTTACCATCGCGATGTATGATACCAAGATCCTCGCCATGAACCCAGATGAGCATGAAGGATTAAAATTATCAAAAAGTGCATGATGCAGTTTGAACCGTGGTATGTCCGACCATTGCAGCGCTTTGCTACCGTACGAGACGATCCGAGAGCTCCCACACAGGCAGACCCCCTTAGACAGTCAAACAAGAATGAAATGATTCTACTACTACACCTATTAAAGTTGTTGCTACAGCACAAAAAAAAAGAAAAACAAGGAACTTAATTGGGCCGTTTGAGGGTCGGCATAACCTCCAATTGACCCAAACGAAATGATTTCAGAACATGCTCCGACTGTCCGGCCCACACGCCTTATGAAGCTACACAGACCCTGTGCCCCTTTTCTTCTGTCATTTATTCCGGGCAGGGTCTATCTGGAGCCCAATAGGCCAATAGCTTACATTGACAGGAACAGCCTTTTTCTTTGCAACTTTCGGTTGTTCTTTCGGTCTATCTTATCTTGGTAAAGGCTTCCAAGTCCTGCTCCCAATCACCCTCTGTGGTCAGCATCCGGTGTTGATCAAAGAGAAAGAAAGTTGTGGAGTTCACATTTCACATCTCATCTGGAGTTCAAGGCTTTATATTTCATTGATAATTAAATTCTATTCTTCCATTTTAATTAGAAAAAGAAAAACAAAAAGAAAGAAAGAAAGAGAGAGAGAGAGTGTGTGTGTGTGTGGGATACTTTTTTCATGGAGATGCGTAAAATTGGACCAAATTTTGCTTCATTGCCATGACTCTGAATCAAGAAATACCTGTGCCCTTCCTCTTTTTTTTTTTTTTTCTCTTTTTTCTACCAAGAAATTTATTATGCTGTGAATTGTGTAAAAGTAATCTTTGCTATTTCCTGATATGTACTCAAAAATGAATTTGTGCGTCCCATTATTATCATTATTTTTTAAATGCATTCCATTAAGTTATTTCAAACATAAGATCTCAATAATAATAATAATAATAATAATAATAATAAACTAAGTTATCAATAACTATGAAGACAATAAGTTCCATTTTTCTTTATACGAATAACTCACATTATCCTAAAAGTCACCAGCTTCAAAAAGGGCATCTTAGTGCTTCTATATGGACTTCCAAGAGTATGAGGTGGCATAATATAACTAAAGAAATGCATATTCCCCCTTAAAATTATATATATCTCAAACTTCCTTTAGCTATGTGCTGCCATATAAACTTGTTATACTTATCATAAATTTATTATACAATAACACATCAAAGAAAAACTCTGCTAATTTCGACAATACCTTAATTTTTTTTTTCCCATTCCACACACGTAAATTTTTTTTTATACAGAATAAAAGCATATAAGTAAAATTATTTAATCTTTTAATTATATATTTGTAATTGTTAGTTGCAATTATGTATTAAATATTATACATATATAACATAACGAGACAACACATCTCGAACATCGCGAAGAAATCCTTAGCCGTATGAAAATTTCTCTATTCTTTTTAATCTCCGTCTGACTATATATGTATATATGTGTATCATGGCTACCTCTGGCTAAAGGGGAATCATGAGAAATAAAGGAGAGGGCACCAAGCCCTATGCATCATTGGCAAAACTGTAGACATAGGCACAGATTCTGAGGATACTCGACCAGAGTGAGAGAGACCCTTGCTCAAAAATTTTTTCAAGTTTGAGCTGAGCTCTAAGAACCCAAGTCACAGTGTGAAGCAGGCGACAAAAGCTAAAAAACAAAAGAGAGAGAGAGAGAGAGAGAGAGAGAGAGAGAGAGAGAGAGACTTCATCAGTATCAACCATCAATTCACCACACAGCACGGTTTTTGAGAGAAGTAAGAGATATTGTTGTGTGGTGGGGTTTGTGTTAGAGACATCGCAAACATGAGTAATTGGTTGGGGTTTTCTCTGACTCCACACCTGAGCATTGATGAAGGATTTGGTAGTGATCAAGAACACCACCAAGGAGCAGCTGCTTTCTCTTCTCATGATATTATTAATGTCCCTGTCATGCCTTTGCACTCTGATGGCTCTCTTTGTGTTGTTCATCCCTCTATTAGATCCCTCTCCAATGGTGATCAAGGTAAGCTCCATGCCATGTTAAGCTATTTGTACATTGACATTGACCCCATTTTTGCTTTTGCGATGCTTCAAACTTCTTTTTTTGGGGGGGGGGTTTATTTTGTAGAATATTGGAGATATGGACAGAATACGAAGGATGAGACCAGTGCAAGTATTCAGGAGAAGCGTCCAAAGCTTGAGGATTTCTTGGGGTGTTACTCAAACTCTCCATCTGATGGCACCGACAAAGTTTATAATCGCCAAGAAGATCAAGAAACTCAAGACCACAGAATCAATGTCAACGCTACACCAATTAGCATCAACACCAGTGGAGATATGTTACAGACTGGAGAGAAATGTCTCAGAAACACATCATCCCTTGTCCAATCTCAACATTATAATGGCAGCATGCACCAACTTGTACCATTTGAGAATGCTGGTTCAGTTTCTGGGTTCAAGTCCTGGCTAAGTCAGACACCAGTTTCTGGCGAGACATTTTCATCAGATGAAGCGAATGGTTGCATTTTTCAGTCACTGTCACTCACAATGACCCCAAGTTCTCAGAATGAAAAGTCTAGCATTTCTCCATTGCAAGTGCTTGGCAAAGGCAAAAGGCCAGTTGGAAAATCTGCAGCCAGAGAACCAGTTCCTCACAAATCAATTGACACTTTTGGACAAAGGACCTCTCAATATAGAGGTGTTACAAGGTACCACGTAAAATTTCCTTCGACATCTTTGCTTTTAAACCCTTTATTCACCATATATAGGAGCTTACATGCAAATTTTTTGTATATGCATATCTATCATTATTGATGTACTTGTTTGATTATCATTGTCAGGCATAGGTGGACTGGGAGATATGAAGCCCATTTGTGGGACAATAGCTGCAGAAAAGAAGGACAAACAAGGAAAGGACGACAAGGTATCGGTGACAAGGGAAGGCCCATTTCTGTTCTTTCTATTCAATGCTTTTACCCCCGCTTTCTCTTTTCTTTAATTTCTTGAAAACAATATTCTAAATTACTAACAGCTGTGTTTTCATGCATTGGGAGTCTCATTTCACTGCTTCTATTCTACGCAGTTTACCTAGGTAGGTCAAAATCCAATATCCAATTTGCATTTTTTTTTAATGTATTATTTACTTAATTGTGGACCTGATTAAGAAATTTGATATACAAGTTACACTATATATGTAGATTTGTTTATTTTGATAACTTTGAACAGTGTGCATGTTCTATCTCTGTCATATCTTTTTTTCTTTTTTCTTTTTTGTTAAACGTTTGATCAGGTGGTTATGACAAGGAAGAGAAAGCAGCAAGGGCTTATGACTTGGCCGCCTTGAAGTATTGGGGTCCAACTACTCATACAAATTTCCCTGTAAGTTTATTCAATTCATAAATGACCCCAAGTCCAATTAATTGTGCAAAAGATTTCAATAAAACTTTTTGTTTTCCTTCTTCTTTTTGGAAAGTAATTAATTTATGTGCTTAGTTGAGTACTTATGAGAAGGAGCTGGAAGAGATGAAGCACATGACCAGGCAGGAATTTGTTGCCAATCTAAGAAGGTGCCACCACCTGTTTCCATTTGATTTTATGTCTCTTCAATTATTGTTTGTTAATTTTTGAGAGATCATAAGGAAATGCGCGATGAAAGAGTGATGACTTTGTTCAAATTTTGACAGGAAAAGTAGTGGGTTTTCGAGGGGAGCTTCTGTGTACAGAGGAGTGACAAGGTAATGGCAAAGAAAGCGACCTCAATGATAAAAAGTTCTCCATTATTTACTGTATTTTGCAGGCTTTTTCAATTATCACGCATAGACAATAATCGGCAGACATTATTGTACATGTGCATAGGATGAAAAAATGTGCATGCACACTATGGTATATTATTAAAAATATCCAATCCATCAAGATATCCATCTATCATTCTTTCTCTCTCATTTGCTATGTTTTTTTTTTTTTTTCGTTTACCATTGGCAGACACCACCAGCATGGAAGATGGCAAGCTAGGATAGGAAGGGTTGCAGGAAACAAGGACTTGTACCTTGGAACATTTAGTAAGCCTTATCTTCTTCCTTTAATTTTTTTTTTCCCTCTTTCTTCTTCAAGCAATTCTCTTCTTATGTTACGTCTTTTAAATCAGTTTCATTTTATGCTCATTATTCTTTGGACATCAAGTATCAAAAAAGAAGAAGAAGAAGAAGAAGAAGAAGAAGAAAAATGATATGTCAATGCATAAGTCTTCTAAATGGCTAACGTACACTGTTTTTGTGACATAAAACTCGTAACATTCATATCACAATATTACAATAGAATAATTTTAGTATTGTACCATAAGTCAAAAGTTGTATTTCATTCATTGGAGTCGTAAAATATAATCTTTGATTGAAGTCCAATCATTAACAAGTGAAACTGACATAATAGGCACACAAGAAGAAGCTGCTGAGGCTTACGATATTGCAGCCATAAAATTCAGGGGTACAAGTGCTGTGACCAATTTTGACATAAGCAGGTATGATGTGAAGAGGATTTGCTCAAGCTCTTCCCTCATTGCCGGTGACCTAGCTAAACAATCGCCAAAAGACTCATTGACAGCGGCCCCGGCGGACTACAATTCTTGTGCTACGTCATCCACAAATTCTCAACCACTCCTCACCATAACAAGCGGGGAGCCCTCTAGTGATTTGCCTGATATGATATGGAGTAACTATGCAGAAAGAGATGACAGTTTGGTGACGTCAACTATCAGGAGGCCCTCTAATCCGGCGGCCCCAAAGTGTTCAGATAGTCTAAATGGGGACCTTGTCAATGGCACTATTGGAGACTACTCGGAGGGTTACATTTCATCGAATGGTCCCCAAGTATGAAGTAGAGAATAATAATGGGAGTACAGATGGTGTAGGGGAAAATGGGATGGCAACTTGAATTTGATAGATCATCGAGTCCCAATGTTTGCATTATGGAGCGAGCAAGAAGGATAGCAGATGATGGATTTAGCTTGGTTTTGAGAATTGAGTTTGAAATATAATTTCTCCAAAAAATTATAAGTACAAACTTTGAACATGCAATTGTATTTGTTGCCATATGATTATTGGTTTACACCCAAAAATAATGTGAAATTCTATAAATTGAAGATTACCATGAATTTGACCAGGGAAATAAATATCCCTTCCCCACCTCCCCCTTTTATGCTTGTTAAATTAATTAACTGTCAAAATTGAGTGATATTAATTAACATTGCACATTCTGGGTCTCTTTTTAAGCTTTGCTTCATATATAGAGTGGAGTAAACGAACAGCCTGCCTTCCTGCCAGCGCTCAGCCAAGTAATGCCTTAAATTGCGTGCCATTTTGTATTCCAATCGCCACACACACTCTCTCTCTCTCATCCTCTTGCTGTAACCTAGTGTAGTCGACTTAATCCAAATATGGTCTTCACGTCAAGATAAGAACTTTCGTTGTGATTTGGATGGAATGGATTACAATGACATAAACAATCTCTATATAAAGTTGAGTGTCCACCGAACTTTTTCCAAATCTTATATTAAGAGTGAGTGTAGAGATCTAATTTAAAAGTCAAGGATTTCTGAAAAAAGAAAAAAAAAAGTTTCCTAATAAAAGGCAATATTATAGTGAAGGAATAAAGAAATGTTATTACGACTTCATAACAATGAATTAACTTGGTACGTGACTTTATACAAATCATAATTTTCCAGTTAAGTTACGTCTTTTTTTACGTTTAAACAAAAAAAAAGAGAGAGAGAGAAAGGGAAGAGCTTAACTCTCACGTAGAGAAGCCAGGAGTCAACAATAGCGAGAATTTGTTCGATTTGGAATAATTGTTGCTGTGATGTAACGAGCCTCCTGTCGTCCAAATTCTATTTAAGCAATATGTTAACAATCGTTTTGAGGCAAGACATTGCGGGTTTGATTTATTGTCATATTAGGAAGGTGTTTGAAGGTTCATTGGACGATGAGCCAAAATGCCATAATACGTGTTTTCCTAGTTTGAAGGGAAAGAAAAACAAACAAAAACAGTGGATTCGACTGGCCAAACGTTAGGTTTTCTTTGGAGTTATCTCACGAGAATAAAATTCAAACTGTGCTCATGTTTTTAATTTACAACATGATGATTATTAACGAGAGATGATTGAGGGAAGTTGGAAATTTATCCCAAATATGTTATCTCCCTTCCTTTCAGCAAAGGTTGTTTGCGTGTTAACATTGAAAAAAAAAAGTTAAAAATGTGTAATTTTTCTTGAAGCTCAACGAGATATGCATGTGAGAGGATAAAAGTTGGGCAAAATCTCACTAAACTCGATTAATTTCATTTATTTCGTTCGAAAATTGACGTGTCTAATGTAGACAAACTAAATACGAGGAACCACCCGACTTAAGTAGATGGCAAGAAGTGACGAGGAAAAAGACTTAAATTGACACGAGAATTTTTAATTAAAAAATTTAAAATAATTAAATTTTATGCTTAATATAATGCATAATAGAATAAAATGGTAAAAAGAAAATTGTATTATTGAATCCAATTAAATTGAAATTAACATATTATTATTATTATTACTAAAATTGACTTGACATGTTTAAAAAATTAATAATTTATAATTTAAAATAGTTTAAAATTTAATTAACTCGAAACGAATGATCTGTTGGCAATAATATGAACGCGATACAAATGAGTTCCAAATTCAATAAAATATGAATTTTTTTTTATAAAAAAATTACTATATTTATTAAACAATAAATTATATTATAAAAATAACTCCCTCAACCTCTTTTTTAACACCGTCTGTTTGTCTCTGAGGCTAATTGCCTAAGTGTAGGATGGGGAATGGGGGAAGCCATGAATCGCCATATTATTCCAAAAGTGTGTGTAATCCTATTCGTCCGATGGTAGTATCCATCCAACGACAAGGATCCCACAATCTGTTACTTTCTGCTGTTCTAATTAATTATGTCATCCGTCCCTCTCCAGCCCCACCAAAACAGCCAACGCCTTCGCCCTCACAAGATTCTCTGTGCCTAGGCAATGCATCTTACCCAAATTAGCCTCTCTCTCTCTCTCTCTCTCTCCCCTCTTTTGCCTGCATTTTCCGAGAAAGAAAGAGAGAAACAACGCAGGAGAAGAGGTCTTGTTTGGTCAGTCTTTTCACCAATAACTGTTTCCTTGACATTAACACCCTTTGACCCATTCTGGCTTTTATCCCTTGACTCCTCATTGACAAAAAAAAAAAAAGACAGAAAAATTTCAAGATCAACATGCCCTCAAACACCCTGAAATCCCAAAATCAATAAAACCTCCAAAAGTTCCAAACTTTTGATTCCTGAAACCAATCATTTTTGGCCAAACCCCTTTCACCCACTTCTTTGATTTCCCACCAACACCCAGATTGAAAAAAAAAAAAAAGAAGCTTCCTTTTTGCCAAATGCCCCAAATATTGGCACAAGAAAGGTGGAATCTTTTGACTCCAGATTCAGAAATCATTGCCTACCACTGGTCAATCCTTGCTCTTTGGTGCCCAAATTCTTGAATTTGAAGAAAAATAATAGAATATCAAGAATTTAGGTGCAGGGGCATATTGTTTCCTCTGATCAAGTTCCTATTTTTCTTTGAGTTTTTGTTATTTTAATGGGAATCCCATTATCTCTCTTGACTTCTGTAATTTTAGGCTTTTTATTTGCTTTTTCTGCTCTTATTGTGGAGACACAGTCCCCAGATGTCCCTCCATCACCATCATTTATGACCCACCCTCCTCCTCCTCCTCCTCCTCCTCCTCCTCCGCCTCCGCCTCCGCCTCCACCGCCGCCACCTCCATCACCCCCAGCCCCGTTTACTTATTCTCCACCACTGCCTTCACCGCCTCCTAGAAACGAAATATCATCGGCGCCAGTGCCGAGGGGCCAAGGGGTTAAGAGGAAACAAGCGCCGCCACCTCAGTCGCCGCCGGTATCCACGCACAAGATGAATACTGGGAAGAAAATTGGATTACTTTTTGTGGGTATTGCAGCTATTTTACAAATTGGTGTTGTTGGGTTCTTGGTTTTCAAAAGAAAGCAGCTTTTGAAGATTAGAGATGGATATGAGAATTGCCCTGCTTGAAAATTTTTGGAAGTGTCCAGCCCAAGTTCATATCATGAATTCTTTATCCATCAAAGTCAGAAAGATCGTATCTTTGATTCTTTTGAGGGGTTGCATTGGATTGGGAAATGTTTGTGGAAATTTGCTGATGACCATTGAGATGATACTCATCACAAATTGGCTGATGAGCATGGCAGAAGGCAGATTGAATTTCGAAGGAGTGGAAATTTGAAGTTGAATAGAGGATTGGTTCTCCAATGTAAATGGGTATTTATTCCTTGGCATTTGCTTCTATTTCTTCACATTTTGTCTTCTTTTTTTTTTTTCTCTCTCTTCTGTATTTGTATTTTTATTAACAAAGTTTATAATTCAAAGCAGAGTGAAGTGAATCAAAAGCACTTTCTTTACAGTTGTTATGGTTAAACCATCACGAGTTGAAAGAATTTGCAATGAAAGTTTTTGTATTTAGGTGGTCTCATCTCATGTAGATATGAAATTCGTCAAATGTTCATTATAGATGGAGTTCATGTCTGCTAGGACTTCAACAAGTGTTCTAACTTATTAATTGCTTGAAAGATGTTGACATAATGTCAGCTATTGACGATTGATAAGAATAGGCAGAGTGCATTGAATTGGTCATATGCATTAGCTATACAGAAGTGTGATTAAAGGTTGAGTTAAGTTCTAACTGTTAATGTAATAAATTGAAAGATAAATGACATAAAAATCCCGAGTTCTTCATCAATTGTAAATATGACTCAAATTATATTTTGTGTTAAGTAAATATATGAATTCTTTGTATTGTTGACTTATTGTATGTTAGCATGTATTTTTGGGAAATGGTGTCTTGGGCAGAGAGTACTCTGAGTTCTCGTTTACTTCAGTTCGACAGAGAAAAATTATGTGTTAGCATGAATTACCATGGCATAAGATTTTCAATTTTTGTCACTTAGAAAATTCACTAGCAACCCAGTGTCCAGTGTCCAATATGGTCAATGAGCAATCCGGTGTTCACTGAATTCGCAGATTGTTAGAATCAAGTGGAGAATTCTGCCAACTTTATTTACTTGTTTGCCATTTCAAAATTCACACAGCCTGGGATCAACCCAAACTTACTGTCAAATGTTTATCAATACAATCCAAATGTTAAATCTTGTGAAATCCCTATGTTGCCTTGGGTGTATTTGCTATTTACCACTATCGTTAAATCTCATTGTGGTCCTCAAAACATACCTAATGGTTAAGAGTTTAGACATATGAGTAGGAGTCTAACGTAGTAATCATTGTGTGGGATGTGAGATTTTTGAGAGATACTTAGCACCTTATTGAATCCAAAAGGATGGAAAAAGAAATGGATGCTTAATCATTTTGGTTATTAGCTGTAATCTTTGCTGTCATTTGTAATATAAAGTACGGCTTATGCCTAAATTTAGACACTAAAATCTAGGTGGTACGATGCCTTTTTTGACCAAGTCCAGTTTGGGTCTTAAATTCTGCATTTTAAAACGAATGTTGATAAGGGTTGTGACCAGCCACACTATTGGCCGGTTATAAATAAAAATTATATCTAACAATCGATATAAAGATTATGCAAGCATAATGGCTAAAAATCAATTAGATATGGGTAACCAAATTTTACAATTAACCACTACACTTTTTTTTTTTTAACAATTAATTGGCTGGAATTGGAAGTCGACCTTAAGACCATCAATTTTAATTTCTGGAGAAAATTTCAATACCATTGAATTATACTTCATTGATATTAATAAGCACCATACTCGAAATCAATCAACGGACAAGAAATCTTCTAAAATTTGCCCATTGGGCCTGAGCGGTTTCTCTTTTGGTGGGCTTTCTCTGCGCTTGAGACCCAAAGATTTGCCCCGTTAAGTTCCATAATAATTCCATTTTCGACTTGTTGGCAGTTTTCCTTTTTGAAGGATATTGACTCTAACTAAAAAACAAAAAAAAAAAAAAAAAAAAAAAGATCATCTAATGCTATGCCAAGTACAACATAGATTGCGCCCAATATGAATGCCAACAAAATTAAAAGGCTGTTGACTTGCTAGGCACATCGGATCACCAAATAAAGATATATCCCTCTCGAAGAAAAAATTTTCGGTTACACTCTTGAAAAATACCTTTACCTTACTTTCAAAATAAATTTTTTTTATTATTTATTTTTTCTGGTTAGAGTATCATCTTCAATTTATAACTTCAATATATGGTATAGCTAACAACACAGTAAGCCATTCTAACGTATGATTGAATTCATGTTTCATGTATTCTGATAAAGGAAAATAGGCACAACCACTAGTCACAACAAATGCCTTGATGGGTCTCCTCTCCCCTATAGATGCAATAGCTAAAACTAGAATAAGGAAGACTCCAAATGCATTTTTGAGAGATGTTTCCAGTCAAAGTAGCAAGTCTGTAAATCCCAAACATGTTTCGTTGAAGGGGAAGAGGACAAATAAATGATCAACAAAAGGGAATAGACAGATACCCTCCCGGTGTCCTTACTTTACATTATTGATCCACTCTTTAAATATCTCCGAGCCTGAGGCTTTTTCATTGATCCACCATGAAAGTACTGTTATGGCAATAACACAAACCTTCATGTTTGATACTTCGAGTTTTTCAACTATCTGCAGAACTCCCAAAAAAAAAAAAAAAGGTGTCCGAGGAAAAACATGGAAAAGAGAGAGATGGACATGTACGTAATGAAATGATTGGATTGTTGTACCTGTGTGCAGGCCTTGAATTTGATGCAAGATCCAGCCAAGAATCTGTGTTCTTTGGTTGCCACTCACCAAAAAAATGGTGCAATGGTTTTTGAGTTTCGGCTTCTTTCTCCGACTTGACCGGTCTTGTTGTTGCTGCTGCTGATGACTTGAAATCAGTGCCCAAAACAAAGCAATGCTGCTGCTGCTGCTGCTCTTGATGTTGCTCTGTAGTATCAGCAAAGCTTTGAAACCCTAAATCTGAGTAGCCTTTGTAAGAAGTCATTCTCAACTCCTGATATGGGTTTTGTAAACTTCTCCCACTCCCCGAAGCTTCTGGGAATAAAGTTCTTTCGTCCAAACTCCTCATTCCGTGAATATACCTTTGTTGCAACAAGAGTATCAAACAATTCATAGCAAACTGAAAAGGACAATTTGTTTTTTTTTTTCAAGGACTAGTTTTACTCAAAGAATTTGACAAACCTGTAATCATTATCAGGGTGTAAAGAAGATCCAGGGTCTGAAAACAGGCTACTGGTTGTGCTGTTTTGAGGCGTAACAGTGCAACCAGGAGGCTTATTAGAAGATGAAGAATGAGGGTAAAAGAAGGGATTAAGGTAAGTGTCATGGCTAGGATTTTGATGGGGGTGTAGAGGAAAAGTGTAAGAGGAACTGGAGAGGGAATTGGTGGTGCTATTGGTGTTTATTACTTTGATCGATGATGTTGAATCATTTGTTATGGCTGTTGCTGTTGCTGCTGCTGCTGTTGTAGCTGATGATGCAAGTTCCACAGGCTTTCTTGAACGGTTTCTGCCTCTGTGCATGTGCTTCTCACAGTACTTGGAATCAGGGCATGCTTCCTTTGAGCACCTCCATTTCTTCCCATCTGTTCTTCTGCACCTCCCTGGCTCTGGGTCTGCTTTGCTGCCAAAACCCACCTGAAAGCAACCCCACCCAACTGGAAGAAACCAGAGATTTCCCATCTTTCAAATTCTGACTCAGAAACATAAAATAAATACAGACTTTAAAAAATCATAATTTAATTGAGTTCTTTTTGTACCAGGTTGGCGATGATGAGGGAAGAGCCCTGAAGTGCTCAAAGAGGACTCTAAGGTTCTTTTGATAGAATATAGGAGCTCAGGTGGGATAGGGACACCTGCCACCATGTACTTGAAGATTAAAGCTTGATGTTCAAGTTCTTGCCTTTGAGTTGCAGTGAAAGGAGACCTATTTCTTGTGCTTGCGGCATTCAGCATCCTTGGAGTACAACAGACAAAGGTGGGGATTTTTTAAAATGGACCCAAAAAGAAGCAGAAGTGCTTCACAGACAGAAAAAGAAGGAATTATTTTTAGCTGTTCTTCTTGCTGGGCCTGCTAGTTTGAATAAGTTGTTCAAGCAGAGTCCATATCCTCGCAGAATCTTCCCTCTGTTTACATGGATAAATCTAAAAGCTCTGATATAAAACTGTTGCCACTCCCCCTCGCTCTATTTCCCCTCAAAAGTACTGAGCTAGTCTGCTATTATAATGACCTCACCTCTGCCTCCTGCTCTGGGCTGCCCTTGTCTCTGACATCTAACATAAACCCCACAAACAGGTTTACATTTTAAGTGGTGAAAACCATAGAGCATCTAATACAGGTTTGTGGGGTTAGCCTTTCGGGTGCGCCTTTGGTTTGGCTGTCTCCACATCATGGACTTGGAAATGAGTGCCATGCCATTATTTGAACCTCTAGATTACATAAAGTTGAGTGAGGACATGTGGTGTTATTTTTGATATTTTGTGAGAGGTAAGAGTGTACACAAAGAAGATACGCTTCTTTTAAAATATTAAAATGGGTTGCTACATATCTCCCGTCATGGTACATAACGGGTACCACCGCACCAATAATTTCATGTCTATTGAAAAAACAAGGCGTGCATGAGTCTTCCGCCCTAGGAGACTTAGAAAAGATAAGATATATCCAATTTTATACTTACTTTCTCGTAAATGGGATTTGGAAAAAAAAAAAAAAGTGCATGTAACTTTATACTTCATTTTACAAAAAAAATTTTACCAACTTAAATTTATAATTTTCAAATCACCGTAGGATAACTTTAGTCACTCCCTTCAATTTCGTAACTATATTAACTAATAAAAGAATGTCATGCTGTACGATGATATTTTTGGTATCCAATATCATATGATGATAATTTTAGGTGTCATTCAGCCATTAACAAAACTATTCTCCTACTTATATAATGAACTATAGAGCCTATATTTAATCGATGCAAATCTGCCCTACATATTCTAATTGGAGAAAGTTCTTATCTTTTGCTTCTTATGATAACATCAATAGAAGATATGTGCATCCTTCGAAATTAGGTCACCATTGTTAGCCACCATGATGACGAAGGAATGATCAATTGCCTGATTAAATTAGGCATCATGTTATTAATGGCTGATCCTGATTATGTTGCTGTTTGTACTATAATCACTTGGTTATAAGCATTTCCATTTATAATGATGACATTTTCCATCAAGTTGTATACAACGCTACAGTTTCTTGACATTGACAAAAAATGCTGACGTTCAAGTGTGAAATTCCATCAGTTCTGCAAACTTGTGTACTGATACAGCTTGAAATTGGTGTTCACAAAAACTTTGAATCGAAGTGAAAACAACACAAAAAAAGTATTTACTCCTATAATTCATCTGAATCACCTATCCAACAAAACGTGGAAGGCAGTGAGGTGGAAAAGTGCAGATTGGTAAGTTCACTAACGATACCACAATGGTGCAATTGAAAGTCTATCGGTTAAATAGAAGTCTAGACTTGTTTTCTAGTAATTGAAAGCCCATTTTTCTTATTTTGTTAAAAGTTACAGAAAGTGTCAGGAAGGTGCACTCTGAGGTGGGGAGGTGGGGAGAGGCGAGGACAGTTCACTGTTTTCTCTTACTCTGGGGCAACACAGATGCCTCTCTTCCTTTATTGTGCCCTCAACTAACTTAGCTTTTCATTCATTAACCCAATATATTTTCCACAGTCAAATTCCCTTGAACACACTACTTTCCATGTTAGTCTTTCTCTTACTGCGAATTATTTGTAGCCTGAGTCCTTCCAGTTTTGACAGATTTGTGTCTACTACTCACCTGAGATGTTTTTTATTTTTTATTTTTGACTGAGGCCCGGCTTACTGAGTCAGTTAAATGCTCGAATGAAACAGTATTGATTTAATTAAACTCATAGCACTACGAAAACAATTCAATTACTAGTTATCATAGGTTCCATCGTCTGACAAGTGGTATTAATATTGGATGTCTTATGAATTGAACGTTCCAGCGCACGAGGTCCCGTAGAATTTGCAAAGAGTTAAATGTTCACAATCTTACTCATTTTTTTAACCAAAAAAAAAAATGTTATTCGAACCTATAACTTTCACGATGCAACGGAGTAACAGTTAGTTGTACACCAACTTTTTATCTCCAGCTACACGTCGAGCTAATGGATTTAACAGAACTAGAAAAGATAGCATAAACTCCGCACAAAACCAATTTTTTCTTTGGCAATCTAAGGAGAGAGAGAGAGAGAGCATGGATCAAGTAGACCCATATTTTGAAACCACTAAGGGTCTATCTTGTCATTGTTGGCCCTAGGTAGATTTCATTTTAGACTTGCGGCCACAACTTTCCAAAGTCAAACTTTTCCCAACTCAATCTATCGGGGAGAGGCTATATTTTGCTTCTTGTTATAGATGGGCCTGACCATTTAGGATTTGGGAGGTTAGTTCGGCAATAGTCGTGTCCTCAAATTTTCAATTTACAGGTAGTCAGATACGCACCCAACAAAATGGGCCTATAGGCACAGTTGCAACATTCTTTGCAGTGGTTTTGGGTTGTTCATTAGTTGATTTTGTGGCTCTGACCCATATGCTAAGTTGGTCCCGTGTATAGTCGAAATAATTCTGTCTTCGATATATTATTGTCCCATTTGCATCGCTTGATCGTTCGATATTCTTATGTGTACTTTTTCGAAGGTACTTACTTGGGCAAATAACATGGACCTATCAATTCCACAAATCCTGTAGAAATGTCACCTTCCTTGTTGTCGTGTAAAAGCAAGTGCGAAGAAAGATACGGCATGTTTGCTTCATCTGGAAGGCCATCTGACTAGGAAGAAGCATCAGGTGGTTGTCTCCAAGTCAATCTCCTCACTGTACAATTATTTCCTTCTTAATTATTAGTTGATTCTCTAATCATGTCAGTAGAATATGCAAAAAGGGCCAGTGTCTTTTAAGACTGAAAAGATTAGGAAAGACAAGTCGTTCAAGAGAATTGGATATCCATCACTAATTTTCCCACCTGGTAAGATGAAAGCAGCTACGAAAACAACTGTTATCACAACAGTGCATGAAATAGCTGTGTTCTTCATCCATTCCTCACCCTCCTTAACTAAATCCTTGTGCTCTTCATGAGCAAACACTTCCCTCGGAGTTTTTTGGGCTATGTTTCTTCGCATTTTACATGATGGGTGGACAACATTTTCTACGACGAAACAGCGCAGCATAGGATCTTTTAATTAAGAATGTCGGCTATCAGGAGTAGTTGCAAGAGAAGAAAACGTATAACATGTATTGACCAAAACATGGACCATGGCGAAAATGACGAGAGATCGTACTTTTAAATTAAAGGGGAAGCCAGGTGAATAAAACTAAAAATGCTATCCTTAAAAAACATATAATTTGAATATGAATCCAAATAGTCACATACGCTACAATAATTTATAATTTATAACAAAATAATTAATCCAACATATCACTGACTTAGTATCAATAGTTAATAAATCATTTAACATAAAAAAGAGTTGGAACCTTATATTTTGTTAAAAATTTTAATTTCAATTAATGAAAAAATTATAAATTTCAATATTATTAACTAATTTTAACAACTAAAAAACTATTCAACTCAAAAGATTTTGATAAACCATTTGAAACAAATTCAAATTAGAATGACATATATATTGTTAAGAAATTATTTAATTTAAAACTAAAAGTTATTAAAGAAAATCAAAAAATTAATTATGTATTAAATTCTAACAATAAATTTACTTAGTAAATTTATTAACTTGAACTCATTAAAAAAAATAATAAACATATTTTATTTATAAAAATTTAAAATGTAGAAAATTATAAGTCAGACATTTAGCTTATTGATACATTGAGCTCCCCGTCAAGCTCAATAATTATTGGTACAAATAATTTTCTTGGAGAGAGTGTAACATTCCACCCCATGCGAACTAGAGCAAAATTTCTTTGCCCTGTCGATGGAAAATGCTACGCCCAAATGCTGAAGAAATCATTTGAATGAGGAGGGGAAATTGCAGGAACACAAAGAGTGTCAATGGGACACATGCCAGCACGACGATTGGAGCTGCAACCCAACTTAACCGATGAACAAGAACGCTGTGAAGAGCCGAGCTGAATGCTGCCAACATGAATGCTATTGAGAGGAACAGAGTGGCAAGGCCAATACACAACTTCCTTGGCAATGCTCTCAGAAAATCTTGTTCTGAATATTGCGATGTAAGTATGCCCAAAAACATCAGCACTGAGGTAGAAGATGCGAAAAGGGCCAACGCGTCGGAGACTGCAAAGATTATAAAAGACAAGTCATTCAAGAAAATAGGGAATCCCTCGATGTCGTTTCCACCTCGTAAGGTGAAAGCAGCGGCAAAAACCACTGTTACAACGAGAGCAGCAACGACCGTGCACGAAGTAGCTGTGGTCGTCATCCATTTCTCTCCCTTCTTTACTAAATCCTTGTGCTCTTCAGTAAACACCTCCCTTGGAGTTTTTCCGTCGTTGTTTTTTTGCACTCTATCTGATGGTTGGACGGCATTTTCTACTTCCTATAGAAAGAAATATAATTCAATCTGAAACGATTAAATTAAAGGGAGAGATAGAGAGAAAAAGAAATTATCTGATGCATAATCTGAATCCACGCCAAGTTAGCCAATAGGCTACAGCTGCAAAAAATTCCTTTGTAGTTTATTGAATAATTATACACAACACTAACCTAATGACATAATTAAAAAATCATTTAACCGGAAACACTGGACATTAAATGTTAGGATGATAAATTTTTCAAGTTATTGAAATAAATAAATAAATATATATATACTTACTCATCGTTACTGATATCAACAACCAAGAGACTATTGAAGCTAAGAGGTTCGAAGAGACCATTCAAAATAGGTTTAAAGTGGAAAGGAGCATATATTATTACTAAATTTGAAGAACAATTACCTTGAACCATTGCAACTCTCGTTGCATTTGAAGCGCTGCTCCGGAGACCCCATCCGATGGCCCCAACATGCCAGCCATATGCAAGATGTTGTTATCAAAATCGTCGGTATCTGACAACATGTAATGCTTTTGCAAACTCATTTGATACAATAGATTGTAAACCTTCTCTTTGCGGTTCAGAACTGCTAGGTGAAATATGTAACGTCCATCCCCATCCGAACGCCATATTGCATCAGGCAAGGCCTTGACAATCTCCCATACCAACTCATGAATCCCCAATCGAGCAGCTGCCAAGATTGGATCCTCAAATAACTTGACCGCTTTTAGAGTTTTTATTTTTACGATTTCTGCACACAAGATTTTGGTAAGTTGAAGAGCTTGCGCGTGCTTCAGCTTTGTGTCGCGTACATGTTGCAGGAATTTAAATTTCCTTTGTTTTGGTTCATGCGGGGGATATTCGGGTTCTGCAGCAGGATTCTCTACATCTTCTCTGTGATGGACATTTACTTCTTCCACATAAATACCTACGAAGAAAGCAGGAAAGAAAGAAATGGGGCATATTAATGTTGTGGTATATTACAACTTGTTTGTGAGTAGGGAATTTTCATTTTAAGGAAGGTGATTCAAATAATGATAACTTAGAGTAGATACAAAATTATTATATTTGACTTATAGATTGCAATCTTCTGATATATACATTTGTACAGCAAGCGTTGGCAAAAGTTGAGTTGGTTTCCGCTGAAAAATGAATCAGGCTTTCTCGCCAATTCGTCCAAGCCAGTGTCTCCATACTCATCCTTGTGAATTGCCAAGTCGGGATAACACCTTAGCAAATACATAGCTATGTCTGCTCACGAAAGTAAAAATCAGAATCAATAAGAAATTATGGTAACGAGAGAATAAACTATTAGTCTGGGCCAGAGTAGTGATAATGAGGTGAGGTACCCACCATAGAACTCCACAGTAATGAGGTAGTTGAGAAGCGAGGCACCACTTTCACCAGCGAAGGCACTTGGATCCTCCAAGCGAGTCACCGGCAAAAGAACCAAAACTGTATCCTTACGAGCATAATGCGCAGCCAGTTGAAGTGGGGTTGTGTTCTTCGAGTTCCGAAACTTGGTCAGGCTTGGGTTCTTGTCTACTAAGATCCTTGCAGCTTCGGTGTAACCCGCAAGGGCAGCACAGTGGAGAGCCGTGTCTTCGGCGTAATCGAGGGCTTCTAAATCAGATATGGGTATCAAGGCCACAAGGTCCTCGATGAATTGTTTGTCAACGCCAGTGCTGACTGCAATGTGAAGCGCAGTCTCCTTGAAGGAATTCAGGGGGCCAGTAATCGCAGATGGGTCGAGATCAAAAGCTCTCTTTGCTTTTTCCCAATTACCATGTATGATGTCCTTGTGCAGTTGGTTATAATTTCGAAAGTCCTCCTCCTCCTCCTCCTCGTCCTCCTCGTCCTGCTCCTCCTCCTCTGTGAGTAGGTACATTAATGCATTTGAGAAGCTTACTATGAACCGAACAGATGTGAGACAAGA
>CM038611.1:5587346-5635022 GCA_021533255.1 Ceriops tagal | reverse complement strand
TACTATGAACCGAACAGATGTGAGACAAGAGAGGAAAGAGTTAAAAAAAAAAAAAGAGACAAAAAAGAAAAGGTAATGTACCTATGGCATGCTCTGCATTCATGGGGTAGCCATTAATCCGGGGAAGAAGTGGTCTTTCCTCGTAATTGGGCAGGTCAGTAGTATCTGGATAATAGTCCATGGCGCAAAGCCTGTTGTGGTGAAGATGGACTTCCGCTCCCGTCTGGTGTCAACAGCCGAATTTTATAGAGAAACGTAGGAAAGAACAACGTGCACGACTCTACTGAACTGAGAGCTACAGATTGGTAATAAAATCATAGTTTTTACATGGTTCTTTGGGAAGGGGAATCGTGAGACGAAGAGTGCAATTAGCCATAAATTAAAATAATCATCCAATAGCCGCATGGTTGGCTGGCTGGCTGGGTGGCTAAATAAATAAATGAATGGGGGCAAAAAGCAGGATTAATGGGGTGATCATAATTTATTCAATTCTTTTCCTTAGGAGTTTCGCAGGAGACTACTGTGCGATTGACTAATAAAATTAACGCAACTTGGCAACCCATGGCCACCATATGGTTGGTTGTTTGGTTCGTTAAATAATGGTGAAGTGATCAATTTTGTCTTTCTTTCTTTCTTTTAATCATCACGTAATCGTCTTTATCATTGATGCATACTTAATTTTGTAACTATAACTATAATGTAAACAAATCGAGCCGAGCAAGTCTACTCAAAATGAGTAGGATTTGAAAATTCCTCTTAGCTTTCTCATTTGCCAATGACTTCCCTTCCTCCATAGCATATTTCTTTTTGTAATAGCAAATTATATAATTTAATTGATATTAGTATCTCTGTTATATATATATATATATATATATATATATATATATATATAACATAAAAATTATATACAAATTTATAATATTTAATTTTAAATATTAATTATGATTAAAATGTACTTTTATGAATAATAAATTAATTAAAATTAATAATTAAATTTAAATAATATATGTTTACACTCAATTTTTTACTTTTTTTATTAATATAATTAGATTAAATATATATATTTTTTAATAAAATATTATATTTTTTAAGTATTTTAATTGATAACTAATTTTGTAAAATTTTAAGAAAATATAATTGAAATTGAATTAAGAATTAATTTATTTATTTTTTTTCATATCATATGTTATATGTGCATGTTTTTCATATTAGTTAAAAAAATTATTATTTTAATGAAATGAAAGAAAAGTACAAATAATTTTTTTTAGCGAAGTGAATGTTTGAGGCATCCTCACCCTCACTCCTGTCCACAACCAACAATTCAATATGAATAAATTAAACCTTTTTCTTCCACCTTTTTCGATTGATGTGAATTTACACCTCATTTTCAAAGTGAGTCAAAAGGATGAGTCATTGTTTATTTTCTGACTTGTTTCCATGCCAACTGATCAACTGGGACAGCTGTATTCACATGTACCCGCACATACTTTTTGGCTATTTTATTTGGTATATGAATAAATTAAACCTTTTTCTTCCACCTTTTTTCGATTGATGTGAATTCACACCTCATTTTCAAAGTGAGTCAAAAGAACGAGTCATTGTTTATTTTCTGGCTTGTTTCCACGCCAACTAATCAACTGGGACAACTGTATTCACATGTACGAGCACATACTTTTTGGCTATTTTATTTGGTTGTAAGACGCCGTCTAACTTCAGGAGAAAAACCCCAACAGGAGTAGAGCATCGAGAGCTTCATCGCAACCTGCTTGCCATTCCTTTTTTCTTTTTCCACATAATACAAACAAATGGACTCACCAACAATTAATTTCCTATCTAATATGGCCATGTCATATTCTCCTTACCAGCAACTAGATGTTTAGAAATGCATTTTGTTTTTCTATCTTTAGCAGCTCCTCCTTCACCCACCAAAAATTTGGAAGAAAGTTTTCAAAGACAAAAAGACGATTGGCTTGGGGGTACCTGTCAGCTTTATACATTTAGTGCAGTCTTGGATCTGGTTTATTGCTTTTAAGAACATTGCTCCTTTCATAGCGGTTAATTAACAAATTGATTTGAAGTGACCCCCACATCCTTTACGTTTAAGAATTGTTAAAGCAAGTGCGAAGAAAGATACGGCATATTTGCTTCATCTGGAAGGCTATCTGACTAGGAAGAAGCATCAGGTGTGACGAGGGAGTAGCGGAATACAAATTGTCTAAGAGACTTTTTCCACTTGTTTGAATTTGTGATAAGTTAACTAAATAACAAATAAGGTAACTTAAATAATCACATAAAAATACACTAATTTTTTACGTAGAAAATCCCTTCAAAGTAAAGAGAAAAAATTACGGCACACACCAATTCAGAAATCAACTTCACTATAATCAATAAGTGAATACAACAGACGTAAACAACTTCCATTACATTAATCAAATTGAACAAACTCAATTTGAATTAAAGTGAGAGACCAAATGAGTTAACTAACACGAAAGACACTTTCTGTTAATAATAACTCAACAACCAGATCTCAAGGCAGTAATCCAACCGTTCAAAATGAACCCTCAGATGTCCCCTACCAGTTGTCCAAAATTTAGCTCAATTAGACCACGGGTCAATAATCAATCATACGGTTTACCAATTCTGCCACAGATGAGAGAGCAGAGAGTTACTAGAATTGAGAGGCTTCGGTTTAAATGGAATACCTGCCCTTACAGTTCACAGAAACCTAATCCAACTGTCCACAAAGAAGATCTATGTGTCCTCCAACTATTGACCAAAAATCAACTCGATCGGACCACAAACAATCTTCCAATTACACGGTTGATCAATTCTACACACAGAAAATTGCCTAGAGAATAGACCTACGAAAACTAAAGAGAAGCAGGACTTACAGTACTCAAAACACAATCTCCACCGTTCAGAAATAAGAACCAAACGCCCTCTATCAACCATCCAAGTTTTAAGCTGATCAAACACCGATATTTTTTCCAAACGTAAGATCAAAGAACACTCTACCAATAGTTTTCACCTCTTCTTTTGATTTTCCCTTTTTTCCTTTTTCTCTCTTTTTTTTTTCTTTCTTTCGGCTGTCGGGCAGCCTCTCTCTCACTCTCACTCTCTCAACCTCTCACCTTACCAAAACCTAATCTTAATTATACCTCATTAAGTCAAACCTTCATTTTTTTTTTTTTCAAAGGTTCCCTCCACGTAGGAGGGATACCTAACAATTCTCCCCCTCCCGACTATGTGGAGGTGTTGACCATCCCAACCAACGAACAACACAATTCAAACTTTCCTCTTGGCAATACCTTTGTTAACTTATCAGCAGCATTATTATTCGTATGAATCTTTTCAAGTGCTAATTGTTTAGAATCAATAGCATCGCATATCCAATGATACCGCACATCAATATGCTTTGATCTAACATGAAAAGCCGGATTCTTACTAAGATGGATGACACTCGACTATCATAATACAACACGTAATTTGATTGTCGAAAACCAAGTTCCTTCATAAACCTTTTCATCCAAAGCAACTCTTTAGATGCTTCAGTTACTACAATAAACTCTGCCTCTGTAGTGGATAATGCAACACACTTCTGCAATCGAGATTGCCAACTCACTGCTCCCCCTGCAAGAGTAATTACATAGCCTGAAGTAGACTTTCTGGAGTCAATATCACTAGCCATATCTGAATCAGTAAATCCAATAAGAGTAGGCTCATCACTCCCAAAACAAAGTTCGACGTTAGTAGAGCCTCGTAAATATCTCATTATCCACTTCACTGCATCCCAATGCTTTTTACCGGGATTTGAAAGGAACCGACTAACTGTGCCAACTGTATAAGTACCTACCACTTTAATCTTATCCATATTAAACCTCTAAAGTACCTTTTCAATGTACTGCTTCTGGGACAGGTATAACCTTTTTTTTTTTCCTATCTCGAGTGATTGATATGCTAAGGATTTTCTTTGCTGGTCCCAAGTCCTTCATGGCAAAGGACTTACTCAACTCTTACTTCAACTTGTTAATTCTATAAGCATTACCACCAATAATAAGCATATCATCAACATAAAGTAGTAAAATGATAAAATCATCATCAGTAAATCTCTAAACAAAAACACAATGATTAGAAGTAGCCTTTTTATAGTCTTGCTCCCCCATAACAGACTCAAACTTCTTATACCATTGTCTCGGAGCTTGTTTCAAGCCATACAAGCTTTTCTTCAACTTGCACATATAATCCTCTTTTCCTTCCACCTCAAATCCCTGTGGTTGTTCCACATAAATTTCTTTTTCCAAGTCACCATGAAGGAAAGCTGTTTTCACATTCATCTGCTTAATCTCTAAGTCATGGCAAGCAGCTAAACTCAACATAACTCGAATGGAAGACATTTTCACCACCGGTGAGAAGATCTCTTCAAAGTCAATGCCTTGTTTCTGACTGAATCTTTTGACAACCAATCTGGCTTTATATCGTGGACGTGAAGTATTTTCTTCTTGCTTTATTTTGTAAATCCACCGATTCTTCAAAGCCCTCTTACCTTTAGGTAACTTTACCAACTAATAAGCAGAGTTATCATATAAGGATTTCATCTCATCTGTCATAGCATCAATCCAGTGCTGCTTGTGCTCACTTTCAATTGCTTCTATATAACACTCAGGTTCTCCCCCATCAGTTAACATCACAAACTCATCAAGAGAGTACCGAGTAGAAGGCACTGGAATTCTATTGGACATTCGTGGCTGAAATAGAGGTGAAGGTATGTGTGAATGATCTTCTATTAGAGCATCAATATCACTTGCACCCTGCATATCATGATCTTGTTGAACATTCTCATCATGTTCTTGAATATCACCATGCACATCAGGATCACTTAAAGGAATATGAGGAAATGGAACAATGTCAACAGGATTATCATTAACCTGAGGAGTTGACTTCTCGATGTGTTCAGTGTTTTGATCCTCAACGAATATAACATCTCTACTCCTTACAAGCTTTTTCTCAACTAGATCATATAAATGGTACCCGAAATCATCTTCACCATAACCAAGAAAGATACACTGCCGAATCTTCACATCTAACTTCCCTCTTTCATCTTTAGGGACATGAACAAAAGCTTTACAACCAAAGACTCGTAAATGGTCATAAGAGACTTCCTTACCAAACCAAAATTTGTTCGGAACATTACCTTGTAGCGGAACACTAGGAGACAGATTAATTACATGTGTCACTGTATTCAAGGCTTCACCCCAAAAGGATCTAGGCAGTTTTGCATCTGAGAGAAGACATCTAATCCTCTCAATCAACGTTCTATTTATCCTTTCTGCTAAACCATTTAACTGTGGTGTCTTGGGAGGTGTCCTCTGATGTCTGATTCCATACTTTCTGCAGTATTCATCAAATGGACCACTATACTCACCACTATTATCAGTACGGACACATTTCAACTTCTTATCAGTCTA
The DNA here is from genome assembly GCA_021533255.1 of Ceriops tagal. Lineage (NCBI taxonomy): Eukaryota > Viridiplantae > Streptophyta > Magnoliopsida > Malpighiales > Rhizophoraceae > Ceriops > Ceriops tagal. The sequence goes on along the minus strand of CM038611.1, from coordinate 5,629,557 downwards.
TCTCTCAACAAAGGCGTGAAATTATTTAAATACATCAAAGACTTGATCTTTAGTCTTCAATGCATAAACCCAAAGTTTCCTTGAGTGATCATCAATAAAAGTCACAAAATAAAAAGCACCACCAAGTGAGCGTACCTTCAAAGGACCACATACATCAGAATGCATCAATTCAAGCAACTCTGATTTCCTTGAAGGTGAGTGACTCTTAAATGTGACTCTGTTCTGTTTTCCAGCCAAACAATAAGGACACTTTTTTAAAGCTACACTCTTCATGCCTGAAAGCTGGTTTTTCCTTGTCAAATAATTCATTCCCTTTTCACTCGTATGGCTAAGTCGTTTATGCCATAAATCAATCAAATTCTCAATCTCTACAGCATTCATAGCATCTTTAACAATAGAAGCTTGCATAAAATATAAATTGGAGCATTTCCTACCTTGTGCCACAATTAAGGAGCCTTTGGTAAGCTTCCACTGGCTATCATTGAAGGTACTACAAAAACCTTCATCATCTAACTTTCCCGTTGAAATCAAATTCAAACGGATATCAGGGACATGTCTAACATCCCTTAATGTCAGCTGAGCTCTATTGCCAGTCTTTAAGCAAATATCACCAATACCAATGACTTCTGCTAAGCCATTATTACCTATTTTCGACACCCCATGATTTTCAAGTGTATATGTAGAAAAGAATTCCTTACGTGACGTAACATAAAGAAAAGCACCACTATCTATGACCCAATCAGTCTCATGAGATGTCAGGTTAATCACATTTTCATCAAAAACAACAATAAGGTCACCAGTACCAGAAGTTGATGCAGTAGCAATACGATCATTACTCATATTCGTTTTCTCGTGCCTATCACTGTCATCTTTATTTTCTCTCTTCCACTTGTAACACTTTTTCTGAATGTGACCCATCTTCCCGCAATAATGACACTGGACATTCTTGTACTTGGATCGTGACTTGCTTCGGCTCTTACTTCTACCATTTTTACCACTTCCTTTTTCTTGACTTCTCCCCCTATTTTCAGTAAATAAAACCTCTGATTTAAATGATGATGAACCCTCTGATTTCCTTCTCATCTCCTCATTCAACACACCACCCTTTACAAGTTCCATTGACAAAACACCACCGAAGGCAGAATTAGCGAGAGACATTCGAAAAGTCCCCCAAGAATCAGGTAAGGTAACAAGTAACCATAACCCGAAAACTTCATCATCAAACTTAATGCCCATGCCTGATAGGTGATTAATGAGACCCTGAAACTCATTTAAGTGGTCAGTAATTGAACTCCCTTCATTATATCTCAACTGCATCATTTTCTTTAACAAGAACAACTTGTTATTACCAGACTTTGAAACATACAAAGTCTCAAGCTTGCTCCACAAAGTTCGTGCGTGTGTCTCATTGCAAATGTGATTATAAATATTATCATCAACAAATTGCCGTATAAAACCACAAACCTGTTCGTGTTCAAATTCCCATTCTTCATCAGTTTTAGACTCAGGTTTCGTAGTAGCAAATACTGGCAGATGCAATTTCTTCACAAGTAGGAGATCCTTCATTTTACTCTTCCACATATGATAATTCATGCTATTCAAACAGACCATTCTATTCACATTTAACTTCATCATTCAAACAAGCCAAATACACAAACCAGGTAACCAGGCTCTGATACCATTTTGATGGGAGAGGGGCAGCGGAATACAAATTGCCCAAGAGACCTCTACCACTTGTTTGAATCTGTGAGAAGTTAACTGAATAACAAATAAGGCAACTTAAACAATCACACAAGAACACATTGATTTTTTATGTGGAAAACCCCTTCAAAGCAAAGAGGAAAAACCACAGGACACACCGGTCTAGAAATCAACTTCACTATAATCAATAAGTGAATACAACAGAGGTACACAACCTTAATTACATTAACCAAATTGAACAAACTCAATTTGAACCAAAGTGAGAGGCCAAATGAGTTAACCAACACGAAAGACACTTTCTGTTAATAATAACTCAACAACCAGACCTCAAGGTAGTAATCCAACCGTTCAAAATGAACCCTCAGATGTCCTCTACCAGTTTTCCAAATTTCAGCTCAATCAGACCACGGGTCAATAATCAATTATACGATTTACCAATTCTGCCACAGATGAGAGAGCAGAGGGTTACCAGAATTGAAAGGCTTCGGTTTGAATGGAATACCTACCCTTGCAGTTCACAGAAACTTAATCCAACTGTCCACAAAAAAGATTTATGTGTCTTCCAACTACTGACCAAAAATCAACTTGATCAGACCACAAACAATCTTCCAATTACACGGTTGATCAATTCTATACACAGAAAATTGCCCAGAAAATAGACCTACGAAAACTAAAGTGAAGTAGGACTTACAGTGCTCGAAACACAATCTCCACCATTCAGAAATAAGAACCAAATGTCCTCTATCAACTATCTAAATTTTAAGCTGATCAAACACTAATATCTTTTTTAAACATAAGATCAAAGAATATTCTACCAATAATTTTCACCTCTTCTTTTAATTTTCCTTTTATTTCTTTTTCTCTCATTTTTTTTCTTTATTTCGACCGTCGGGCAGCCTCTCTCTCACTCTCAGCCTCACAACCTCTCACATACCTCATTTAAGTTAAACTTTTTTTTTTTTTTTTTTTTTTCAAGGGTTGCCTCCACGTTGGAGGGATACCTAAGAAGGTGGCTGTCTCCAAGTCAATCTCCTCACTGTACAATTATTTCCTTCTTAATTATTAGTTGATTCTCTGATGATGTCAGTAGAATATGCAAAAAGGGCCAATGTGTTTTAAGACTGAAAAGATTAGGAAAGACAAGTCGTTCAAGAGAATTGGATATCCATCACTAATTTTCCCACCTGGTAAGATGAAAGCAGCTACGAAAACAACTGTTATAACAACAGTGCATGAAACAGCTGTGTTCTTCATCCATTGCTCACCCTCCTTAACTAAATCCTTGTGCTCTTCATGAGTAAACACTTCCCTCGGAGTTTTTTGGTCTTTGTTTCTTCGCATTTTACATGATGGGTGGACAACATTTTCTACGACGAAACAACGCAACATAGGATCTTTTAATTAAGAATGTCGGCTATAAGGAGTAGTTGCAAGAGAAGAAAACGTATAACATGTATTGACCAAAACATGGACCAAGGCGAAAATGATGAGAGACCGTACTTTTAAATTAAAGGGAAAGCCAGATGAATAAAACCACAAAATGCTATCTTTGAAAAATATACAATTTGAATGTGTACCGGATAGTTAAATGTGCTACAACAGTTTATAATTTATAACAAAATAATTAATCCAACACATCACTAACCTAATGTAATAGTTAAAAAATTATTTAACTTAAAAAAGAGTTAGAACCTTATATTTTGTTAGAAAATTCAATTTTAATTAATAAAAAAAATATAAATTCCAATAATATTAATTAATTTTAATAACTAAAAAACTATTTAACCCAAAAGTTTTCAATAAATCATTTGAAACAAATTTAAATTGGGATGACATATATATTGTCGAGAAATTATTTAACCCAAAATTAAAAGATATTAAAGAAGATCAAAAAATTAATTATATATTAAATTTGAACAAAAAAAATAAATTTACTTTATTTGTGAAAATTTAAATTATAGAAAACTATCAAATTATGTCTAACAAAAAAATAAAAATAAATATTATAATATATTAGACTCTCTCACTGAAAATTTTAAAAAAGAATCAGACAAATTAGGTTATAGATACATTGAGCTCCCCCGTCAAGCTCAATAATTATTGGTACAAATAATTTTCTTGGAGACCAAATATGCCTGATGTACCCCACTCAATGCCGAACAGAAGAGCGCGTAAACCAAATGACTCAAACATTTCATCAAACACGGTTGAGAGTAACATTCCACCCCATGCAAACTAGAGCAAAATTTCTTTGCCCTGTCGATGGAAAATGCTACTTCAAAATGTTGAAGAAATCATTTGAATGAGGAGGGGAAATTGCAGTACCACAAAGAGTATCAATGGGACACATGCCAGCACGACGATTGGAGGTGCAACCCAACTTAACCGATGAACAAGAACGCTTTGAAGAGCTGAGCTGAATGCTGCCAACATGAATGCTATTGAGAGGAACAGAGTGGCAAGGCCAATACACAACTTCCTTGGCAATGCTCTCAGAAAATCTTGTTCTGAATATCGCGATGTAAGTATGCCCAAAAACATCAGCAATGAGGTAGAAGATAAGAAAAGGGCCAACGCGTCGGAGACTGCAAAGATCATAAAAGACGAGTCATTCAAGAAAATAGGGAATCCCTTGCTGTCGTTTCCCCCTGGTAAGGTGAAAGCAGCGGCGAAAACCACTGTTATAATGAGAGCAGCAACGACCGTCCACGAAGTAGCTGTGGTCTTCATCCATTCCTCTCCCTTCTTTACTAAATCCTTGTGCTCTTCAGTAAATACCTCCCTTGGAGTTTTTCCGCCCATGTTTTTCCACACTCTAAATGATGGTTCGAAAACAGTTTCTACTTCCTATAGAAAGAAATATAAATCCATATGAATCGATGAAAGATAATATTGTTAAATTAAAGGAAGAGATAGAGAGAAAAAGAAATTATCTGCTGCATAATCTGAATCCACACCAAGTTAGCTAATAGGCTACAGTTACAGAAAATTCCTTTGCAGTTTATTGAATAATTATACACAACACTAACCTAACCTAATGACATAATTAAGAAATCATTTAACCGGAAACACTAGACATTAAATGTTAGGATGATAAATTTTTCAAGTTATTGAAATAAGTAAATAAATAAATAAATAAAAAATATATATATATATATATACTTTCTCATCATATCAACGACCAAAAAACTATTCAAGTCAAGAGGTTTAAAGAGACCATTCAAAAGTGGAAATGAACATATATTATTACTAAATTTGAACAACAATTACCTTGAACCATTGTAAATCTCGTTGCATTTGAAGCGCTGGTCCGTAAACTCCATCCGATGGGCCCAACATGCCAGCCATATGCAAGATGCTGTTCCCACATCTGTCGGTATATGACATCAGGTACTGCTTTTGCGAACTCATTTGATTCACTAGATTGTAAACCTTCTTTTTGCGGTTCAAAACTGCTATGTGAAATATGCCCCGTCGATTCACATCCCAACACCATATTGCATCAGGAAAGGCCTTGACGATCTCCCATACCAACTCATGAATCCCCAATCGAGCAGCTGCTAAGATTGGACTCCCAAATAACTGGTCCGCTTTTAGAGTTTTTATTGATAAAATTTCTGCGCACAAGATTTTGGTAAGTTGAAGAGCTTGCGCGTGCTTCAGCTTTGTGTCGCGTACATGTTGCAGGAATGTAAATTTCCTTTGTTTTGGTTCATGCGGGGGATATTCGGGTTCTGCAGCACGATTCTCTACATCTTCTCTGTGATGGACATTTACTTCTTCCACATAAATACCTATGAAGAAAGCAGGTAGGAAAGAATGGGGCATATTAATGTTGTGGTATATTACAACTTGTTTGTGAGTAGGGAATTTTCATTTTAAAGAAGGTGATTCAAATAATGATAATTTAGAGTGGATACAAAATTATTATATTTGACTTATAGATTGCAAGCTTCTGATACATACATTTGTACAGCAAGCGTTGGAGAAAGTTGAGTTGGTTTCCGCTGAAAAATGAATCAGGCTTTTTCGCCAATTCGTCCAAGCCAGTGTTTCCCCGCCTATCCTTGTGAATTGCCAAGTCGGGATAACACCCTAGCAAATACACAGCCATGTCTGCTCACGAAAGTAAAAATCAGAATCAATAAGAAAGTATGGCAACGAGAGAATAAACTGTTAGTCTGGGCCAGAGTGGTGATAATGAGGTGAGGTACCCACCATAGAACTCCGCAGTAATGAGGTAGTTGAGAAGGAGGCACCACTTTCACCAGCGAAGGCACTTGGATCCTCAATGCGAGTCACCGGCAAAAGAAACCAAACTGTCTTCTTACGGGCATACTGCGCAGCCGAATGAAGAGCGGTTCCGTCTCCCTTTTCGCGAAACTTGGTCAGGCTTGGGTTCTTGTCTACTAAGATCCTTGCAGCTTCGGTGTAACCCACAACGGCAGCATGGTGGAGAGCCGTCTGTTCGAACACATCCCGGGTTTCTAAATCCGATTTGGACATCAAGCCCACAAGATTCTTGACGAATTGTACCGGAGCGCCTGTGCGGATTGCAACGTGAAGCGCAGATTCATTATAGAAAGTTATGCCGCGGGTAATTGCATATCGGTCTTTGTCAAAAGCGCTCTCTGCTATTTTCCAATGACCATTTTTGATGTCCTTGTATAGTTGGATATAGCGTAGAAGGTGCTTCTTCTTCTCCTCTTCCGCCTCTTTCTTTTCATTCTCTTTTTTCTTCTTTTCTTCCTTCCCTTCATCATCATCCTTTTTCCTTTTCGCTTCCTCTTCCTCCTCCTCGTCCTCCTTCTTCTTTTCTTGCTCTCTCTTCTTTTTTCGCCTCATCTCCTTTTTCTTTAGTATACTCAGTATTTTCGCCACCAAATCGGCCATCACTTCCTCCTCCTCGTCATCATCTTCCTTATTTCTTTTCTCGTCTTCTTCCTCCTCTTCTTTCTTCTTTTCTTCCTCTGCCTTCTTTTTCTTCCCCATCTCCTTTTTTCTTCTTCTTACTCCTTGACACTCCACCACATCAGTCATCACCTCCTCCTCCTCCACCTCATCTTCCTCTATTTCTGGCCAAAAAAAAAAAAATAATAATAATAATAAATTGCTATATAATGCATTTGAGAAGCTTACTATGAACAGAACAGATGTGAGACAAGAGAGGCAAGAGAAAAAAAAAAAAAAAAAAAGGAAAAGGTAAAGTACCTATGGCATGCTCTGCATTCTTGGGGGAGCCATAAACCTGGGGAAGTGGTCTTTCCGTGTTCTTGGGCAGGCAGGATCTGGATGATGGTCCATGGCACAAAGCCTGTCGTGGGGATATGCAAAATTATAGCTGTTAAGCAGCAGTTGGTATTGTTAGATGGACTTTGGCTCCTCCGTGGTGTCAACAACCAGGCTTTATAGATACTTGCAACATTTAAATTCCTCTTTTGTAACATTTAAAAAACTGTTTTTTTTTTTTTTGTACTTATCACATTTCTTCTTTAATGAGTGTGACAAATTTTATTTCAAGATATAATTGCTTGATCTAAGAAAATCATTAGATAATCCACAAACAGTGTTTGATGGCCAAGACTTTTGGAACCCGCCACCTTTTATGACAATTTTGGCCTAACGAATCACTTTCCTATGAAGAAGCGTCGCGACATATAATGTAAAAGCAGGATTAATGGGCCATCATAACTCGCAGGATACAGTGCGATTGGCCATAAATTGACTAATCAAGCAACCAATATAATCGCAACTTCCTTGCAATTTCCCTTTTCTTTTTCCAAATAATACAAACAAATGGGCTCTCCAACACTTGATTTCCTAGCAAATAATAGCATGTCATAATAGCATGTCATATTCTCCTGCCCAGCAACTAGATGTTTAGAAATGCAATTTTTTTTTCTATCTTTAGCAGCTCATTCTTCTTCACACACAAAAAATATGGAAGAAAGTTAGTTTTCAAGAACAAAAAGATGATTGGCTTGGGGTACCTGTCAGTTTATACATTAATGCAGTCTTGAATCTGGTTTATTGCTTTTTTATGATTGTGTAGAAGAGATAACGCCCATGGCATTTTTAGGATAAAAATGTTACGCGTCGATGAAGCTAAGAATGAAAATAAACCTGTTGACACAGGCTAAGCGAGGCCCAAAAAGCACAAGACCCCCTGATGCTTGCTGGGTCCGAAAAGGGGTTTACCACCAGGATTGAGGATCTGGGTTATTAAGATCAGCCTAACTCGGCGCATTTACTTGTTGAACTAGTGACGTAAGGACCAAATTTTGTGTCCGGGTCAATGTACAGTTCTGATTTAATAACTATGATCGGGAACAAAAATGTAGAAGAGTGCATCGGCATAACCTTTTAGTTAATCTCAGGCCAAGAGACGGCACAAACATGAGCAGAGGCGTGGAAGAAGAGACCAGGGTCAATCCACGTGACGCCGCAAAAAATCATGGAAGAGAGAGCTCATGCGAGAAAATTGAGACCCTTCATTGTTGTTGCCACGTGGAACGGAGAAAATTGTTAGAATTTGACATATAACGAATTCCTGGATTTTATCTAATAGATTAAGTTTTTAGAATGAATGATTTTTTAACATGGCAGGTATTAAAATTTTGTCATCGATGTACGTGTTGTGTTTCAATTCTGCTGCCCTCAAGAATATGACAACCTATCAAATCTATACTTAACAAGAAAAATGGGACGTCGCAGCGTTTAAGTGTCATTAAGCGTGTAATTTGGGAAAGTGTAGGCAGCCTAAGCATTAATTCTATAATGAAGCTACAATTAATCGGCCTGTCAATAAATGCACCAGTACACAATTACTTTTGAAATTAAGCTAAGGGGAGTAGAAAGCCATCTACTTTCAGCTTTGTTTGATAACTTAGTCATAATTAGTGGACAGCGAGATTGGGAAGATTCATTGATTACCTTAACCCGTTTGCATGCCAGGAGTTTAATTGCAAGTGGTAATGCTTTTCCAAGCTCATCTGATATGGCAGACCTGAAGCTTTCATCTGACGATGGAGAATTGTCAGATGAAAGAACCAAACTGAGTCAGGGTACTCCTTGATAATCTCCATAACCAACTTCTGGATTCTGAAAATAGCCGCCTTCAGAAATGGAGGTCTTAGCATACTCTCGGCAATCTTTCTCCTGGCATTAGCCGGGAGACTCAGAACCCAATACCAACCATGACACCAAAAGCTCGAGTTACTGGTAAAGGCGCTATTTTATTTCCTTAAACCTTTTTAGAGTCGCGTCTGGCATTCAAGACTGCATCTCTCTATCTCATGATTCTCATCCAAATTTCTGCCTCACATGCCATATATTGCGAGTGCTGATGCAAAACTAGTTGAGAAAATAAAAGAAATAGTTTGCGTAAATTAAGGAAAGAAAAATGTTTGAAATCTGCTGAAAATAAAGCAACTCATGCAGTTTTAAATGTTAAAGATGATTGGACAAGGGATCAATTGGCAATGAATTTAGCAGACAAGAAGCCGCAGGTGAAGCCATAAGGACTGCCACAACTTATCACTACGAAAGCTCTTTACTGATTGAAGATGCCAGGAGCACAGAATGCCAAATGTTTTGTTGAGATCCAGTATCAGTTTATCAGCTAATATCCAGATAACCTGATTTTAGATATCCTTAGGGTCTCAAAGAATGTTGGCAATTCGTTAATCATTTAACGTTGGACATACATAACCTTTCTATATTCATAAAATGATTAGCCTTCCTTTTATCTGACTTTGTTGGCATTTTTCATGGACGTCAAGGTGAATGAAGGTTGCAGCAAAGTTCAAACTAGAAACCAGCAACACAAGGATGACAGAGACTTAAAAGCCTAGACAAGAAACTTTTGTAATTTTTGTTAAAAGAACGTAATCTTTCATTAATCATTAAACTTCTAATATGTGAGGCTTGTAATTTAGAAGATTCAAATACAAATTTAAATTACAAACTTTCAAATTTAAAATAAAGTTCTAAAATAATTACAATTACTTTGTTAACAAGTAACATCTTTTCTATTCAAAACATTTTAAAATAAATTACATGATTAGCAAAAGAATTTGATTTTGACTTCTTCATCAACAAGCTCTCTAATAGATTTGTAACTATCACCAATAGAAAGGGAAGCTTCCTGCAGAAGCAACCATCAAACTCATAGAGCAAAAATGCAGCACCAATGACACTGACTTTCAGATTTTTCCACCCCACAGTGGGGGAGTCCCATACATTGAACGTCTTTTTTTTCCTATAAGGAAGGCCTATTGTTCAAGAACTTCATGCTTTTTTCTTCTTTGGTCTATCCACAAGGAGACGAGTCTAGTTTTTCTCAATAGCACTTATTTTAGGTTGCATAGCTTTTCTTTAACTAGAACTCATAAAAGCCTCTTCATAGGTTATTGGCTCAACCTGAGCAACCAAATTCTTTTTTTATATATAAATATTAAAGATAGCCATTGTTACCCTAAAATGTATATGATCGACAAACCCATCAATTGACAAATCTGATTCCTTTACTTTTTATTAAGACTAAATTGGTTAGAGCTGAGGGACTTCAACGCTACCTTTCTTCCAATTCCATGATAACTCCTCTAAGAATTTAAAATCTCTGTTGATGAAGAATTTTCTTAACTAACGATTGTACTATAACCTACAAATACATTTACTTTAATTTTAAAGTCTAGTTTGTCTCTCTTCTTCTTTGAAATATAGGTATAACAAATGTTACCAAAGATTCTTAGATGACTAAGAGAGGGCATCTTTTCAAACCAAACTTCAAATCAAGACTTTGGTTGGTAATATGTTAACAAGATTACAATTATAGTTACATCTTCACCCTAAAGCCTTTTTGGCATTCCTTTCTCAAAAAGCAAGCATTTAAACATCTTTATTATTATTTTATTTCATTCTATTAAGAAGTTCGTTAATCGTTGTATTATCTCAACTGCCAAACAATTTGACTTTAATTTTATATCTTAATTAGTTTTCAATCGAAGTCTTAAAAAAATCATTACAACATCTGACTTAATATTTTAAAAGAAAAGGCCAACAAAATCTTGCATAATCAACAATATAAAGCCCTTCTCCATATATTACCCAATACCAAGAAGATTTTGACTGTTATTAAGGATATACAACACATCAGAGATTAGTTCTTGATAATCAAGCAACCAATAGGCACGTGTTTGGTTAAATAACGGTGAAGTCATCAATTTTGTCTTTCTTTTAATCGTCACGTAACATTGATGCATACTTAATTATATAGCTATGATGTCAACCTATATATTATGTAGTTCTTCCACTCTTTTTTGTTTTGATTGATGTAAATTTGCACTCATTTCCAAAGTGGGTCAAGCTGACGAGTCATAGTTTATTTTCTCAGTTGTTTTCATGCCAACTGGTCAACTGGGACAATGGCATTCACATGGATAAGCACGTAGTTTTTGGCTAATTTTATTTGGTTGTTATACGCCATCTAACTTCATCAGAAAAACCCCAACAAGAGTAGAGCATCCAGAGTTTCATCGCAACTTCCTTGCAATTCCCTTTTTCTTTCTCCAAATAATACAAACAAATGGGCTCACCAACACTTAATTTCCTAGCAAATAATAGCATGTCATATTCTCCTTCCCAGCAACTAGATGTTTAGAAATGCAATTTTTTTTCTATCTTTAGCAGCTCATTCTTCATCACACACCAAAAATCTGGAGGAAAGTTAGTTTTCAAAAACAAAAAGATGATTGGCTTGGGGGTACCTGTCAGCTTTATACATTTATTGCAGTCTTGGATCTGGTTTATTGCTTTAAAGAAGATTGCTCCTTTCATAGCGAAGCCTAGATGATTTTGTTTTTTTTTTTTTACGATTGGGTAGAAGAGAGAACACCTATGGCATTTTTAGGATAAAAATGTTACGTGTCGATGAAGCTAAGAATGAAAACAAACCTGTTGACACAGACGAAGCGAGGCCCAAAAAGCACAGGGCCCCGTGATGCTTGCTGGGGCCGAAAAGGGTTTACCGCTTTTGTGCTTGATCTAGCGGACCAATGTAAGCAAAAAATTAAACAATATACACATCAGGATTGAGGATCTGGGTTATCAGCTTCGGCCTAACTTGGCGGTATTACTTGTTGAGCTAGTGACTTAATGACGAAATTCCGTATCTGGGTCAACGTACGGTTCTGATTCAATGACTATGATCGGGAACAAGAATGTAGAAGAGTGCATCCGCTGTTGTATTGTTCAAACGTAACCTTTTAGTTAATCTTGTTAGGTATTCCTCCTATATAGGAGGGAACATTTGAAAAGAAAAAAAAGAATAAAAAAGGTTGACTTAATTAGATTTTGTACGTGAGAAGATGAGATGTTGAGAGAGTGAGAGAGAGGAGGAGGCTGCCGACGGAAAAGAAAAAAAAGAAAGTGGAGAAAAATCTAAAGAAAGAGATAAAAATTATAGACAGAGCGTTTTTTAATCTTACGTTTTGAAAAGATATTGGTGTCCGATCAGCTTAAAACTTGGATGGTTGATAGAAGGCGTTTGGTTCTTATTTCGGTAGAAATTGGGTTTCGAACATTATAAGTCCTACTTCTCTCTTCAGTTTTCGTAAGTTTATTTTCTGGGCAATGTTTTGTGTACAGAATTGGTTAACCATGTAATTAGAAGATTGTTTGTGGTCCAATCGAGTTGATTTTTGGTTAGTAGTTGGAGGATACATAGATTTTCTTTGTGGACGGTTGGATTAAGTTTTTGTGAACTACAAGGGCAGATATTAACAGAAGCCTCTCAATTCTAATAACTCTCTGCTCTCTCATCTGTGATAGAATTGGTAAACTGTATGATTGATTATTGACCCGTGGTCTGATTGAGCTAAAATTTGGACAGCTGGTAGGGGACATTTGGGGGTTCATCTTGAACGGTTGGATTACTACTTTGAGGTCTAGTTGTTGAGTTATTATTAACAGAAAGTATCTTTCATAGTAGTTAACTCATTTGACCTCTCACTTTGGTTCAAATTGAGTTTGTTCAATTTGGTTGATGTAATTAAGGTTGTATACCTCTGTTGTATTCACTTATTAATTATAGTGAAGTTGATTTCTGGATCAGTGTGTCCCGTGATTTTTTCTCTTTACTTTGAAGGGATTTTTCACGTAAAAAATCGATGTGTTCTTGTGTTTAAGTTGCCTTGTTATTCAGTTAACTTATTACGTATTCAAATAAGTGGGAGAGATTGCCCTCTCCCATCAAATCTAAAGGCCAAGGCATGACACAAACATGAGCAGAGACGTGGAAGAAGAGACCAGGGTCAATTCATGCGACGCCCCAAAAATTGAGAACCTTCATTTTTGTTGCCACCAGTAACGGAGAAAATTGTCAGAACAAATGAATGATTTCTTTAATAAAATTTGAACGCAGTCGGTAGTATGAATAGAATTTCAAAATTCCTCTCATCTTTCCCACTTGCCAATCACTTTCCTTCCTTCTGTTGTATCATAATTCTTGTTTTAATCATTTTTATTAACAAAATGGTTCGGCGTAAGTGACGCCCACATCCTTTGTTTAGGAAATGTTAAATCAGACTATCGTACAGCGAATTATGTTATTTAATCTGAACTGTGGTATCTCCCGTCTTGTTTGATGGATCAAATGAATGTGTAATACATATATATATATATATATATAATAGATAAAATTCATTTTCTCTCTGTTTGTTTTTTTTTTTTTTTTCCAATCGGTTAAAGCAAAGAATGAAAACAAACTTGTTGACACAGGCTAAGCAAGGCCCCATGATGCCTCTGTGCCCGGAAAGGGTTTACTGCTTTTGCGTTTGGTCCCTGCGTCCAATTCGAAACGTCTACCGGACATACGTAAGCATAGACTTAAACAACAAACACGTCAGGATTGAGGATCTGGGTTATTAAGTTCGGCCCAACCTGCCGGTATTACTTGTTGAGCTTTTGACTCCATGATCGACTTTTGTGCCCGGGTCAATGTACCCTTCGGATTTAATAAATTATGATCAGGAGCAAAAATATAGAAGAGTGCATCCGCTGCTGTAATTGTTCAAACATAACCTTTTAGTTAATCTCACGCCGAAGCATCATAGGTCAAAACGTATGAACGGAGATAATTAAGGCCTTTGGTACTATACTTAGAAATCCAAAACGAATTAGGGACAATTTCAAGTATTCACTTCATGTTGACGTGCTTACCACTGTGAGATTTCTTAAGAGAATATCCTAGACTACGGTTAAATGTAAAACTAAACTTTGAGAAAAAATTTTTCGATTACTCAACCATAGGTGGGCTTAAAAGAAAAATGACCACTGCCCATTTGAGAAGTTGTGTGGTGGGCCTTCCGCCGTGCATTGGAAACCAACCCACCAAAGTTTAGCAAGGTTGCTGCGTCAGCCGAATCTGGGAAGGTGGGTTTAGGCCGATATGTCACGTGGCCATTACTTTCTCCTTAAAAGGCTAACCTATTGGGGTGTGTAGTGCCCCCTCTTCCTTGACAATGTGGGAGTTGGGTAGTATGCACCCGTTACATTCTCCCACACCGAATTCATCGACGACCTCGTCGATGTTCTTGGACACGTACCGAGCCACGTTGTCGGCATTCCGCGCCAAGTCAAGGGTCCCACGGCGGACAGGGTAGGTTCTGATACCACTTGTCACGGGGCCATTACCTTCTCCCCAAAAGGCTAACCTACTGGGGTGTGCAGTGCCCACGCTTATATAGCCTAAGATCCCCCTCTTTCTTAACAATGTGGGAGTTGAATAATTTGCACCCGTTACAGATATCTGCTTACTTTGGTCTTGAAACAGGAGCACCGGAGCTGCTGCCCTCTTGTCCCGAAACATTAGTTTTCCTTTGTTAAGGAAATGGCGTCCGACGTCTTCTTTTCTTCCCAAAAAAAAAAAAAAACAGAAAAAGAAAAAGATTAACTTTTCCAGATGAATCACATGTTTGGAAGTTGGACGCATCTACAAAATGTACGTGTCTGAAAATGTCATGGAGTCATGATCAACGTTCTTAATCATAGTTTAACTAGGGCAGAAACATGTTATTTATTAAGAAGAAAAAGAGAATCTGACTTCGAATTTTTAATTTGAATAAACAAGTTATCCATCGCTATTGTTTCCACCTGGTAAGGTGAAAACAGCTGCGAAAACAACTGTTTGAACAAGGGCAGCAACAACAGTGCATTAAGTAGGTGTGTCCTTCATCCATCTCTCACCCTCCTTTACGGAATCCTTGTGCTCTTCAGTAAACGCTTCCTTCGGAGTTCTTGGGACTTTGTTTCTTCGTATTTTATATCATGGTTGAACAACATTTTCTACGAAGAAACAGCGCAGCATAGGATCTTGTAATCAGGAATGTCGTCTATCAGGAGTAGTAGCAAGAGAAGAAAACATATAACATGCATGGACCAAAACATGTATCAAGGCGACAATGATAAGCGATCGTAATTTTAAATTAAAGGGGAAGCTAGAGAAATAAAACCAAAAATGCTATACTTGAATAACACACAATTTGAATGTGTAACTAGATAGTTAATATGCTCCAACGGTAATTTGCAATTTATAGTGAAATGATTAATCTAACACATTACTAACCTAATATCAATAGTTAATAAATCATTTAATCTAAAAGGAGTTAAATCCTTCCGTTTGTTAGGAAATTCAATTTCAATTAATGAAAAAAAAATATAAATTTTGACATTATTATCTACTTTTAACAACTAAAAAACTATTCCACCCAAAGATAAATCATTTCAAACAAATTTAAATTAGAATGACATATATATTATCAAAAAATTATTTAACCCAAAATCAAAAATTATTAAAGAGGATCAAAAGATTAATTATGTAGTAAAATCTAGCAAGTCACTTCTATTAATTTGAACTCATTAACAAAAAAATAAAACTATTTTGTTTATAAAAATTTAAAATGTAGAAAACTATCAATTTATATTTGATAAGAGAATATTATAGTATATTAAACTCTGTCACTAAAAATTCTAAAAAACGGTTAGACAATTAGCTTATTGATCCATTGAGCTCATGGAGACCAAATATGCCTGAGATACCCATTCAATGCCAAAAAGAAGAGCCCGTAAACCAAATGACTCAACATTTCATCGAACATGGTTAAGAGTAACATCCCACCCCAAGTGAACTAGAAGAAAATTTCTTTGCCCTGTCGATGGAAAATGCTGCGCCCAAATGTTGAAGTAGTCATTTCAATGAGGAGGGGAAATTGCAGGAACACAAAGAGTGTCAATGGGAAACATGCCAGCGCGATGATTGGAGCTGCAACCCAACTTAACCGATGAACAAGGACGATGTGAAGAGCCGAGCTGAATGCTGCCAACATGAATGCTATTGAAAGGAACAGAGTGGCAAGGCCAATACACAACCTCATTGGCAATGCTCTCAGAAAATCTTCTTCTGAATATCGTGAAGTCAGTATGCCCAAAAACATCAGCATCGAAGTAGAAGATGCGAAAAAGGCCAACGCATTTGAGACTGAAAAGATCATAAAAGACAAGTCATCCAAGAAAATAGGGAATCCCTCGCCGTCGTTTCCACCTGGTAAGGTGAAAGCAGCGGCGAAAACAACTGTTATAATGAGGGCAGCAACGACTGTGCATGAATTAGCTGTGGTCTTCATCCATTCCTCTCCCTTCTTTACTAAATCCTTGTGCCCTTCAGTGAACACCTCCCTTGGAGTTTTTCCGTCATTGTTTTTTCGCGTTCTATAGGATGGTTGGACAACAGTTTCTAATTCCTATAGCAAGAAACATAAATCAATCTGAAATGATAAAAGATAACGTTGATAAATTAAAGGGAAAAATAGAGAAAAAGAGAAATTATCCTATGCATAATCTAAATCCACACCAAGACAGCCAATAGACAACAGTAGCAGAAAATTCTTTTGCAATTTAGTAAATAATTATAGAAAACACTAACTTAATAATATAATTTAAAAAATTATTTAATTGAGAAACATTAGACTTCAAATATGTTAGGAGGATAAATTTTTTAAATTAGTGAAACAATATATATATATATATATACCGTTACTGAAATCAACCACCAAGAAACTATTCAAGTCAGGAAATTTAAATAAACCATTCGAAATGAGTTCAAAAGTAGAATGGAACATATATTATTACTAAATTCGAAGAACAATACCTTAAACCATTGCAACTCTCGTTGCATTTGAAGCGCTGCTCCGGAGACCCTATCCGATGGCCCCAACATGCCAGCCGCATGCAAGAGGGTGTTCCCCGAGTTGTCGGAATATGACATCATGTAATGCTTTTCCAAACTCATTTGATGCACTAAATTGTAAACCTTCTCTTTACGGTAAACAACTGCTTGGTGAAATATGGTCCATTCATTCTCATCCCAACACCATATTGCATCAGGAAAGGCCTTGACCATCTCCCATACCAACTCATGAATCCCCATTCGAGCAGCTAATAAGATTGGATCCTCCCATAAATTGCCCTTTTTTAAAGCCTTTATTTTTACAATTTCTGCGCACAAGATTTTGGTAAGTTGAAGAGCTTGCACGTGCTTCAGCTTTGTGTCGCGTACATGTTGCAGGAATTTAAATTTCCTTTGTTTTGGTTCATGCGGGGGATATTCGGGTTCTGCAGCAGGATTCTTTACATCTTCTCTGTGATGGACATTTACTTTTTCCACATAAATACCTACGAAGAAAGCAGGAAGAATGGGACATATTAATGTTGTGGTATATTACAACTTGTTTGTGAGTAGGGAATTTTCATTTTAAAAAAAGGTGATTCAAATAATGATAATTTAGAGTAGATACAAAATTATTATATTTGACTTATAGATTGCAAGCTTCTGATACATACATTTGTACAGCAAGCGTTGGAGAAAGTTAAGTTGGTTTCCGCTGAAAAATGAATCAGGCTTTCTGGCCAATTCGTCCAAGCCAGTGTCTCCCCACTTATCCTTCTGAATTGCCAAGTCGGGATAACACCTTAGCAAATAAATAGCTATGTCTGCTCAAGAACAAAAGAAAAAAAAAAAACAGAATCAATAAGAAAGATAGTAATGAGTGAACAAACAGTAAGTCTGGGCCAGAGTAGTGATAATGAGGTGAGGTACCCACCATAGAACTCCGCAATAATGAGGTAGTTGAGAAGCAAGGCACCATTTTTACCAGCGAAGGCACTTGGATCCTCACGGCGAGTCACCGGCAAAAGAAGCAAAACTGTCTTCTTATGGGCATACTGCGCAGCCGCATGAAGAGCGGTGTCCTTGGACTGTTCGAGAAACTTGGTCAGGCTTGGGTTTATCTCTACTAAGATCCTTGCAGCTTCGGTGTAACCCACAACGGCAGCACAGTGGAGAGCCGTCTGTTCGAACATATCCCGGGTTTCTAAATCCGATTTGGACATCAAGCCCACAAGGTTCTTGATGAACTGTACGGGAGCGCCTGTGCGGATTGCAACGTGAAGCGCAGAGCCATTCGAGAAAGTTATGCCGCCGGTAATTGCATATCGGTCCTTGTCAAAAGCGCTCTCTGCGTTTTTCCAATGACCATTTTTTATGTCCTTGTATAGTTGGTTATAGCGTAGAAGGTGCTTCTTCTTCTCCTCTTCCGCCTCCTCGTCCTCCTCCTTCTTTTCTTGCTCTCTCTTCTTTTTTCGCCTCATCTCCTTTTTCTTTAGTATACTCAGTATTTTCGCCACCAAATCGGCCATCACTTCCTCCTCCTCGTCATCATCTTCCTTATTTCTTTTCTCGTCTTCTTCCTCCTCTTCTTTCTTCTTTTCTTCCTCTTCCTTCTTTTTCTTCCCCATCTCCTTCTTTCTTCTTCTTACTCCTTGACACTCCACCACATCAGTCATCACCTCCTCCTCCTCCACCTCATCTTCCTCTATTTCTGGCAACAAAAAATAATAATAATGATAAATTGCTCTATAACGCATTTGAGAAGCTTACTATGAACAGAACAGATGTGAGACAAGTGAGGCAAGAGAAAAAAAAGAAAAAAAAAAGAAAAGGAAAAGGTAATGTACCTATGGCATGCTCTGCATTCTTGGGGGAGCCATAACTCTGGGGAAGTGGTCTTTCCTTGTCCATGGGTCGGTCAGGATCTTGATCATAGTCCATGGCACAACCTCTGTTGTGGGGATATGCAAAATACTAGTTGTTAGGAAGCAGCTGGTACTGTTAGATGGACTTCGGCGTCTGTTTGGCGTCAACAGCCGAGTTTTATAGAGGAACGTAGGAAAGAACAACATGCACTGGAGTGGTCAGAGAGTTACTGATTGGTAATAAAATCATAATTAAAATTAGAACTTATGATAAATTATAAAACGACACCAAAGAAATATTTTTATTTTTATTTTTATTTAATTGTAACATTGAAAAAAAAGATGCTATCGTTTTAATTTTTTCTTAATACTTATTACGTGTCTTTGTTAATGAGTGTGATTAACTTCATTTTAAAATATAATTTAGTGATATAATAAAATCATTAGATGGTACACAGCGCAGCGTAGGGGGTTGGATGACCAAGGCCTTGGACCACCGTTTTCCGAATATATAGAGCGTAATATAGAAGCAGGATGAACGGGTCATCATAGTTTTTGCTTGGTAATCTTTGGGAAGGGGAATCGTGAGACGAAGAGCCTGCAATTAGCCATAAATTAAAATAATCATCCAATAGCCGCATGGTTGGCTGGCTGGCTGGGTGGCTAAATAAATAAATAAATGGATGGGGGCAAAAAGCAGGATGAATGGGGTGATCATAAGTTATTCAATTCTTTTCCTTAGGAGTTTCGCAGGAGACTACTGTGCTATTGACTAATAAAATTAACGCAACTTGGCAACCCATGGCCACCATATGGTTAGTTGGTTAAATAATGGTGAAGTCATCAATTTGGCCTTTCTTTCTTTTAATCATCACGTAATCGTCGTCGTCATTGACGCATACTTAATTATATTAACTATAATGTAAACCCATCTATATATCTCTTTTCTTATTTATAAATCGAGCCGAGCAAGTCTGCTCAAAATGAGTAGAATTTGAAAATTCCTCCTGTCTTTCTCGCTTGCCAATGACTTCCCTTCCTCTTTTTGTAATCGCAAATTATATAATTTAATTGAAATTAGTATCTCTTTTATTTCTATATATATAACATAAAAATTATATACAAATTTATATTATTTAATTTTAAATATTAATTATAATTAATATGTATTTTTATGAATAATAAATCAATTAAATTTAATAATTAAATTTGAGTAATATATGTTTGCACTCAATTTTTACTTTTTTTATTAATAGAACTAGATTTAAATTTATATGTTTCAATAAAATGTTATATTTTTTTAAATATTTTAATTGATAACTAATTTTATAAAAGTTTAAGAAAATATAATTAAAATTAAATTGAAAATTAATTTATTATTTTTTTGTCCATATCATTTGTTATCATGTGCATATTTTTCATATTAATTAAAAAATTATTATTTTAATAAAATGTAAGAAAAGTACAAATAATTTTCTTTAGCGAAGTGAATGTTTGAGGCATCCTCACTCCTGTCCACAGCCAACAATTCAATATGAATAAATTAAACCTTTTTCTTCTATCTTTTTCGATTGATATGAATTTACACCTCATTTTCAAAGTGAGTCAAAAGGACAAGTCATTGTTTATTTTCTCACTTGTTTCCATGCCAACCGATCAACTGGGACAGCTGTATTCACATGTACCAGCACATACTTTTTGGTTATTTTATTTGGTTGTAAGACGCCGTCCAACTTCATCAGGAAAAATCCCAACAAGAGCAGAGCATCCAGAGCTTCATCACACCCTGCTTGCAATTCCCTTTTCCTTTCTCCAAATAATACAAATATATGGACTCACCAAGACTTTATTTCCTAGCAAATAAGAGCATTTCATATTCTCCTTCCTAGCAACTATATGTTTAGAAATGCAATTTTTTTGTATCTTTAGCAACTCGTTCTTCCTTACACACCAAAAATTTGGAAGGCAGTTAGTTTTCAAAAACAAAAAGATGATTGGCTTGGGGGTACCTGTCAGTTTTATACATTTAATGCAGTCTTGGATCTGGTTTATTGCTTTTTAATGATTGTGTAGAAGAGATAACACCTATGGCCTTTTTAGGATAAAAATGTTGCGTGTCGATGAAGCTAAGAATGAAAACAAACTTGTTGACACGGGCTAAGTGAGGCCCAAAAAGCACAAGATCCCCCTGATGCTTGCTGGGTCCGAAAAGGGGTTTACCACCAGGATCGAGGATCTGGGTTATTAAGTTCAGCCTAACTTGGCGGTATTACTAGTTGAGCTAGCGACTGAAGTACCAAATTTTGTGTCCGGGTCAATGTACAGTTCTGATTAAATAACTATGATCGGGAACAAAAATGTAGAAGAGTGCATCCGCATAACCTTTTAGTTAATCTCAGTCCAAGGCATGGCACAAACATGAGCAGAGACGTGGAAGAAGAGACAGGGTCAATCCATGTGACGCCGCAAAAAATCATGGAAGAGAGAGCTCATGCGAGAAAATTGAGACCCTCCATTGTTGTTGCCATGTGGAACGGAGAAAATTGTTTGAATCTAGCATATAACGAATTCCTGGATTTTACTAATAGATTAAGTTTTTAGAATGAATGATTTTTTAACATGGCAGGTATTAAAATTTTGTTACCGACATAAGTGTTGGGTTTCAATTCTGCTGCCCTCAAGAATATGAAATGCTATCTAATCTATACCTAACAAGAAAAATGGGACGTTACAGCGTATGGGAAGTGTCATTAAGCGTGTAATTAGAGAGAGTGTTGGCAGCCTAAGCATTAATTCTATAATGAAGATACAATTAATCGGCCTCTCAATAAATGCACCAGTACACAATTACTTTTGAAATTAAGCTCAGGGGAGTAGAAAGCTATCTATTTTCAGCTTTGTTTGATAACTTGGTCATAATTAGTGGACAGCGAGATTGGGAAGATTCATTGATTACCTTAATCCGTTTGCATGCCAGGAGTTTAATTGCAAGTGGTAATGCTTTTCCAAGCTCATCTGATGTAGCAGACCTGAAGCTTTCTTCTGACGATGGAGAATTATCAAATGAAAGAATCCAAACTGAATCAGGGACCCCTTGATAGTCTCCATAACCAACTTGTGGATTCTGAAAATAGCCGCCTTCAGAAATGGAGGTCTTAGTATTCTCTTGGCAGTCTTCCTCCTAGAATTAGCTGGAAGACTCAGAACCCCTGATCTCTCTCCAGTGCCAACCATCACACCAAAAGCTCGAGCTGCCGGTAAAGGCACTATTTTAGCCCTTTTATAGTCACATCTAGCAGCCAGGACTGCATCTATCTACCTCATGATTCTCGTCCAAATTCCTGCCTGACAAGCCTTATGGAAGGTATCTGAGCAAGAAGCACAAACGCAGATGCTGGTTTCTGTCAACTAGACAGGATTGCTTGCAACAAAAGGAAGAAGAAGGAGACGCTGGGGAGGCAAGGCAGAAAGGAGCACAAGATGAACCTTTTGTAATAAACTTCACTTAAATGGATATTACATATCCTTTTCCTTCATTATATAGGAGAATTTCATATATAAAAAATTTGAAAGGCTTGATGGTACATTTGTCAGTTTTTACAATTTAAAATTGAAATTGAAATTAAAATTCAAACAAAGAGTACCAATTATAATTGATTGAAAAGTATGCATGTGGGATATTTCAAATGCAAATCAAGCCATTCAAAAGAGTATTTATCAATACAAAAGGACCTTCACATATATTGTAAGCGCTGATGCAAAACTAGTTGAGAAAATAAAAGAAATAGTTTGCATAAATTAAGGAAAGGAATATGCTTGAAATATGCTGAAAGTAAAACAACTCATGCAACTAAGTTCATATAGTTAGAATTTCGGAACACCAAAACCTTAGAGAAAGAGAAAAAAAAAATTGAAGACAGCTAGACAAGGAAATACACATATAGGAGCTTACAAGGCAGTTTTAAATATTAAAGATGATTGGACAAGGGATCAATTGGCATTGAATTTAGCAGACAACAACCTGGAGTCAGGCTATAGGTGGAGTCAGTATCCTGTTCTGGACTGCCACAACTTATCACTACGATGGCTCCTTACTGATTCAAGACGCAAGGAGCACAGAATGCCAAATGTTTTGTTGAGATTCATTGTCAGTTTATCAGCCATTGTCCAGATAACCTGATTTTAGATATGCTTGAAGGTCCAGTGGTGCTTCTCTTTTACAGAACCAAGGAAGTTGGAAACAAGGATGCACAGGATGGAAGCAAACCAGAATTTGAAAACAGTTCCAATACATCTACTCCAAAGAATCAACCTTCCTGTCAGAAATTCAAGTTTTAAAATCCATAATTTATAATTCACATGATATTTAAAGTAAAGTTAATTATTGTTATTTTAAATTTTATATTTTTAAATCTTCCTATATAATGAGAATTAAAGCTAATGAAAATTAAGGTTCTGGCAGCCTTAAATTGCTTTGCTCCTTTCCTTCCTCGTTCCTTCAGTTAACAACCAGAAAGCTTGCTTCAACAGCAAGCCACTGTTTATGCGTACCAAAGAAAAAACAGAACCATCAACCTAATTGCAGCAAGCACAAACCTAAGAGCAGCATATACAGAACCTAACAATCCTTAGGGTCTCAAAGAATGTTGGCACTTCGTTAATCATTTAAAATAGGTAAAATATAATCTTTATATATTCATAAAATTATTAGTCTTCTTTTATCTTACTTTTCCACTTTTAAATGTGAAAGTATCGAATATTTATTTATTTATTTTCGTATGCCTATAAGGAAGGCCTATTGATCAAAAACTTCTCCAAGGCATGGTTGTAATGGTACATTAATGTGAATCGCCTCCGTGACATTTAACTCATTTTTCCTCTGCCTTTGAAAGGATACGAAAATGAATTTTAACAGACATAAAAGTGATGCTAAATGATGAAATTATTTGAACCAATCATGACAGGCTTATGGAATCTCCTTAATGGTTCTTCTTGGCTCCTCGCCATCAGGTTTAGCCAATTTCTTCTAACAACGGCCCTAAATGGTTCGAATACTTAACTTATTTATCTATGGGGATTATTTGATTGCTTTCTAATTAAATGCTTACCAAAAAAAAAAAAAGACCGTTACTCTGTTTCTTAAGTTTCTCAATGTCCTAACATCACATATCGTAGATAGTTTGTTGAAGTGGCGTGCTCGACACACCAGAATTCATGTGACATGATTCAACTTGCAAATTGACTGTCCATTCATCTTGAGATTCTGGTGTTTATTAACATATATACTGTTCATTCATTACCTCATGAACATTAGTCAACACATATGCTCCCAAAATTGCGATTAGAGAACATTAGCCAGCTATTAGCAGGGTGTATATATAATTAAATTTCATTTCTGCCGAATCCATTGGCATAGTTAACTCTGACGCAACTGGGGATGGATCTGGCTTGGCAGGTAGAAAGAGGGTTTACCAGAAAAATACAAAAATGAACTCAAGAAAGCAACTGAAATTGTTAAAAAAAAAAAAACAAAAACAAAAACAGAAAACAAAATGGATTGACTCGACCCCAGGTTTATTCCAAAAGGGCCGAATGCGAGTTTCTCGTCATCATTCCTCTAAAGTTCATTCAACTCTATTACTATTTCATGCTATAAAATATTAAATGACATTTCAATGTATAAAAATCTAATATTTTATTATAAAATTTTACATATTGACAATTTAAATACTATAAATTATAATGTAAATTTATTGATATTATCAAAATAATAATTTAAAATTTAAAACTTATATACATATTATAAATTATGTCAAATTTTTATATTTCATCGAATAGCAGTTTAAAACCTTTCTTTAATTTAAAATATAAAAGAACAAAATAAATTGATGTTATTAAGGTTTTAGATCACTTATGCCAATACTTATTCCCTAGCATATGCCATCAAGATCTTAAATTCAACTCGCTCTCCGCGTCCAAACCCAAAGGAAAAAAAAATCAAATAATTTGAGGAAAAAAATATAGTTTTAAACAACATTGAAGCAATTTGATTAACATTCATTCGAGGAATCTCATTATCCTAAAGCTATGCCTCTGGTTGGGATACATATGTCCATTTCATCCCACTGACAGATACCAAACAAATGCATAGGTTCTGAGCAATGCCACCAACCAGAACCAAGCAAAAATGTCGTAATTTTCTTGCCGTAAACAGCGTTTGCCGTCTGGAGACTGCTCAAATTCAACTCCATTATAGTTCCCAAGTTCTCTTTCCTAGCCTTATTTGTAGATGACAAGCACCATGACCTTTTATGGGAATAAACAAACAAAAATTTGATCCCGTGTGCACGAACGGACGTGTGAATACATATTCGAGCCATTTGATCCGTGGAGTGTACTGTACAATCATCTGATTACACGGCTCGGACATATTTTTGCACTTGCGCTTGTACGCACCAAATAGAGAACAGTTGCATAGTCTACATCTGGTATAATTGGCTAACCAAAACCTTATAATATGAAAAAAATCACATACACCAAATGAACAGCACACCAAACACCACAGAATATGCTACCTGCCGTCTCCTTCCAAAATCATCTATACCCCACTTCGTAATTATTTAAAGTATACTCAAGAAAACAGGCTTGCTATAGCTCCGGAACACCCTATATTTTTGGTCAATGACCAAGAACAGATCAGTTTCTGTTTCTCTCAATTTCCTCACTTCACCTGGTGCACAATGTGATGCAGCGAGAAAACGTAATCAATAACGATGATTGAATTTTAAAGAATAAAAAGTCACAAGCCGCCATAGAGAAAAATTCTCTCACTTAGGGTAAAGTATAATACGTTCTACCTCTCACTAAGAAATCCTAAAATATATATAGTGCATAAAATTATACTAAAATTACGAAAAATACCCTTTCATAAAATTTAATTAAAATTACGAAAAATGTCCTTTAGTTTGGACTCGGCTTTGAAGCCTTTCGCAACTTCTTATCCTTTCCTCGCTTGTCTATATACTCCTTAGCTATCTAGTTCACATCATTCTCTCCCACCAGAGAAGAACTCGACCCCGAGTTCTTTTCAGAATATAAAAGCGTATCATCTGGATGGAAAAAAGATAAATTTGCTACATTGAACGTCTTGGAGATGTTCATATCATCAGGAAGCTCGACAATATAAACATTTTTGTTGATTTTGCGCACAACTTCATAAGGACCATACTTCTTTGGCTGTAATTTACTATATTTGCCCACAGGAAAGCGTTCCTTCCTCAGGTACACAATCACCTGATCACCAACCTCAAATAGTTTCTCTTTCTTGTGTCTATCAGCAGCCGCCTTGTATTTCGCATTTGCCCTCTCAATTTTCCTTTTTACCTCTTCAGTGATAGTTTGACATTGCTCTGCCATGTTTTTAGCTGCTATGCTAACCTCTACCTCCTTAGGTAACTTCAACAAATCCAGGGCATGTTGTGGCGTTTTGGTGTAAACCACTGAAAAGGGTGATCTCCCAATAGTTCTATGAACAGAACTATTATAAGCAAATTCAGCTTGGGCCAATGCTTGATCCCACTGTCTTGGCTTTTCACCACAGATGCTCCTGATCAAATTTCTCAGTGTTCTGTTGGTCACTTCAGTCTACCCATCAGTCTGTGGATGAGCTGTGCTACTAAAGTTTAATGAAGAATCAAACAGGAACCACAACGTCTTCCAGAAGTGACTAAGAAACTTGCTATCCCTATCAGAAGTAATGAACCTTGGAACACTATGTAGGCGCACCACTTCCTTGAAAAATAACCTAACAATGGATTGTGCATCTGCAGTTTTTCTACATGGAATAAAATGAGTCATCTTAGAAAACTTGTCAACAACAACAAACACAGAGTCAGCACCTCGTTGGGTACGAGGTAAACCCAAAACAAAATCCATCGACAAGTCTTCCCAAATGTTCTTAGGTACTGGTAAGGGAGTGTATAACCCAGTGTTTTGAGATTGCCCTTTGGAAGTCTGATAGATGTAGTATCTCTCTACAATCCTACCAACATCCCTTCTCAGTCGAGGCCAGAAATACCTTTCTGTCACAGCAGCTAAGGTCTTATCTTGACCCAAATGTCCTGCTAAACCTCTTCCATGAAGGTTTCTAATCAACTTCTCCCTCAAGGAGGACTCAGGAATGCATAATTGATTTCCCTTCATTAAATACTCCTCATGAATATGATAATCATCACAAGGCTCCTTAATAGTATACTTCCTCCAAATCTCCTTAAAATCACCATCATCTTCATACAACTCTTTTATTCTTTCAAAGCCCACAACTTCAGCACTTAAGGTGAATAACAAATCAGCCCTTCTACTTAAAGCGTCAGCCACTTTGTTTTGCACACCAGATTTATGCATTAACCTGAAAGGAAACCTCTGTAAGAATTGAATCCACCTAGCATGCATATCCTTATTTATCTTGGTCTGACCACTCAAATGTTTTAATGCGACACAGTCTGAGTAAAGAATGAATTCTTTTCCTACCAAATAGTGTTCCTATCATCTCAGAGCTCTCACAACAGCATAGAACTCTTTATCATAAGTTGACCAATTCCTCTTGGCCTCATATAACTTCTCACTATAGAACGCTATTGGTCTCTTCTCCTGTGATAGCACTGCACCGATCCCTACCCTACTAGCATCATAGTCAACCTCGAATAACTTATCAAAATCAGGTAGTGCCAATACAGGGGCCCTACATAACCTTTCCTTTAGATTCATAAAGCTTGTGTCAGCCTCTTCACCCCATTGGAATTTCCCTTTCTTCAGACACTCAGTCAATGGAGCAGCAATTGTACTGAAATGTCTCATAAATCGCCTATAAAAACTAGCCAATCCTAGGAAACTCCTCAACTCAGTAACAGCATTAGGAGTAGGCCATTCCCTGATTGCCCTCACCTTTTCATCATCCACCATGATACCCTCACTGCTAACCACAAACCCCAGAAATAACAATCGCCTTGACATGAAGACACACTTTTTCAAATTAGCAAATAATTTATTCTCCCTCAACACAGCCAAGACACACCTCAAGTGTTCAATATGCTCCTCTTCCGACTTACTAAATACCAGTATATCATCAAAATATACTACTACAAAGCGACCATTAAAGGGTTTTAATACCTGATTCATCATGCGCATAAAGGTACTGGGCGCATTGCTGAGGCCAAATGGCATTACCAACCACTCATACAATCCCTCTTTGGTTTTGAATGTTGTCTTCCACTCATCCCCAGGCCGAACTCTAATTTGATGGTAGCCATTCCTCAAATCAATTTTGGAAAATACCTTAGCCCCGCTCAATCTGTCTAACATGTCATCCAATCGTGGTATAGGGAATTTGTATCCGACGGTGATCTTATTGATGGCCCTACTATCAACACACATTCTTCAGCTCCCATCTTTCTTAGGTGTCAATAACGCTGGTACAGCACAAGGACTCATGCTGTCTCGAATGAACCCCTTGTCCAATAACTCTTGGACCTTCTCCTACAGGACTTCAGTTTCCTTAGGAGTCATCCTATAGTGTGGTAAATTTGGAAGACTTGCTCCAGGTACCAAGTCTATTTGATGTTGAATATCCCTCAAGGGTGGTAGTCCCTTAGGTAAGTCATCAGGAACCACATCTCTATACTCTTCCAATACTCCCTTAACTGCTTCAGGGACCTCTTCACTTACATCTTCATCCCCAACTATCATATTCTTAGCAATGAGCGCATGAGCCACCTTTGACTCTTTCAAATCCTCAACCATCTCCTTCTCTGACTGGGCAATAGTCAAGAAAGAGCATCCCTCTATCCTGCGAACTCTAGCGCGACCTTTTAACTTCAAAGGTAACAAAGTATACTTCACACCCCCCTTCTCTAACTTATAAACATTTTCTTTACCTGCATATTGGGCGTTCACATCGAACTGCCAAGGTCTCCCAAATAGTAGTGACATGCATCCATGTCAATAATATCACAAAAGAGTTCATCTTGATACCTCCCTATAGAAAATGGCACCTTGCACCTCTTATTCACCTCAATCTTCTCGGCCGCCTTAATCCACCCAATAGTGTATGGGTATGGATGTTTTTCGACAGACAACTGTAACTGTTTAACAACTTTTCTCCCGATGATGTTTTCACAACTCCTACTATCTATAATCACGTCAAACACCTTTCCCCCAATCGTGCACCTGGTACAGAACAACTGGTGTTGTTGGGTATTTGTCTCCTGTTTAGGTGCTAACATCATCCGCTTAATCACATAAGCTGACTCCACTTCACCATTCTCCTCCTCATCATATTCATCATCTTCATTAGGCTCACAACACACCTCTTCTTCATCATCCCTATCTACAATATGAACACTCCTCCTACTAAGACACTCATTGGATCTATGACCAGGCTGATTACAACGATAGCATTTACCCAAAATTGGTTTGACATACGGGTTATTTTGCTTCTGGATTCCTTTAGGCTTCATAGGCTTCTTCCCTTCAGCCCTTTCATCCCTCTTGGCATTATCTTCGCCAAATTTACTCGACAAATTTTTATTCTTCTCAACACCCACTTTACTGTCATTAGCAGCATCACTCACGAACCCTCTTCTTCCACTTGTATATCTAGTGCTTTGCTCTTGCAACATTAACTCGGCTTGGAGAGCCATATTTTTCGCTTTATTCAAATTCCTCAAAACCGCAACTCCTATTTTGTCCTTAATTTGCAACTTCAACCCGTCCACATATCGTGCAACCTGTTGACCCTCACTCTCTCTCAAGTCATTTTGTTCCGCTAACCTCATAAATTCCACGGTATACTCATGAACAGATCTTGGCCCTTGGCAACATCGTTGTTACTGCTGGAACAGTATCTGCTCATAATCTGGAGGTAAGAAATCGCGTTGTAGTAGTTGTTTCATACGGAACCACGTTTTCACCGGATGTCTCCCCTCTCTTTGTCTCCTGGTCTGCAGCCTCTCCCACCAGGCAGAAGCTCCACCCTTCAATCTGCAAGCTACCAATCTAACCCATTGATCTTATGGTATTTCCATGTAGTCGAAGAACCTATCAACGTCTGCTAACCAATCTAAGAACCCCTCAATATTAAGACTACCATTAAAATATGGAATATTAATCTTCAAATGGTAATCACCCCCATCTCCCTGATCATACCCATAGTAGTTCCTTCGATACCCTACATCACCACCTCGTCTTTGTGGTTGCCTTACTCCATACATAAACTCATCCTCCTCAGCAGATTCATCGTCAGAGATCTGTGCAATCCTATTAATAGCTCTGGGTCTGTTAATTAAATTAACATACCTATCTCTTACCCCAGGCCTATTACCGCTAATATTCATTGAGTCAAAGTGCTCAATTAAATCTTAAAAACGTTGTTCTAAGCGTTAAACTCTTTGATATAAAGCATTGAACTCTGCCCTAAGAACTTATTGATCGGCCCCTTGGACTCCCGCATCTTGAACACCGTTAAGAACACGATTGCCATCAACATCTCAATTAATTGACATCTTCGCAGGAAATTGCCTAGCTCTTATGCCAATCTGACGCAGCGAGAAAGCGTAATCAATAACAGGAAATCAATAACAAGGATTGAATTCCAAAGAACAAAAAGGCATAAGCTGCCTTAGAGAAAAGTTCTCTCACTTAGGGTAAAGTATAATAAGTTCTACCTCTCACTAAGAAACCCTAAAATATATATAGTGCATAAAATTATACTAAAATTACAAAAAATACCCTTTCATAAAATTTAATTAAAATTACGAAAAATACCCTTCAGCTTGGACTCCGCTTTAAAGTTTTTCGCAACTTCTTATCTTTTCCTCGCTTCACCGTATACTCCTCCTATCTAGTCCACGTCACAATGAACGTTGAAGAACCTGAGCCATGCTTTGGCTCTGATCACATATTGGACTGGCTAGTTGAATCAGTTTCAATCCTGCCATCCTTCTTTGACGATCCCTACCATAGATGCGATATCATCAGCACTTCCAACCATTGGTGGGAGAAAAACGAAGAAATCTGCCAGGATCCCATCGGCAACAATACTGCCATAGATACCAATACCACTAGCCTAGTAGCACCTAGTAATCCCGGTATCTCCAATCATCCTTAGACTTCTGATACATCCAAGAAAAGAAAAGTTATGAATGACCCGGATCTGAAACCTCCACAGAATCATCACCGGAGAAGGAATCAGAACCGGCGGGGCAACAATAATGAAGAACAAGAAGGGGAAGCAGCAGTAGAAGAAATTGGATCAGGGAAAAGATCAAGTGCTAGCAAGAAAAATAGTAACAAAGGCACTACGACCAGCTGCAATAACGGTAGCAAAGAAGGAAGATGGGCACAGCAGTTGCTTAACCCCTGTGCAGCTGCTATAACTGCAGGAAACTTGTCACGAGTTCAACACTTTCTGTATGTTCTCCATGAGCTAGCTTCGCCAACCGGGGATACCAATCACCGGCTGACGGCTCATGGCCTCCGAGCCCTGACTCATTACCTATCATCATCATCTGCAACCTCCTCTTCCCCATCCTCCACTTCTGCAGCCTCAGTAGTGCCAATTGCTTTTGCTTCTACTGAGCCAAAGTTTTTTCAACGATCTTTGAGACCATTGTTGTTTGTTAGTCCTTGGTTTACCTTTCCTAACAACATCGCAAACGCTTCCATCCTTCAAATTGTCACTCATGAATGCGATCACTCACGGAGTCTTCACATCCTTGATGTTGGGGTCTCTCATGGTGTTCAGTGGCCTACACTTCTGGAGGCCTTGACTCGCAGATGGTTCTTTGTCAAAAGCGCTCTTTGCGTTTTTCCAATTACCTTTTATGATGTCCTTGTGCAGTTGGTTATAGTGTATAAAGTGCTTCTTCTTACTCCTTTTCTTCTCCACCATATCGGTCATCACCTCCTCCCCATCATCATCATCCTCAATTTCTGACAGAAAAAAAAAAGAAGAAGAGAAATTGCTCATTAATGCATTTCAGGAGCCTATTATAAACAAAACAAATGTGAGACGAGTAAAGATGAAAAAACCTAAAAAACAAAACACAAAGGTAATGTACTTATGGCTTGCTTTGCATTCTTGGGGGAAGCCATGAATATGGGAAAGTGGTCTTTCCGTGTTCTTGGGCTGGCCAGGATATGGATCATGGTCCATGGCACAAAGCCTGTTGTGGGGATATGCAAAATAATTGCTGTTATGCAGCAGCTGGTATTGTTAGATGGACTTCGGCTCCTCTCTGGTGTCAACAACCAGGCTTTATAGATACTTTTAACATTTAAAAAACTGTTTGATGATCCACAAACCGGGTTTGATGACCAAGACTTTTGGAACCCACCACCTTTTATGACAATTTTGGGCTAACGAATCACTTTCCTACGAAGAAGCCTCAGGAAATATAATGTAAAAGCAGGATTAATGGGCCATCATAACTCGCAGGATGCAGTGCGATTGACCATAAATTAACTAATCAAGCAACCAATAGCCACATGTTTGGTTAAATAATAGCGAAGTCATCAATTTTTTCTTTCTTTTAATCGTCACGTATCATTGATGCATACTTAATTATATATCTATAATGTCAACCTATATTATATAGTTCTTCCACTCTTTTTTGTTTTGATTGAGCCATCGTGGGTCAAGAAGACAAGTCATTGTTTATTTTCTCAGTTGCTTTCATGCCAACTGGTCAACTGGGACAATTGCATTCACAAGGACGAGAACATAGTTTTTAGCTATTTTATTTGGTTGTTAGAGGCCGTCTAACTTTGTCGGAAAAACCCCAACAAGAGTAGAGCATCCAGAGTTTCATCGCAACTTCCTTGCAATTCGCTTTTTCTTTTTCCAAATAATACAAACAAATGGACTCACCAACACTTAATTTCCTAGCAAATAAGAGTATGTCATATTCTCCTTCCTAGCAACTAGATGTTTAGAAATGCAATTTTTTTTTCTATCTTTAGCAACTCGCACTTCTTTACACACCAAAAATTTGGAAGGAAGTTAGTTTTCAAAAACAAAAAGATGATTAGCTTGGGGGTACCTGTCAGTTTTTTACATTTAATGCAGTCTTGGAACTGGTTTATTGCTTGTTTATGATTGTGTAGAAGAGATAACACCTATGGCATTTTTAGGATAAACATGTTACGTGTCGATGAAGCTAAGAGTGAAAACAAACCTGTTGACACAGACTAAGCGAGGCCCAAAAAGCACAAGACCCCCTTATGCTTGCTGGGTCCGAAAAGGGGTTTACCACTTTTGTACTTGATCTACCGTGTGTATGCAAAGACTTAAACGACAGACACACCAGGATTGAGGATCTGGGTTATTAAGTTCAGCCTAACTTGGCGGTATTACTTGTTGAACAAGTGACTTAATGACCAAATTTTGTGTCTGGATCAACTTACAGTTCTGATTCAATGACTATGATCGGGAACAAAAATGTAGAAGAGTGCATCCGCTGTTGTATTGTTCAAACGTAACCTTTTAGTTAATCTCAAGGCCAAGGCATGGCACAAACATGAGGAGAGACGTGAATTATTTCCAGGACCCCCAAAGTAAATGTGAGCGCCTAATTGGGGGAATATTGACTGTGCGGAGGTCATAGCAGGCGGGACATGTGACTGAGAGGATATAAGAACATAGGCATCTCTGAAGACATGCCAGTGTCAATATATCCAATATGGGCTATTTAGGCGGCTTTGCCATATCCTGCCAACAGGAAAATGACCACTGCCCATTTGAGAGTAGTTGTGTGGTGGGCCATCGGCCGTGTGTTGGAAACCAAACCACCAAAGTTTAGCAAGGTTGCTGCGTCAGCCGAATCTGAGAAGGTGGGTTTAGGCCGATATCCTACTACTTGGTCTTGAAACAGGAGCACCCAAGCTGCTGCCCTCTTGTCCCGAAACATTAGTTTTCCTGTGTTAAGGAAATGGCGTCCGACTCCTTCTTTTCTTCCCAACAAAAAAAAACAGAAAAAAAAAAGACTTAAACTTTTCCAGATGAATCATATGTTTGGAAGTTTGACGCATCTACAAAATATACGGTCTGAAAATGTTATGGAGTCATGATGCGTTCTCAAAGTTTAACTAAGGCAGAAATATGTTATTCGTTGAGATGAAAAAGAGAATCTGACTTCGAATTTCTAATTTAAATAAACAAGTTGTTATTCATGGCTATTGTTTCCACCTGGTAAGGTGAAAGCAGCTGTGAAAACAACTGTTTGAACAAGGGCAGCAACAACAGTGCATTAAGTAGGTGTGTTTGTCATCCATCTCTCACCCTCCTTTACGGAATCCTTGTGCTCTTCAGTAAACGCTTCCTTCGGAGTTCTTGGGACTTTGTTTCTTCGTATTTTATATCATGGTTGGACAACATTTTCTACGAAGAAACAGCGCAGCATAGGATCTTGTAATCAGGAATGTCGTCTATCAACAGTAGTAGCAAGAGAGAAGACATATAACATGCATTGACCAAAACATGGATCAAGACAAAAATAATAAGTGATCATATTTTAAAATTAATGGGGAAGCCAGAGAAATAAAACAAAAAATGCTATCTTTAAATAATATTTGAATGTGTACTCAGATAGTCAATACACTACAACAACAATTTGTAATTTATAGTGAAATAATTAATCTAATGCATCACTAACCTAATATCAATAGTAAATAAATCATTTAACTTAAAAAGAGTTAGAACCTTATGTTTATTAAGAAATTTAATTTCAATTAATGAAAAAAATATATAATCCAACATTATTAACTAATTTTAACAAATAAAAAATTATTCAACCCAAAAATAAATTATTTGAAATAAATTCAAATTGAGATGAAATATATATTGGCAAGAAATTATCTAAATCAAAACCAAAAGATATTAAAGAAGATCAAAAAATTAATTATGTTTTAAACTTGAACAAGTCACTTTACTTAGTAAGTCTGTTAACTTGAACTCATTAAGAAAAAAATAAATTTACTTTATTTGCAAAAATTTAAATTATAAAAAACTATAAAATTATATCTAATAAAAAAATAAAATAAAAATAATAATATATTAGACTGTTTCACTGAAAATTTTAAAAAAAATCGTATGATTAGCTTATTGGTACATTGAGCTCCCCCATCAAGCTCAATAATTATTGGTACAAATAATTTTCTTGGAGACCAAATATGCCTGAGGTACCCATTCAATGCCGGACAGAAGAGCGCGTAAACCAAATGACTCAACATTTCATCAAACATGGTTGAGAGTAACATTCCAACCCAAGTGAACTAGAACAAAGTTTCTTTGCCCTGTCGACGGAAAATGCTACGCCCAAATGTTGAAGTAGACATTTGAATGAGGAGGGGAAATTGCAGGAACACAAAGAGTGTCAATGGGAAACATGCCAGCGCGATGATTGGAGCTGCAACCCAACTTAACCGATGAACAAGGACGATGTGAAGAGCAGAGCTGAATGCTGCCAACATGAATGCTATTGAAAGGAACAGAGTGGCAAGGCCAATACACAACCTCATTGGCAATGCTCTCAGAAAATCTTCTTCTGAATATCGTGAAGTCAGTATGTCCAAAAACATCAGCATCGAAGTAGAAGATGCGAAAAAGGCCAACCCATTTGAGATTGCAAAGATCATAAAAGACAGGTCATCCAAGAAAATAGGGAATCCCTCGCCGTCGTTTCCACCTGGTAAGGTGAAAGCAGCGGTGAAAACAACTGTTATAATGAGGGCAGCAACGACTGTGCATGAAGTAGCTGTGGTCTTCATCGATTCCTCTCCCTTCTTACTAAATCCTTGTGCTCTTCAGTAAACACCTCCCTTGGAGTTTTTCCGTCATTGTTTCGTCGCACTATAAATGATGGTTGGACAACAGTTTCTACTTACTATAGAAATAAAGATAAATCAATTGAAATGATGAAAGATAATGTTGTTAAATTAAAGGAACAAATAGAGAAAAAGAGAAATTATCTGATGCATAATCTGAATCCACACCAAGATAGCCAAAAAAAAACTACAGTAGCAAAACATCCCTTTGTAATTTAATGAATAATTATAGATAATACTAAATAACATAATTAAAAATTCTGAAAAACATTTGACTTCATGTATTTAGAGGATAAATTTTTTAAGTTAGTGAAATAAAAAAATATATTTATATATATCTATAAACTTATTTACTGTCAATAACCAAGAAACTATTCAAGTAAGGAGATTCAAAAATATCATTCGAAAATCCCTTAACAACAATATAATGAAAAGAGAGTATTCTCTATTTCAAACTATTATTACCTAAATGATGATTGTATTAATTTATTTATTTCTAAACCAAAATCGAGGTTTCCACATGACTTGGTTGTCACTATATTTTTTTCCTTCACTTCTTCTGCTCTATCGAAAATTTGGGTTATTTCCAGGACCCCCAAAGTAAATGTAAGCGCCTAATTGGGGACTATTGACTGTGCGGAGGTCATAGCAGTAGGGATATGTGACTGAGGGTATAAGAACATGGGCATCCTTGAAGACATTGCTAGTGTCAATGTAATCCAATATGGGCTGTTTAGGCGGATTTGCCATATCCTTCAACAGAAAAATGACCACTGTCCATTTGAGCAGTTGCGTGGTGGGCCTTCGGCCGTGTATTGGAAACCAACCCACCGAAGTTTAGCAGCGTCTGCCAAATCCGTGAAGGTGGGTTTACGCCGATATCCCACCACTTGGTCTTGAAACAGTAGCACCCAAGCTGCCGTCCTATTGTCCCGAAACATTAGTTTTCCTTTGTTAAGGAACCAGA
The DNA here is from genome assembly GCA_021533255.1 of Ceriops tagal. NCBI lineage: Eukaryota > Viridiplantae > Streptophyta > Magnoliopsida > Malpighiales > Rhizophoraceae > Ceriops > Ceriops tagal. The sequence goes on along the minus strand of CM038611.1, from coordinate 5,592,923 downwards.
CAGATGCAAGATCACTCAATGATAATAATATTAATGGCGTTCGATGTCTTCTTTTCTTCAAAAAAAAAAAAAAAGAAAAAAGAAAAGACTAACTTTTCCAGATGAATCATATGTTTACAAGTTTGACGCATTTACAAAATGTGTAAGATTGAAAATGTGATAGGGTCTTGATCAATATTCTTAAAGTTTAAATAGAGTAGAAACATATTATTATTCATTTAGATGAAAAAAGGATTCCGACTTGAAATTTTTAATTTGAATAAACAATAACTTCAGTACTGAAATAGAAGACGCAAACGGCGCCAATTTGTTTTAACACTGAAAGATTAAGAAAGAAAAGTCGTTGAAGAACATTGGATATCCATCGATATTTTTTCCACGTGGTAAGGTGAAAGCAGCTGCGAAAACAACTGTTCGAACGAGGGCAGCAACAACAGTGCATTACGCAGGTGTGTTCTTCATCCATTTTTCACTAATTTAACTAAGTAATAAATTGTTCAATCCAAAAAAATTTTGAGAGACAATTTGTACGCAGCAAGAAAGCGTAATTAATAATAGGAAATCAATGACAACGATTGAATTTCAAACAACAAAAGGTACAAGCCACCTGAGAGAAAAATTCTGTTAATTAGGGTAAAGTATAATACATTCTCCCTCTCACTAAAAAATTTTAAAATATGTATAGTGCATAAAATTGTATTAAAATTACGAAAAAGCTCGTTTCACAAAATTTAATTAAAATTACGAAGAAGTCCTTTAGCTTGGACCTGACTTTGAAGCCTTTCGCAACTTCTTATCCCTTTTCTCGCTTGTCCATGTACTCTTCGGTTATCTGGTCCACATCATTCTCTCCCACCAGAGAAGAACTCGACCCTGAGTTCTCTTCAGGATATAAAGGTGTATCATCTGGATGAAAAAAAGATAAATCAGCTACATTGAATGTCTTGGAAATGTTTATATCATCTGGAAGCTTGACAATATAAGCATTGTCGTTGATTTTGCGCACAACTTTATAAGGACCATACTTCTTTGGCTGTAATTTGCTATATTTGCCCACAGAAAAGTGTTCCTTCCTCAGGTACACCATCACCTAATCACCAACCTCAAACAGTTTTCTCCTTCTTGTGTCTATCAGCAGCCGCTTTGTATTTCGCATTTGCCCTCTCAATTTTCCTTTTTACCTCTTCAGCGATGGTTTGACACTGCTCTGCCATGTTTTTAGCTGCTATGCTAACCTCTACCCCCTTAGGTAACTTCAATAAATCCAGGGCATGTTGTGGCGTTTTGGTGTAAACCACTGAAAAGGGTGATCTCTCAATAGTTATATGAATAGAACTATTATAAGCAAATTCAGCTTGAGCCAATGCTTGATCCCACTGTCTTGGCTTTTCACCACAGATGCTCCTGATCAAATTTCCCAATGTTCTGTTGGTCACTTCAGTCTGCCCATCAGTTTGTGGATGAGCTGTGCTACTAAAGTTTAATGAAGAATCAAACAGGAACCATAACGTTTTCCAGAAGTGACTAAGAAACTTGCTATCCCTATCGGAAGTAATGGACCTTGGAACACCATGTAGGTGCACCACTTCCTTGAAAAATAACCTAGCAATGGATTGTGCATCTGCAGTTTTTCTACATGGAATAAAATGAGCCATCTTAGAAAACCTGTCAACAACAACAAACACAGAGTCAGCAGCACCCCGTTGGGTACGAGGTAAACCCAAGACAAAATCCATCGACAAGTCTTCCCAAATGTTCTCAGGTACTGGTAAGGGAGTGTATAACCCAGTGTGTTGAGATTGCCCTTTAGAAGTCTGACAGATGTAACATCTCTCTACAATCCTACCAACATCCCTTCTCAGTCGAGGCCAAAAATACCTTTCTGTCATAGTAGCTAAGGTCTTATCTTGACCCAAATGCCCCGCTAAACCTCCTCCATGAAGGTCTTTAATCAACTTCTCCCTTAAGGAGGACTCAGGAATGCACAATTGATTTCCTTTCATTAAATACCCCTCATGAATATGATAATCATCACAAGGCTCCTTAATAGTACACTTCCTCCACATCTCTTTAAAATCACCATCATCTTCATACAACTCTTTTATTCTTTCAAAGCCCACAACCTCAGCACTTAAGGTGAATAACAAATCAGCCCTTCTACTTAAAGCGTCAGCCACTTTGTTTTGCACACCAGATTTATGCATTAACCTGAAAGGAAACCTCTGTAAGAATTGAATCCACCTATCATGCATATCCTTACTTATCCTGGTCTGACCACTTAAATGTTTTAATGCGACACAGTTTGAGTAGAGAATGAATTCCTTTCCTACCAAATAGTGTTCCCATACTCTCAAGGCTCTCACAACAGCATAGAACTCTTTGTCATAAGTTGATCAATTCCTCCTGACCTCACATAACTTCTCACTATAGAACGCTATTGGTCTATTCTCCTGTGATAGCACCGCACCGATCCCTACCCTGCTAGCATCACAATTAACCTCGAATAACTTATCAAAATTAGGTAGTGCTAATACAGCCTACATAACCTTTCCTTTAGATTCACAAAACTCGTGTCAGCCTCTTCACCCCATTGGAATTTCCCTTTCTTCAGACACTCAGTCAATGGAGCAGCAATTGTACTGAAATGTCTTATAAATCGCCTATAAAAACTAGCCAATCCTAGGAAACTCCTCAATTCAGTAACAGCTTTAGGAGTAGGTCATTCCCTGATTGCCCTCACCTTTTCATCATCCACCATGATACCCTCACTGCTAACCACAAACCCCAGAAATAACAATCACCTTGACATGAAGACACACTTTTTCAAATTAGTAAATAGTTTATTCTCCCTCAACACGGCCAAGACACACCTCAAGTGTTCAATATACTCCTCTTCCGACTTACTAAATACCAGTATATCATCAAAATATACTACTACAAAGCGACCATTAAAGGGTTTTAATACCTGATTCATCACGCACATGAAGGTACTGGGCACATTGCTAAGGCCAAATGGCATTACCAGCCACTCATACAATCCCTCTTTGGTTTTGAATGCTGTCTTCCACTCATCCTCAGGCCGAACTCTGATTTGATGGTAGCTACTCCTCAAATCAATTTTGGAAAATACCTTAGCCCCACTCAATCTGTCTAACATGTCATCTAATCGTGGTATAGGGAATTTGTATCTGATGGTGATCTTGTTGATGGCCCTACTATCAACACACATTCTCTAGCTCCCATCTTTTTTAGGTGTCAATAACGCTGGTACAGCACAAGGACTCATGCTGTCCCGAATGAACCCCTTGTCCAATAGCTCTTGGACCTTCTCCTGCAGGACTTCAGTTTCCTTAGGACTCATCCTATAGTGTGGTAAATTTGGAAGACTTGCTCCAGGTACCAAGTCTATTTGATGCTGAATATCCCTCAGGGGTGGTAGTCCCTTAGGTAGGTCATCAGGGACCACATCTTTATACTCCTCCAATGCTCCTTTAACTGCTTCAGGGACCTCTACACTCACGTCTTCATCTCCAACTACCTTATCTTTTACAATGAGCGCATGGGCCACCTTTGACTTTTTCAAATCCTCAACCATCTCCTTCTCTGACTGGGCAATAATCAAGAAAGAGTGTCCCTCCATCTTGCGGGTCCTAGAGCGACCCTCTAACTTCAAAGGTAACATAGTATACTTCACATTCTCTTTCTCTAACTTATAAACATTCTCTTTACCTGCATGTTGGGCGTTCACATCGAACTACCAAGGTCTCCCGAATAACAGATGACATGCATCCATGTCAACAATATCACAGAAGATTTCATCTCGATACCTCCCTATAGAAAATGGCACCTTGCACCTCTCCTTCACCTCAATCTTCTCAGCCGCCTTAATCCACCCAATAGTGTATGGGTATGGATGTTTTTCGACAAGCAACTGTAACTGTTTAACAACTTCTCTCTCGATGATGTTTTCACAACTTCCACTGTCTACAATCAAGTCAAACACCTTTCCCCCAATCGTGCACCTGGTACGGAACAACTGGTGTCGTTGAGTATTTGTCTCCTGTTTTGGTGCTAACATCATTCGCCTAATCACATAAGTTGGCTCCACTTCACCATTCTCCTCCTTATCATATTCATCCTCTTCATCAGGCTCACAACACACCTTTTCTTCATCATCCCTATCTACAATATGAACACTCCTCCTGCTAGGACACTCATTAGATCTATGACCAAGCTGATTACAACGATAGCACTTACCCAAAATTGGTTTGGTATACGGGTTATTTTGCTTTTGGACTCCTTTAGGCTCCATAGGCTTCTTCCCTTTTGCCCTTTCATCCCTCTTGGCATTATCTTTGCCAAATTTACTTGACAAATTTTTATTCTTCTCAACACCCACTTTACTGCCATTGGCAACATCACTCACAAACCCTCTTCTTCCACTTGTATATCTAGTGCTCTGCTCCTACAACATTAACTCAACTCGAAGAGCCATATTTTTCGCCTCATTCAAATTCCTTAAAACCGCAACTCCTATTTTGTCCTTAATTTGCAACTTCAACCTGTCCACATATCATGTAACTTGTTAACCCTCACTCTCTCTCAAGTCATTCTGTTCTGCCAACCTCATAAACTCTGCAGTGTACTCATGAACAGATCTTGGCCCTTGGCGACATCGTTGATATTGCTGGAACAGTATTTGCTCATAGTCTGGAGGTAAGAAATCGCGTTGTAGTAATTGTTTCATACGGAACCACGTTCTCACCGGATGTCTCCCTTATCTCTGTCTCCTGGTCTGCAGCCTCTCCCACCAGGCAAAAGCTCCACCCTTCAATCTGCAGGCCACCAATCTAACCAGTCGATTTTTTGGTATCTCCATGTAGTCGAAGAATCTATCAACGTTTGCTAACCAATCTAAGAACTCCTCAATATTAAAACTACCATTAGAATATGGAATATCAACCTTTCAACGGTAATCACCCATATCTCCTTGATCATACCCATAGTAGTTCCTTTGATACCCTACGTCACCAGCTCGTCTCTGTGGTTGCCTTACTCTATACATAAACTCATCCTTCTCAGCAGATTCATCGTCCGAGATCTGCCCAACCCTATTAACAGCTCTGGGTCTGTTAATTGGATTAACATACCCATCTCTTGCCCCAGGCCTATTACTGCTAATATTCATCGAGTCAAAGCGCTCAATCAAATCTTCAAAACGTTGTTCTAAGCGTTGGACTCTTTGATCTAAAGCATTGAACTCTGCCCTAGGAACCCATTGATCGGCCCCTTGGACTCCCGCATCCTGAACACCGTCAAGAACACGACCGCCATCAACACCTCGATTGACTGACATCTTCGCAGGAAATTGCCTAGCTCTGATACCAATCTGACGCAATGAGAAAGCGTAAGTAGCAACAGGAAATCAATAACGATTGAATTCCAAAGAACAAAAGGCACAAACCGTCTTAGAGAAAAGTTTTCTCAATTAGGATAAAGTATAATACGTTCTTGTCACGGGGCCATTACCCTCTCCCCAAAAGGCTAACCTGTTGGGGTGTGTAGCGCCCACGCTTA
>CM038611.1:5471027-5561108 GCA_021533255.1 Ceriops tagal | reverse complement strand
AATCAACTGGGACAACTGTATTCACATGTACGAGCACATAGTTTTTTGGCTATTTTATTTGGTTGTAAGACGCCGTCTAACTTCATGAGAAAAACCCCAACAAGAGCAGAGCATCCAGAGCTTCATCGCAGCCTGCTTGCCATTCCCTTTTCCTTTCTCCAGATAATACAAATATATGGACTCACCAAGACTTGGATCTGGTTGCAGTTTTGGATCTGGTTTATTGCTTTTTTATGATTGTGTAGAAGAGATAACACCTATGGCCTTTTTAGGATAAAAATGTTACGTGTCGATGAAGCTAAGAATGAAAACAAACCTGTTGACACGGGCTAAGCGAGGCCCAAAATGCACAAGACCCCCTGATGCTTGCTGGGTCCGAAAAGGGGTTTACCACCAGGATTGAGGATCTGGGTTATTAAGTGCAGCCTAGCTTGGCGGTATTACTAGTTGAGCTAGTGACTGAAGTACCAAATTTTGTGTCCGGGTCAATGTACAGTTCTGATTAAATAACTATGATCGGGAACAAAAATGTAGAAGAGTGCATCCGCATAACCTTTTAGTTAATCTCAGTCCAAGGCATGGCACAAACATGAGCAGAGACGTGGAAGAAGAGACCAGGGTCAATCCCTGTGACGCCGCAAAAAATTATGGAAGAGAGAGCTCATGCGAGAAAATTGAGACCCTTCATTGTTGTTGCCAGGTGGAACGGAGAAAATTGTTAGAATTTGACATATAACGAATTCCTGGATTTTATCTAATAGATTAAGTTTTTAGAATGAATGATTTTTTAACATGACAGGTATTAAAATTTTATTACCGACATAAGTGTTGTGTTTCAATTCTGCTGCCCTCAAGAATATGAAAAGCTATCAAATCTATACTTGACAAGAAAAATGGGACGTTACAGCCTGTGAGGAAGTGTCATTAAGCGTGTAATTTGAGAAAGTGTAGGCTGCCTAAGCATTAATTCTATAATGAAGCTACAATTAATCGGCCTGTCAATAAATGCTCCACTACACAATTACTTTTGAAATTAAGCTCAGGGGAGTAGAAAGCCATCTACTTTCAGCTTTGTTTGATAGTGGACAGCGAGATTGGGAAGATTCATTGATTACCTTAATCCGTTTGCATGCCAGGAGTTTAATTGCAAGTGGTAGTGCTTTTCCAAGCTCATATGATATAGCAGACCTGAAGCTTTCTTCTGACGATGGAGAATTGTCAGATGAAAGAACCAAACTGAATCAGGGTTCCCCTTGATAATCTCCATAACCAACTTCTGGATTCTGAAAATAGCCGCTTCAGGAATGGAAGTTTTACTATGCTTTCGGCAATCTTCCTCCTGGCATTAGCCGGAGGACTCATAACCTGTTGGAATATGCCCTGTATTCTAGTTGATTTAGAATTACTCTCCTGTTCTTTATCTTATATCCCTATATATATAGAGGCATATTAGGATTATGAAAGTGTGAGAGAAAGTAGAGCCGCACTCTTGTATCTTGTAACACACTCTCTCTGATAATAAAAGTATTCCCTCTGTCACATCGACCGAACCATGTAAAATTCTGGTGTTATTTTCTTATTCGATTTATTACTTCCGTGTTATTTTTGGTAACAAATTGGTATTAGAGTCTCGTTTTCTCTTGTCCATCGCTGCCTCTTTCTCTGGTTGCTCAAGCCGTCCGTCGGAAAATCCCTCTCCCTCCGACCATAGATTTATTTGAGAGAGACAGCCGTTCCGGTGAAGATCAACACCGATTGAGAGCCTAGCGGCTAGCGCACACCATGCACCGGCAAGCTCGTTGCACAACCCAGAGAGAGAAGTAGAGGGAGGAAGAGAGAGAGACCCGAACCAGGCCGGCGCACATCCCACACCGTCTTGCCCAGGCGCTTCAACACCCAGCGGCCGGTGCACCGGATCCCCACTGCCATCCTGATCTGGACCTTCAACGGCGATAGAGCCTCGGCTAGACTCAAGCTCCCCGATCTCGCTATAATCAACTGTTCTGGTGACCCTTCCGTGCGACGCCCCTGACCCTTCTGTCTCCACAACAAACACCGCTTCTGGTTGGACTTTTCGCCCTTGACCTCCTCAGCGACAAACCTCTAACCACCTCTACCTTTAGTGCCGAAAAGAACCCCGACTTTCTCTCTCCATTATCGGCTTGAGAATCTAAAAAAAAAAGAGGGAGAACAAAAATCGGTGGCTCGTCATTTTCGGCCATTCGGGTGGTTTGGCGCTGAAGCGGAGCAGATCCGACGACGTTTGTTAACTGGTGGGAAGCGGCTCTCACAGATCGGAAAGAAACAGATTGGTTACGACAACGTGACAGAGGGCTAAATCCAACGGAAGAGGGAACACATCAAGCTCCAACAGGTCAGGTACTGTAGCGTCGGCAGCAGCACTGTAGCGGCAACGGTCGGGTACTGTAGCATCGGCGGCGGACTTGGGTAATTTTATTAATTTGGGCAGTCAATTTATATTCTTCAATTTTTGTTTTGGGTGTTTTGTTGCAATGACTTCTTCATCTTTATCAACAGTGAAGTCTGAAATTGAGAAGTTCGATGGAAACACCAATTTTGCATTGTGGCAAGTTAGAATGATGACAATTCTGACGCGAGAAGGTACAAAAAAGGCCCTACTTGGTAAGGAGAAAAAACCTCATCAGCAGAATGAAGATAGTGGGAGTTCCAGGCAGCAGGTGGAGTTTGAAAGTGATATTCCTTATAAGTCAGGTCAACAGATTCGGGTTGACACTTCAGAAACAGATGAGGATACTCTAGATACTCAACAGGCACAGCCGTACAATATCGCCAAAGACAGACCCAGAAGGACTATCAAGCCACCAGCCAGGTTTTCATACTCAGATTTTGCTTATTGTTTGGCAGTAGCGGAAGAGGTGGAGTACAATGAACCTAGAAATTACTCAGAGGCTGTCACTTGTGCCGAATCTTCCCAGTGGAGTATTACTATGACTGAGGAAATTGAGTCCTTGCATAAGAATCAGACTTGGGACTTAGTGAAACTTCCCAAAGATAAGAAGATTGTTGGCTGTAAATGGATCTACAAGAAGAAGGAGGGAATCCCAGGAGTTGAGGATGCAAGGTACAAGGCACGTTTAGTTGCAAAGGGCTATAACCAGAAAGAAGGGATTGACTTCAATGAGGTGTTTTCTCCAGTTGTAAAGCACACTTCCATTCGTGTGCTTCTAGCTATGGTTGCTATGTATGATATGGAACTAGAGCAACTTGATGTGAAGACTGCTTTTCTACATGGCAATCTTGAGGAAGTCATCTATATGGATTAACCTGAGGGTTTTCAAATTGAAAGCAAGGAGGACCATGTTTGCAGGGTGAAGAAATCTCTATATGGTTTAAAGCAGTCTCTTAGACAATGGTATAAGAAGTTTGACAGCTTTATGGTAAGTCATGGTTACTTGAGGAGTAAGTATGACAGTTGTGTCTACCATAGGAAACTTCGTGATGGATCGTTTGTTTATCTGCTACTATATGTAGATGATATTCTTGTTGCCTCTACAAGTATATTTGAGATCAATAGTTTGAAGAAGCTACTTGGTAGAGATTTTGAGATGAAAGATTTGGGGACTGCAAAGAAAATTTTGGGCATGGAGATCACCAGAGACAGGCAAGTAGGAGAGTTGCGCCTTTTACAGAAAAGGTACATCGAGAAGGTTCTTGAACGTTTTAGGATGATGAATTGCAAACCGGTAAGTACTCCTTTGGCTTCACACTTCAGACTTTCAGCCTCTTTGTCACCCAATAGCCTAGAGGAGGAGGAATATATGTCACATGTTCCATACTCTAGTGCAGTGGACAGTGTTATGTATGCTATGGTTTGCACTCGTCCAAATATTTCACAGGCAGTCAGTGTGGTCAGTAGATATATGGCTAATCCTGGGAAAGCACATTGGCAAGCAGTTAAATGAATACTTCGGTATCTTAGAGGCACTACAGATGTAGGACTGATGTTCAGCAAAGGCAGTAGGTTGTTTACTGGTTTTGTGGATTCTGACTATGCAGGTGACCTTGACAGAAGAAGATCAACAACTGGTTATGTTTTCACTCTTTCAGGCAGTGCCATTTGTTGGAAGGCAACATTGCAATCAACAGTTGCTCTTTCCACTACTGAAGCTGAGTACATGGCAATAGCAGAAGCAGTCAAGGAAGCTATTTGGTTAAAAGGTTTGGTCACTGATTTGGGTTTATCACAGGAAACTACCATCATATTTTGTGATAGTTAGAGTGCTATACACTTGACCAAAAATCAAGTGTATCATGAGAGGACCAAACACATTGATGTCAAATACCATTTCTTGCGAGATGTTATATCTCAAGGTTTGATTTCAATGAAAAAGGTTGCTACTGCAGACAATCCAGCTGACATGTTGATGAAACCAGTTTTAACTAGTAAGTTCAAGCATTGCTTGGACTTGATTGGTGTTCGTTTTGATTGACTGGCTCTAAGGAGCCATTTAGAGGAGAGATAGAAGGATTTTATTTTGTTGTGTGTTTAGAGAATACAATGCAAGGTGGAATTTGTTGGAATATGCCTTGTATTCCAAATTACCCTTTTGCCCTTCTTCTATTCCTATATAAATAGGCATAATAAGGTTATGAGAAGGGAGAGAGATTTGAGAGGTGAGTCACGCTCTTTGTATCCTGTAACACACTTTTTCTACTAATAAGAGTATTCCTCTTGTCTTTCTCGTGGACGTAGGTCACATAGACCGAACCACGTAAAATTCTGGTGTTACTTTCTTCTTTAATTTACCATTTGCAATAACACTGACATCTAACATAAACCCCACAAACAGGTTTACATTTTAAGTGGTGAAAACCATAGAGCATCTAATACAGGTTTGTGGGGTTAGCCTTTCGGGTGCACCTTTCGTTTGGCTGCCTCCACATCATGGACTTGGAAATGAGTGCCATGCCATTATTTGAACCTTTAGATTACATAAAGTTGAGTGAGGACATGTGGTGTTATTTTTGATATTTTGTGAGATCAACGGAAGGTAAGAGTGTACACAAAAAAGATACGCTTCTTTTAAAATATTAAAATGGGTTGCTACATTTCTCCCGTCATGGTACATAACGGGTACCACTGCATCAATAATTTCATGTCTATTGAAAAAACAATGCGTGCATGAGTTTTCTGCCCCAGGAGATTTATGAAAGGTAAGATATTTCCAATTTTATACTTACTTTCTCATTAATGGGATTTAGAAAAAAAAATTATGTGCACATAACTTTATACTTCATTTCACAAAAAGAATTTTACCAACTTAAATTTATAATTTTCAAATCACCCGTAGGATAACATTAGTCACGCCCTTTAATTTTGTAACTATATATATGATGATAGTTTTAAGTGTCATTCAGCCATTAACAAATCTATTCTCCTACTTATATAATGAACTATGGAGCTTATATTTAATCGATGCGAATTTGCCCTACATATTCTAATTGGAGAAAGTTCTTATCTTTTGCTTCTTATGATAACATTGATGTGGACCAGATAGCCGAGGAGTATATGGACAAGCGAGAAAAGGATAAGAAGATGCGAAAGGCTTCAAAGCCGAGTCCAAGCTGAAGGGCTTTTCATAATTTTAATTAAATTTATAAAATGACATTTTTCGTAATTTTAGTACAATTATATGCTATATATATTTTATAGTTTTTTAGTGAGAGGCAGAACGTATTATACTTTACCCTAATTGAGAGAACTTTTCTCTAAGGTGGCTTGTGTTTTTTGTTCTTTGGAATTCAATCGTTGTTATTGATTTCCTGTTGTTGATTACGCTTTTTCGCTGCGTCAGATTGGTATCAGAGCTAGGCAATTTCCTACGAAGATGTTAGTCAATCGAGGTGTTGATGGCGGTCGTATTCTTGACGGTGTTCAGGATGCGGAAGTCTAAGGGGCCGATCAATGGGTTCCTAGGACAGAGTTTAATGCTTTAGATCAAAGAGTCCAATGCTTAGAACAACGTTTTGATGATTTGATTGAGCGTTTTGACTCGATGAATATTAGCGGTAATAGGCGTGGGGTAAGAGATAGGTATGTTAATCCAATTAACAGACCCAGAGCTATTAATAGGATTACGCAGATCTCTGACGATGAATCTGCTGAGGAGGATGAGTGTATGTATGGAGTAAGGCAACCACAGAGACGAGGTGGTGATGTAGGGTATCGAAGGAACTACTATGGGTATGATCAGGGAGATGGAGGTGATTATCGTTTAAAGGTTGATATTCCATATTTTAATGGTAGTCTTAATATTGAGGAGTTCTTAGACTGGTTAGCAGACGTTGATAGGTTTTTCGACTACATGGAGATACCAGAAGATCGACGGGTTAGATTGGTGGCCTGCAGATTGAAAGGTGGAGCTTCTGCCTTGTGGGAGAGGCTGCAGACCAGGAGACAGAGAGAAGGGAGACATCCGGTGAGAACATGATTCCGTATGAAACAACTACTACAACGCGATTTCTTACCTCCAAACTATGAGCAAATACTGTTTCAGTAGTATCAACGATGTTGCCAAGGGCTAAGATCTGTTCATGAGTACACTGCAAAGTTTATGAGGTTGGCGGAACGGAATGACCTGAGAGAGAGTGAGGGTCAATAGGTTGCACGATATATGGACGGGTTGAAGTTGCAAATTAAGGACAAAATAGGAGTTGCGGTTTTGAGGAATTTGAATGAGGCGAAAAATATGGCTTTCCGAGCCAAGTTAATGTTACAGGAGTAGAGTACCAGATATACAAGTGGAAGAAGAGGGTTCGTGAGTGACGCTGCTAATGGCAGTAAAGTGGGTGTTGAGAAGAATAAGAATTTGTCGAGTAAATTTGGTGAAGATAATGCTAAGAGAGATGAAAGGGTTGAAGGGAAGAAGCCTATGGAGCCTAAAGGAGTCCAGAAGCAAAATAACCCATATGCCAAACCAATTTTGGGTAAGTGCTATCGTTGTAATCAGCCTGGTCATAGATCTAATGAGTGTCCTAGTAGAAGGAGTGTTCATATTGTAGATAGGGATGATGAAGAAGAGGTGTGTTGTGATCTTGATGAAGAAGATGAATATGATGAGGAGGAGAATGGTGAAGTGGAGCCAGCTTATGTGATTAGGTGAATGATGTTAGCACCAAAATAGGAGACAAATACCCAACGACACCAGTTGTTCCGTACCAGGTGCACGATTGGAAGAAAGGTATTTGACGTGATTATAGATAATGGGAGTTGTGAAAACATCATCGGGAGAGAAGTTGTTAAGCAGTTATAGTTGCCTGTCGAAAAACATCCATACCCATACACTATTGGGTGGATTAAGGCGACTGAGAAGATTGAGGTGAAGGAAAGGTGCAAGGTGCCATTTTCTATAGGGAGGTATCGAGATGAAATTTTCTGTGATATTGTTGACATGGATGCATGTCATCTACTATTCGGGAGACCTTAGCTATTCGATGTGAACGCCCAACATGTAAGTAAAGAGAATGTTTATAAGTTAAAAAAGGAAGGTGTGAAGTATACTTTGTTACCTTTGAAGTTAGAGGGTCGCTCTAGAGCCCGCAAAATAGAGGGGCGCTCTTTCTTGACTATTACCCAGTCAGAGAAGGAGATGGTTGAGGATTTGAAAGAGTCAAGGGTGGCCCATGCGCTAATTGTAAAGGATAAGGTAGTTAGGGATGAAGATGTGAGTGTAGAGGTCCTTAAAGCGGTTAAAGGAGTATTGGAAGAGTATAGAGATGTGGTTCCTGATGACCTACCTAAGGGACTACCACCTTTGAGGGATATTCAGCATCAAATAGACTTGGTACCTAGAGCAAGTCTTCCAAATTTACCACACTATAGGATGAGTCCAAAGGAAACTGAGGTCTTGCAGGAGAAGGTCCAAGAGTTGTTGGACAAGGGGTTTATTCGAGATAGTATGAGTCCTTGTGCTTTTCCAGCTTTATTGATACCTAAGAAAGATGGGAACTAGAGAATGTGTGTTGATAGTAGGGCCATCAACAAAATCACCATCGGATACAAATTGCCTATACCACGATTGGATGACATGTTAAACAGGTTGAGCGGGGCTAAGGTATTTTCCAAAATTGATTTGAGGAGTGGCTACCATCAAATCAGAGTTCGACCCGAGGATGAGTGGAAGATAGCATTCAAAACCAAAGAGGGATTGTATGAGTGGCTAGTAATGCCATTTGGCCTCAGCAATGCGCCCAGTACCTTCATGCGCGTGATGAATCAGGTATTAAAACCCTTTAATGGTTGCTTTGTAGTAGTATATTTTGATGATATACTAGTATTTAGTAAGTCGAAAGAGGAGCATATTGAACACTTGAGGTGTGTCTTGGCTGTGTTGAGGGATAATAAATTATTTGCTAATTTGAAAAAGTGTGTCTTCATGTCAAGGCGATTGTTATTTCTGGGATTCGTGGTTAGCAGTGAGGGTATCATGGTAGATGATGAAAAGGTGAGGGCAATCAGGGAATGGCTTACTCCTAAAGCTGTTACTGAGTTGAGGAGTTTCCTAGGATTGACTAGTTTTTATAGGTGATTTATAAGACATTTCAATACAATTGCTGCTCCATTGACTGAGTGTCTGAAGAAAGGGAAATTCCAATGGGATGAAGAGGCTGACACAAGCTTTGTGAATCTAAAGGAAAGGTTATGTAGGGCCCTTGTATTGACACTACCTAATTTTGATAAGCTATTCGAGGTTGACTGTGATGCTAGTGGGGTAAGGATCGGTGCGGTGCTATCACAGGAGAAGAGACCAATAGCGTTCTATAGTGAGAAGTTATGTGAGGCCAGGAGGAATTGGTCAACTTATGATAAAGAGTTCTATGCTGTTGTGAGAGCCTTGAGAGTATGGGAACACTATTTGGTAGGAAAGGAATTCATTCTCTACTCAGACTGTGTCGCATTAAAACATTTGAGTGGTCAGACCAGGATAAGTAAGGATATGCATGCTAGGTGGATTCAATTCTTACAGAGGTTTCCTTTCAGGTTAATGCATAAATCTGATGTGCAAAACAAAGTGGCTGACACTTTAAGTAGAAGGGCTGATTTGTTATTCACCTTAAGTGCTGAGGTTGTGGGCTTTGAAAGAATAAAAGAGTTGTATAAAGATAATGGTGATTTTAAGGAGATGTGGAGGAAGTATACTATTAAGGAGCCTTGTGATGATTATCATATTTATGAGGGGTATTTAATGAAAGGAAATCAATTGTGCATTCCTGAGTCCTCCTTAAAGGAGAAGTTGATTAGAGACCTTCATGGAGGAGGTTTAGTAGGGCATTTGGGTCGAAATAAGACCTTAGCTGCTGTGACAAAAAGGTATTTCTGGCTTCGACTGAGAAGGGATGTTGGTAGGATTGTAGAGAGATGCTACATCTGTCAGACTTCCAAAGGGAAATCTCAACACACTGGGTTATACACTCCCTTACCAGTACCTGAGAACATCTAGGAAGACTTGTCGATGGATTTTGTCTTGGGTTTACCTCGTACCCAACGAGGTGCTAAATTTGTGTTTGTTGTTGTTGACAGGTTTTCTAAGATAGCTCATTTTATTCCATGTAGAAAAACTGTAGATGCACAATCCATTGCTAGGTTATTTTTCAAAGAAGTGGTGCGCTTACATGGTGTTCCAAGGTCCATTACTTCTGATAGGGATAGCAAGTTTCTTAGTCACTTCTGGAAGACGTTGTGGTTCCTGTTTGATTCTTCATTAAACTTTAGTAGCACAGCTCATCCACAGACTGATGGGCAGACTGAAGTGACCAACAGAACACTAGGAAATTTGATCAGGAGTATCTGTGGTGAAAGGCCAAGACAGTGGGATCAAGCATTGGCCCAAGCTGAATTTGCTTATAATAGTTCTATTCATAGAACTATTTGGAGATCACCCTTTTCAGTGGTGTACACCAAAACGCCACAACATGCCCTGGATTTGTTGAAGTTACCTAAGGAGGTAAAGGTTAGCATAGCAGCTAAAAACATGGTAGAGCAGTGTCAAATTATCGCTGAAGAGGTAAAAAGGAAAATTGAGAGAGCAAATGCGAAATACAAGGCGGCTGCTGATAAACACAGGAAGGAGAAACTGTTTGAAGTTGGTGATCAGGTGATGGTGTACTTGAGGAAGGAACGCTTTCCTGTGGGCAAGTATAGCAAATTACAGCCAAAGAAGTATGGTCCTTATGAAGTTGTGTGCAAAATCATCGACAATGCTTATATTGTCGAGCTTCCTGATGATATGAACATCTCCAAGACATTCAATGTAGCTGATTTATCTCTTTTCCATCCAGATGATACGCCTTTATATCCTGAAAAGAACTCGGGGTCGAGTTCTTCTCTGGTGGGAGAGAATGATGTGGACCAGATAACCGAGGAGTACATAGACAAACGAGAAAAGCATAAGAAGATGCGAAAGGCTTCAAAGCCGATTCCAATTTTCATAATTTTAATTAAATTTTATAAAATGACATTTTATGTAATTTTAGTACAATTATATGCTATATATATTTTAAAATTTCTTAGTGAGAGTCAGAATGTATTATACTTTACTCTAATTGAGAGAACTTTTCTTTGATGTGATTTGTACCTTTTGTTCTTTAAAATTTAATCATTGTTATTAATTTTTTATTATTAATTACGCTTTGTCGCTGCGTCAAATATCAATAGAAGATATGTGCATCCTTCGAAATTGGGTCACCATTATTAGCCACCATGATGATCAAGGAATGATCAATTGCTTGATTAAATTATGCATCATGTTATTAATGGCTGATCCTGATTATGTTGCTGTTTGTACTATAATCACTTGGTTATAAGCATTTCTATGTATAATGATGACATTTTACATCAAGTTGTATACAACGCTACAGTTTCTTGACATTGACAAAAAATGCTGACGTTCAAGTGTGAAATTCCATCAGTTCTACAAACTTGTGTACTGATACAGCTGAAATTGGTCTTCACAAAAACTTTGAATCGAAGTGAAAACAACACAAAAAAAGTATTTACTCCTATAATTCATCTGAATCACCTATCCAACAAAACGTGGAAGGCAGTGAGGTGGAAAAGTGCAGATTGATAAGTTCACTGAGGATACCACAATGTTGCAACTGAAAGTCTATTGGTTAAATAAAGGTCTAGACTTGTTTTCTAGTAATTGAAAGCCCATTTTTCTTATTTTGTTAAAAGTTACAGGAAGTGTCAGGAAAGTGCACTCTGAGGTGGGGATGTGGGGAGAGGTGAGGACAGTTCACTGTTTTCTCTTACTCGGGGGCAACACAGACGCCTCTCCTCTTTTATTGTGCCCTCAACTAACTCAGCTTTTTCATTCATTAACCCAATATATTTTCCACAATCAAATTCCCTTGAACACACCACTTTCCATGTTAGTCTTGCTCTTACTGCGAATTATTTGTAGCCTCATTCCTTCCAGTTTTGACAGATTTGTGTCTACTGCTCACCTGGGATGTCTTTTATTTTTCATTTTTGACTGGAGCCCAGCTTACTGAGTCAGTTAAATGCTTGAATGAAACAGTATTGATTTAATTAAACTCATAGCACTACTAAAACAATTCAATTACTAGTTATCACAGGTTTCATCGTCTGACAAGTGCTATTAATATTGGATGTATTATGAATTGAACGTTCCAGCGCACGAGGTCACGTAAAATTTGCAAAGAGTTAAATGTTCACAATCTTACTCATATTTTTAACAAAAAAAGAAAATGTAATTCGAACCTATAACTTTCACGATGCAATGGAGTAACAGTTAGTTGTACACCAAACTTTTTATCTCCAGCTACACGTCGAGCTAATGGATTTAAAAGAACTAGAAAAGATAGCATAAACTCCGCACAAAACCAATTTTTTCTTTGGCAATCTAAGGAGAGAGAGAGAGAGAGAGCATGGATCAAGTAGACCCATATTTTGAAACCACTGAGGGTCTATCTTGTCATTGTTGGCACTAAGTAGATTTCATTTAAGACTTGCGGCCACAACTTTCCAAAGTCAAAACTTTTCCCAACTCAATCTATCGGGAGAGGCTATATTTTGCTTCTTGTTATAGATGGGCCTGACCATTTAGGATTTGGGAGGTTAGTTCGGCAATAGTCGTGTCCTCAATGTTTCAATTCACAGGTAGTCAGATACGCACCCAACAAAATGGGCCTATAGGCACAGTTGCAACATTCTTTGCAGTGGTTTTGGGTTGTTCATTAGTTGATTCTGTGGCTCTGACCCATATGCTAAGTTGGTCCCGTTTATAGTTGAAATAATTCTGTCTTCGTTATATTATTGTCCCATTTGCATGGCTTGATCGTTCGATATTCTTATGTGTACTTTTTTGAAGGTACTTACTTGGGCAATAACATGGACCTATCAATTCCACAAATCCTGTAGAAATGTCACCTTCCTTGTTGTCGTGTAAAAGCAAGTGCGAGGAAAGATACGGCATATTTGCTTCATTTGGAAGGCTATCTGACTAGGAAGAAGCAGCAGGTGGCTGTCTCCAAGTCAATCTCCTCACTGTACAATTATTTCCTTCTTAATTATTAGTTGATTCTCCAATCATGTCAGTAGAATATGCAAAAAGGGCCAATGCGCTTTAAGACTGAAAAGATTAGGAAAGACAAGTCGTTCAAGAGAATTGGATATCCTTCACTAATTTTCCCACCTGGTAAGATGAAAGCAGCTACGAAAACAACTGTTATAACAACAGTGCATGAAATAGCTGTGTTCTTCATCCATTCCTCCCCCTCCTTAACTAAATCCTTGTGCTCTTCATGAGCAAACACTTCCCTCGGAGTTTTTTGGTCTTTGTTTCTTCGCATTTTACTTGATGGGTGGACAAAATTTCTACGACGAAACAGCGCAGCATAGGATCTTTTAATTAAGGAGTAGTTGCAAGAGAAGAAAACGTATAACATGTATTGACCAAAACATGGACCAACGGGAAAATGACGAGAGATTGTACTTTTAAATTAAAGGGGAAGACAGAAGAATAAAACCAAAAATGCTATTCTTGAAAAAGTTACAATTTGAATATGTAGTTAGATAGTCAAATATACTACAGCAATTTGTAATTTATAACGAAATAATTAATCCAATTTATTGTTAACTTAATGTAATAGTTAATGAATCATTTAACTTAAAAAAGAGTTAGAACCTTATATTTTGTTAAAAAATTCATTTTCAATTAATGAAAAAAAATATAAATTTGGATATTATTAACTAATTTTAATAACTAAAAAACTATTCAACCCAAAAGATTTCGATAAACCATTTGAAACAAATTCAAATAGGGATGACATATATATTGTTAAGAAATTATCTAACCTAAAACTATAAGTTATTAAAGAAGATCAAAAAATTAAATTCTAAC
Organism: Ceriops tagal; assembly: GCA_021533255.1. Taxonomy (NCBI): domain Eukaryota; kingdom Viridiplantae; phylum Streptophyta; class Magnoliopsida; order Malpighiales; family Rhizophoraceae; genus Ceriops; species Ceriops tagal. The sequence continues at coordinate 5,547,699 of CM038611.1, read as the reverse complement.
AAGCCACTTTACTTAGTAAATCTATTAACTTGAACTCATTAACAAAAAAAAAAATATACTTTATTTGTGAAAATTTAAAATGTAGAACATTATCAAATTATATTTTAAAAAAAAATCATTATAGTATATAAGGGTTTCTCAATTCTAAAAAGGAGTCAGACATTTAGCTTATTGATACATTGAGCTCCCCGTCAAGCTCAATAATTATTGGTACAAATAATTTTCTTGGAGACCAAATATGCCTGAGGTACCCACTCAATGCCGAACAGAAGAGCGCGTAAACCAAATGACACAACATTTCATCAAACATGGTTGAGAGTAACATTCCACTCCAAGTGAACTAGAGCAAAGTTTCTTTGCCCTGTCGATGGAAAATGCTACGCCCAAATGTTGAAGAAATCATTTCAATGAGGAGGGGAAATTGCAGGAACACAAAGAGTGTCAATGGGACACATGCCAGCACGATGATTGGAGCTGCAACCCAACTTAACCGATGAACAAGAACGATGTGAAGAGCCGAGCTGAATGCAGCCAACATGAATGCTATTGAAAGGAACAGAGTGGCAAGGCCAATACACAACCTCATTGGCAATGCTCTCAGAAAATCTTCTTCTGAATATCGCGATGTGAGTATGCCCAAAAACATGAGCACTGAGGTAGAAGATGCCAAAAGGGCCAACGCGTTGGAGACTGCAAAGATCATAAAAGACAGGTCATTCAAGAAAATAGGGAATCCCTCACTGTCGTTTCCACCTGGTAAGGTGAAGGCAGCGGCGAAAACAACTGTTATGACGAGGGTAGCAACGACTGTGCATGAATTAGCTGTGTTCTTCATCCATTTCTCTCCCTTCTTTACTAAATCCTTGTGCTTTTCAGTAAACAACTCCCTTGGAGTTCTTTTTTTATTGTTTTTTCGCAATTTATATGATGGTTGGACGACAGTTTCTACTTCCTGTAGAAAGAAATATAAATCAATCTGAAACGATGAAAGATAATGTTGTTAAATTAAATAAAGAGATAGAGAGAGAAAAAAAAAAACTTGATGCATAATCTGAATCCACACCAACTTAGCCAATATAGGCTAAGCTTCAGAAAATCTCTTTGCAGTTTATTGAATAATTATAGACAACACTAACCCAATGACATAATTAAGAAATCATTTAATCGAAAAACACTAGACATTAAATCTGTTAGGAGAATAAATTTTTTAAGTTATTTTATATATATATATATAAACTTACTTATCCTTATTGATATCAACAACCAAAAAACTATTTAAGCCAAGAGATTCGAAGAGACCATTCAAAATAAGTTCAAAGTGGAAAGGAACGTACATTATTACTAAATTTGAAGAACAGTACCTTGAACCATTGCAACTCTCGTTGCATTTGAAGCGCTGCTCCGGAGACCCTATCCGATGGCCCCAACTTGCCAGCCAAATGCAAGATGCTGTTCCCAGACTCGTCGGTATATGACATCATGTAATGCTTTTGCAAACTCATTTGATACACTAGATTGTAAACCTTCTCTTTGCGGTTCAAAACTGCTATGTGAAATATGCGACGTCCTTTCCCATCCGAACACCATATTGCATCAGGAAACGCCTTCACGATCTCCCATACCAACTCATGAATCCCCAATTGAGCAGCTGCTTGGATTGACTTCGCTAAATACTTGTCCTCTCTTAGATTTTTGATTTTTACAATTTCTGCACACAAGATTTTGATAAGTTGAAGAGCTTGCACGTGCTTCAGCTTTGTGTCGCGTACATGTTGCAGGAATTTAAATTTCCTTTGTTTTGGTTCATGCGGGGGATGTTCTGCAGCAGGATTCCCTACATCTTCTTTGTGATGGACATCTACTTTCTCCACATTAATACCTATGAAGAAAGCAGAAAAGAAAGAAGTGGGGCATATTAATGTTGTGGTATATTGCAACTTATTTGTGTGTAGGAAATTTTCATTTTAAAGAAGGTAATTCAAATAATGATAATTTAGAGTAGATACAAAATTATTATATTTGACTTATAGATTGCAAGCTTATGATACATACATTTGTACAGCAAGCGTTGGAGAAAGTTGAGTTGGTTTCCGCTGAAAAATGCATTAGGCTTTTGCGCCAATTGGTAGAAGGCAATGGTTCCATTCTGATCCTTCTGAATTGCCAAGTCGGGATAACAGCTGAGCAAATACATAGCTATGTCTGCTCACGAAAGTTAAAATCAGAATCAATAAGAAAGTATGGTAACGAGAGAATAAACTGTTAGTCTGGGCTAGAGTAGTGATAATGAGGTGAGGTACCCACCATAGAACTCCGCAATAATGAGGTAGTTGAGAAGCAACGCACCACTTTCACCAGCGAAGGCACTTGGATCCTCCGAGTGAGTCACCGGCAAAAGAAACAAAACTGTATCCTTATGAGCATTCTCCGCAGCCCGATCAAGTGGGGTTCTTCCGTCCCAGTCCCGAAACTTGGTCAAGCTTGGGTTCTTGTCTACTAAGATGCTTGCAGCTTCGGTGTTACCCACAATGCCAGCACAGTGGAGAGCCGTGGCTTTGTGCCCATCGAGGGTTTCTACATCAGATTTGGACATCGAGTGCACAAGGTTCTGGATAAATTGTATGGGAACGCCAGTGCGGACTGCAATGTGAAGCGCAGTGTCATCGAAGGAATTTAGGGGGCCAGTAATTGCAGATCGGTCTTGCTCAAAAGCGCTGTTTGCTTTTTCCCAACAACCATTTATGATGTCCTTGTGCAGTTGCTTATAGCGTAGAAAGTTCTGCTTCTCCTCCTCCTCCTTCTCCTCCTCCTCCTCCTCCTTTTCTTTCACTATTTTCATTCTTTGCCTCATCCTCTCTTCAATTGTATCAATCATTTTCACCAGCCATTCATCAATTACCTTCGTTCTTTTCTCGTCGTTTTCCTCCTCTTCCTTCTTCTTCTTCCCCATCTCAATTTTTTTAATCTCCTCCACATCAGTGATCACCTCCTCCACCTTATTTTCGTCTATTTCTGGCAAAAAAAAAAAAAAAAAGCTCATCAATGCATTTGAGAAGCTTACTAAGAACTGAGACAAGAGAGGAAAGAGTGAAAAAAAAAAAAAAAAAAGAAAAGGTAATGTACCTATGGCATGCTCTGCATTCTTGGGGGAGCCATAAACCTGGGGAAGTGGTGTTTCCGTGTTCTTGGGCAGGTCAGGACCTTGATCATAGTCCATGGCACAACGTCTGTTTTCGGGATACGCAAAATAGGAAGCAGCTGGTACTGTTAGATGGACTTCGGCTCCTGTTTGGCGTCAACAACCGAGTTTTATAGAGGAACGTAGGAAAGAACAACATGCACGACTGGACTGGACTGAGAGTTACTGATTGGTAATAAAATCATAATTAAAATTAGAACGTATGATAATTATAAAACGACACTAAAGAAATATTTTTATTTTTAACTTGGTTTAGTTGTAACATTAAAAAAAGATGCTGCTGTTTTATTTTTTTAATACTTATCATGTGTCTTCTTTAATGAGCGTGATTAACTTTATTTTAAGATATAATTTATTGATCTAATAAAATCATTAGATGCAATTAGCCATAAATTAACATAATCATCCAATAGCCATATGGTTGGCTAAATAATGGTATAAAAGCAGGATTAACGTAATCGTGCAACCAATAGCCACATAGTTGGTTAAATAATGGTGAAGTCATCAATTTTGTCTTTCTTTCTTTTAATCATCACGTATCGTCATCGTTGATGCATACTTAATTTTGTAACTATAATGTAAACCTATATATTATATAGTCACTCTTTTTTTCTTAATAAATCGAGTTGAGAAAGTCTACCAAAAATGATTAGTATTTGAAAATTCCTCCTATCTTTTTCACTTGCCAATATTATATAATAAAAATGTTATGTGTCGATGAGAGAATTGAACGCAGAGACTAAATGAATGTGTTTTATATATATCTATAACTGTCTTTTATTTTCTCTCTTTCCAACCTGTTGACACAGGCTAAGCAAGACCCAAAAAGCACAAGGCCCCACGATGCATGCTGGGGCCGAAAAGGGTCTACTGCTTTTTGTGCTTGATCCTTTGCGTCCAATTTGAAACTTCTGCCGGACGTCTGTAAGCAAAGAATTAAACAAAAAGCACGTCAGGACTGAGGATCTTGGTTATTAAGTTCGTCCTAACTTGCCGGTATCACTTGTTGAACTAGCGACTTAATGACCAAATTTTGTGTCCGGGCCAATGTAAAATTCTGATTGAACGCGGAGACCAGATGAATGTGTTATATATATATATATATAACTGCCTTTTATCTTCTCTCTCTTTCTCTCTCTGTTTTTTCTAATGTAACAATGGGTTAAAACTAGGAATGAAAACCAACCCGTTGACACACGCTAAGCAAGACTCAAAAAGCACATGGCCCCACGATGCATGCTGGGGCCGAAAAGGGTTTACTGCTTTTGTGCTTGATCCTTTGCTTCCAATTTGAAACTTCTACCGGACCTCTGTAAGCAAAGAATTGAACAAAAAGCACATCAGGATTGAGTATCTTGGTTATTAAGTTCGTCCTAACTTGCCGGTATCACTTGTTGAACTAGTGACTTAATATAACCGTATAGTAAAAACTTAATTATAAGAAATCCCTTTAATCAAGGATTACAAATCTGCCTAGAAGAATTCTTAAAAAATTATAACTAATAATAATTAAGAATAAAAGTCAAAGAAAAAAACCCTAATTAATGTATTAAGATTTAGTTAAACCTACAAGTCTAAATAAACCCAAGAAGTTAAAACTTTTTACATGCAATTTGGCCTTAACTTAAAATTTAGCAAGTTAAAACAAAATACAAGCCCTTTAAAACGACTTAACACGCTGATCGAGCCTTTTCACAGCTTAGTCATACAGCTTGTACTTATATCATGGGCTCTTAGCTTTGTTCTTCAAGTTCTAAGTCTTGTTCATCATATTACATATAAAGATAAGTAATTATCCTTGGTGTAGTATTGGAAAATGTTTAGAACAACTTTAAAATCTATTAGAGCAGCTTTTTTGTCATGCATCTTTATGATTAAGCCTTATAAAACCTCTTTTATCCTCTTTGTCCATGCTTTAGTTATTAAACCACCAATTCTTTACAAAGAATCTTGGGAATACTTGGTTTATAACACTTGATTAGCACCTTATTCTCAATTATTGCCCACCTCCTAAAAAAGATTCGTCCTTAAATCACCTACATCAAACAAAGATAAGTCAATAATATTAAAAGTAGCAATAATATTACCATAGTTACTTGGCAAATCTAGCTTGTAAGCATTGTCATTAATTCTCTCCAAGACTTGAAAAAGTTCATCTCCTTGAGGCTGTAATTTGGATTTTCTTTGTGAAGAAAATCGTTCATTTCTCATATGCACCCATACCCAATAACCAAGTTTAAAAACAACCTTTACACGCTCTTTATTAACATGCTTAGCATATTGCTCATTCTTCTTTTTAGTGTTAGCTTGAACCTTAAAATGTAAATTCTTCATAAATTCTACCTTTTTCTTGTCATCAATGTTAGCACGTTCTTTAGTAGGCAAAGAGAAAATCTCCAAAGGAATTAAAAGATTAAAACCATAAGCAACTTCAAAAGGTGACAAAAAAGTAATGGAATGAACAAATTTGTTATAAACAAACTCAACATATGACAAACACTTTTCCTACTATCTTAAGTTCTTTTGAATGAGAGCACGTAATAAAATAGTGAATGCCCTATTAATTACTTTAGTTTGTCTATCTGTTTAAACATATGCAATGGTAGAAAATAAGAGTTTATTTCCCAATTTATTCTATAAAGTGCACCAAAATGATTTAAGAACTTAAAATTCCTATCACTAATAATGGTTCTTAGCAAACCATGCAAACACACCATTTCCTTAAAGAACATATTAGTAATATATGTTGCATCATTAGTTTTAGAAAATGCAACAAAATGAGTCATTTTACTAAACCTATTAACAATAATAAATATGTTGTTCTTACCACTTTGAGACCTTGACAATCCTAAGACAAAGTTCATAGAAATATCAGTTTAAGGTTGGTTAGGCACAGGTAAAGGTGTATACAAGCCATGCAGTTTAACTTTAACCTTTACTTGCCTACATGTAATCCACTTATCACAAACAGATTGCATATCATGCTTTATATGAGGCCAATAAAAATTCTAACGCAATATATCTAGAGTCTTTTGCACACCAAAGTGCCCTATCAAACTACCTTCGTGAGTTTTCTTAACAAGCAACTCACGAATAGAATACATAGACACACATAATTTACTTCTCTTAAACAAAAATCCTTTATCCTTATAAAAATCACCAAACACACACTTATCACATGCATTCCATACTTGGCCAAAATCAGAATTATTAGCATACAAGCTCTTTAACAATTTAAAACTAAGTAGCTTACTTTGAAAAGAAGTAAGTAATATATACCTCCTAAATAATGCATCAGCAATAATGTTTTCCTTTCCATTTTTGTTCTTGATCACATAAGGAAACATTTATGAACTCCAGCCACTTAGCATGTCTTTTATTAAGCTTATTTTAGGATTTCAAAAACTTTAAACTCTCATAATTAGAATAAATAATGAATTCTTTCAATCACAAATAATGTTGCAATGTTTAAAGAGTTCGTACCAATGCATAAAGTTCTTTGTCATAAGTAAAATAATTTAAAGCTATTTTACTTAGCTTTTCACTAAAATAAGCAATTAGTTTGGAATTTTGCATCAAAACAACCCCTATTCCTATTCCAGATACACCACATTCTACCTTAAAAACTTTATCAAAGTTAAGTAAGTATAACAAAGGTGCATTAGTAAGCTTTTCTTTCAAAGTGCTGAAAACCTAATTATGCACATCATCTCACTTAAAAACAACATTCTTTCTAACAAGTTTGTTTAAACGTATAGCAATAGAACTAGAATCCTTGACAAACCTTTAATAAAAACTTGCTAAACCATAAAAACTTCATACATACACCGTGTTCCATCTTTCTTTAGAACTAAGATGATAGGATTTGAACATGGACTAAGACTCTTCCTTACAAATTCCTTTTGAACCAACTCATCCATTTGCCTTTGTATCTCTTTGGTTTCCTCAGGATTAGCTCTATAGGTAGGTTAGTTTGGTATGACAACACTGGGTATGAAGTTTATTTGGTACTCAATTCCTCTTAAATGAGGTAATCTATGAGGAATCTTTACGGGAAGTAAATTTTCAAACTCCTATAATAATGGAACAACCACACTAGGCAAAGAAGGGTTATGGTCATTAGACAAAAAACCTTGTACATAAATACAAGTAGTTGTTCCCTGCAAACAAACTCACCTTATTATTTTTCTCTTCTTTTTGTACACTTTTCTCTCAGCCTCACCCTTTTCACTTGAATTTTTCTCTTGCGCCTCATTTTCTCTCTTTTCCTTTAACATCTCACTCTCTTTCTTTTTCTTTTCCTTTTATGCTCTCATTTGTTCTTTTATCATTTTACACTCTCTTATTATTTAAATCCTATCTTTATATGTTTCAAAAGGTTTAAAAGGAGTTAATACAATAGCTCAATTATTAATTATAAAAGACTATATGTTCTTGTGGCCATCCTAAGTAACCTTCCTATCAAATTATCATTGTTGGCCAAGAAGTATATGACCAATATGCATTGGTGCTACATCATAAAGAACCTTATCCTAGTGATTGTCAATAGAAAAAGTAACTAAAACTTGCTTGGTTACTCTAATTTCTCCACAATCATTTAACCATTGTAACTTATAAGGCTTAAGATGCGGATTTCCTGAGTTTCAGATTCACAGAGTTTCAGATTTGCAGAGTTGCAGTTTCGCAGAGTTGCAGTTTCGCAGAGTTTCAGATTCGAAGAGTTTCAGATTCCCAAAGTTTCGGATTCACAGAATTTCAGTTTCACAGAGTTGCGGATTCGTAGAGTTGTGATTTCGCAGAATTTTAGATTTGTAGAGTTCCGGATTCCCAGAATTCTAAATAATATGTCCATAACCTTGATACCTAAAGTACTTAATATTATGAGATTTAGAAAAAGATTTGGTTTCAATTTCACCAGTAGAAATAGCAACCAATTCCTTTAGGTTTACATCTTTTTTTAGCTTAAAGACTAATTTGGAGTCTTTCCAAGTTGCCTTTATGTAAAACTAAAAGTAGAATTAGATTTAGACCTTTTGTACTTAATATGTTTTTCTACCTTAATAGCCTTATGCAATAATTCCTCCATTTCTAAATAGTGTTACAAATCCATCATATTAGCAATCTCCTTGTTTAAACTGCCAATAAACCTTGTTATGGTAGCCTCTCGGTCTTCCTCTATATTAGTTCTAATCATGGCTATTTTCATCTTATTGTAATAATCCTTTATACCTATGGACCCTCGAACTAGCCCTTGCAATTTCTATGCAAGTCTCTATGATAGTGACTAGGTATAAATTTTTTACACATTACTAATTTAATCTCTTCCCATGATTGAATTGGCCTCTTACTATTCCTCCTTCTACTTATCACTAATTAGTCCTACCAAATACTTACATAATCAGTAAATTCTATAACTGTCAACTTTACTTTCTTCTCCTCAAAATAACCATGGTAATCAAATACATATATAACCTTTCTTTCCCACTCCAAATAAAGATTGGGATCATTCTTTCCTTGAAATGCTAGAATCTTTATCTTTATGTTGCCTAAATTTCTCTCTCTTTTACAAATAGCCTTTTTGCCTTTTCATAAGCTTGACTCTTTATAATTTGATTCTTTCTCGTCTTCTTATTCAATCACATGTCTTATAAAGGATTTGGACTTACTAAGTGATTGCAAATCATCTAACCTTGCATTTATCGTCTTAAATTGCTCAATAATAGCCTTCATCCAAATTTTCATATCTATATCATGAAGTTTTCTTTCACTATTCATGTTTATAACTTGCAGAAATATGTTAGTGATTAAAAAAAAATTGTTCCTCACACACTCCCTCATGTGTTTGCCTTTGGTTATATTTCATTATATTTTGGCTTTTCTTAATAATCTCACCACTCTTACCCTTTTCCACTCAAGCCAGTTGCCTTTATGTTCTTGAAAGACTCAAAATCAGCAATTTACAAAGAGTAATCTGTCAAATGATGGCAAATGTCAAAATCATAACTTTTAAAAGGAAAAATTTCAAAATATTCATTTTAGGGTTGGAAAGACAAAAAAATCAGATTTGCAACCTTATAAACATACACAATAGGTTACAAGAATCAATATGTATTATTCTACTCAAACACAACATTTTTTTCTTCCTTGTTTCTATTTCTCTTTTTTCTTTTTTTTTTTAACATTTTGATTAACTTTTGTTTTTTAAACAAATCAATCACCCACAGAATTACCACAACTTCAAGAACAAGAAACTAATCAGAACAACAAGAAGAACTAAGTAAAGAAACACAAGGAATGAATAAAATACAAAAAAAAAGTACTAAACAAAGATAAATAAGGAATACGTAACTTATTTCTAGAACTGAAACTTTAATACCAACTAATAAAGAACCTGTTAGGTGACTTGTCTTAGGAACCCTTGAATTAATTTGTTATGCATATCCCAAAAAGCTGAGAAATAAGTTGGGTTGATCACATCAGAACTCTAAGGAAACTAGATCCTAAAAGCCCCAATCTTAAAATACTACAAAATTTGATCATTCTTTTGATAAATTAAAACAATTTATTCTTTCAAAAACACAATAAAGTAAAGAAAAACTTATTGAAAATACCTTAGTCTTATTTGATATAGGCATTTAAACATTATAAACCTATAAGAAAAAAATATTTCTTAACATACTTATATAGAAAAAACCTTAATTGCAAGGAATCCTTTTAATCAACGAATGACATAAAAATCCTTCATAGACTATAGCTAGTGACAATTAAGTATAAAAGTCAAAGAAAAAAATCTCAATTAATGTATTAAAATTCAATTGAACCTACAAGACTAAATAAATTTAACAAATTAAACCTTTTTATATGTAATTTGACCTTAATTTAAAATTTAATAAGCCAAAACAAAATATAAGTACTTTAATATAACTTAGAATATTGATTGAACCTTTTCATATATTGGTCATGCGGATTAAACTTATATTAGAGATAAATCTAAAAGCTCTGATATAAAATTGTTGCCACTCCCCTTCCCTCTATTTCCCCTCAAAAGTACTGAGCTAGGCTGCTATTATAATGACCTCGCCTCTGCCTCCTGCTCTGGGCTGCCTTTGTTGCTGCCCTTGTCTCTGACATCTAACATAAACCCCACAAACAAGTTTACATTTTAAGTGGTGAAAACCATAGGGCATCTAGTACAGGTTCGTGGGGTTAGCCTTCCAGGTGCACCTTTGGTTTGGCTGTCTCCACATCATGGACTTGGAAATGAGTGCCATGCCATTATTTCAACCTATAGATTACATAAAGTTGAGTGAGGATATGTGGTGTTCTTTTTTATATTTTGTGAGATCAACAGAGGGTGAAAGTGTACACAAAGAAGATACGCTTCTATTGAAGTATTAAAATGGGTTGCCACATATCTCCCGTCATGGTACATAACGGGCAGCACCGCTCCAATAATTTCATGTCTATTGAAAAAACAAGGCGTGCATGAGTCTTCCGCCATAGGAGATTTGGGAAAGATAAGATATATTCAATTTTATACTTACCTTCTCATAAATGGGATTTGAAAAAAATAAATTATTTGCACATCATTTTATACTTCATTTCACAAAAAGAATTTTACCGGCTTAAATTTATAATTTTCAAATCACCATAGGATAACTTTAGTCACGCCCTTCAATTTCGTAACTATATTGACTAATAAAAGAATGTCATCCTATATGATGATATTGTTGTTACCGAATATCATATGATGATATTTTTAAGTATCATTCAGCCAGTAACAAAACTATACTCCTACTTATATAATAAACTATGGAGCCTATATTTAATCGATGCGAATCTGCCCTACATATTCTAATTGGAGAAAGTTCTTATCTTTTGCTTCTTATGATAACATCAATAGAAGATATGTGCATCCTTCGAAAGTGGGTCACCATTGTTAGCCACCATGATGATCAAGGAATGATCAATTGCCTGATTAAATTATGCATCATGTTACTAATGGCTGATCCTGATTATGTTGCTGTTTCTGCTATAATCACTTGGTTATAAGCATTTCCATTTATAATAATGACATTTTCCATCAAGCTGTAAACAAGCTACAGTTTCTTGACATTGACAAAAAATACTACTATTGTGACGTTCAAGTGTGAAATTCCATCAGTTCTGCAAACTTGTGTCCTGATACAGCTTGAAATTGGTCTTCACAAAAACTTTGAATCGAAGTGAAAACAAAAAAAAAAAGTATTTACTACTATAATTCATCTGAATCACCTATCCAACAAAATGTGGAGGGCTGTGAGATGGAAAAGTGCATATTGATAAGTTTACTGAGGATACCACAGTGGTGCAAGTGAAAGTCTATTGGTTAAATAGAGGTCTACACTTGTTTTCTAGTAATTGAAAGCCCATTTTTCTTATTTTGTTAAAAGTTACAGAAAGTGTCAGGAAAGTGCACTCTGAGGTGGGGAGGTGGGAAGAGGTGAGGACAGTTTACTGTTTGCTCTTACTCTGGGGCAACGCAGATGCCTCTCCTCCTGTATTGTAACCTCAACTAACTCAGCTTTTCATTCATTAACCCAATATATTTTCCTCAATCAAATTCCCTTGAACACACCACTTTCCATGTTAATCTCTCTTACTGCGAATTATTTGTAACCTGAGTCCTTCCAGTTTGATAGATTTGTGTTTACTGCTCCCCTGGAATGTTATTTATTTATTTATTTATTTTTTTACTGTGGCCAAGCTAACTGAGTCAGTTAAATGCTTGAATGAAACAGTATTGATTTAATTAAACTCATAGCACTATGAAAACAACTCAATTACTAGTTATCACTGATTCCATCGTCTGACAAGTGGTATTAATATTAGATATATTATGAATTGAACGTTCCAGCGCACGAGGTCACGTAAAATTTGCAAAGAGTTAAATGTTCACAATCTTACTCATATTTTTAACAAAAAAAGAAAATGTAATTCGAACCTATAACTTTCACGATGCAATGGAGTAACAGTTAGTTGTACACCAAACTTTTTATCTCCAGCTACACGTCGAGCGAATGGATTTAAAAGAACTAGAAAAGATAGCATAAACTCCGCACAAAACCAATTTTTTCTTTGGTAATCTAAGGAGAGAGAGAGAGAGAGCATGGATCAAGTAGACCCATATTTTGAAACCACTGAGGGTCTATCTTGTCATTGTTGGCTCTAAGTAGATTTCATTTAAGACTTGCGGCCACAACTTTCCAAAGTCAAATTTTTCCCAACTCAATCTATCAGGAGAGGCTATATTTTGCTTCTTGTTATAGATGGGCCTGACCATTTAGGATTTGGGAGGTTAGTTCGGCAATAGTCGTGTCCTCAATGTTTCAATTCACAGGTAGTCAGATACGCACCCAACAAAATGGGCCTATAGGCACAGTTGCAACATTCTTTGCAGTGGTTTTGGGTTGTTCATTAGTTGATTCTGTGGCTCTGACCCATATACTAAGTTGGTCCCGTTTATAGTCGCAATAATTCTGTCTTCGTTATATTATTGTCCCATTTGCATCGCTTGATCGTTCGATATTCTTATGTGTACTGTTTCGAAGGTACTTACTTGGGCAAATAACATGGACCTATCAATTCCACAAATCCTGTAGAAATGTCACCTTCCTTGTTGTCGTGTAAAAGCAAGTGCGAGGAAAGATACGGCATATTTGCTTCATCTGGAAGGCTATCTGACTAGGAAGAAGCAGCAGGTGGCTGTCTCCAAGTCAATCTCCTCACTGTACAATTATTTCCTTCTTAATTATTAGTTGATTCTCCAATCATGTCAGTAGAATATGCAAAAAGGGCCAATGCGTTTTAAGACTGAAAAGATTAGGAAAGACAAGTCATTCAAGAGAATTGGATATCCATCACTAATTTTCCCACCTGGTAAGATGAAAGCAGCTACGAAAACAACTGTTATAACAACAGTGCATGCAATAGCTGTGTTCTTCATCCTTTCGTCGCCCTCCTTAACTAAATCCTTGTGCTCTTCATGAGTAAACACTTCCCTCGGAGTTTTTTGGTCTTTATTTCTTCGCATTTTACATGATGGGTGGACAACATTTTCTACGACGAAACAACGCAGCATGGGATCTTTTAATTAAGAATGTCGTCTATCAGGAGTCGTTGCAAGAGAAGAAAACGTATAACATGTATTGACCAATACATGGACCAAGGGGAAAATGATAAGACATCGTACTTTTAAATTAAAGGAAAGTTAGAGAAATATAACCAAAAATGTTATCCTTAAATAACACGCAATTTGAACTTGTATCCGGATATTCAATAGGCTGCAGTTTGCAATTTATAGTAAAATAATTAATCCAACACATCACTGACCTAATGTCAATAGTTAATAAATCATTAAATTTAAAAGAGTTAGAACCTTATATTTTGTTAAAAAATTCAATTTTAATTAATGAAAAAATATAAACTCAAACACTATTAACTAATTTAACTAACTAATTAATTGCTCAATTTAAAAAATTTTGAGAGACCATTTGAGACAAATTCAAAATGAAATAATATATATATTATCAAGAAATTATTTAACTCAAAACCAAAATTTATTAGAGAAGATTAAAAAATTAATTATGTATTAAATTCTAACAAGTCACTTCATTCAGCAAGTTTATCAAATTGAACTTACAATAAAAAATAAATTTATTTTATTTGTAAAAATTTAAAGTGTAGAAAATTATTAAATGATATATTTAATTAAAAAAATATTACAATATATTAGATTCTCTCAAAAAAAATTTTAAAAAAAGTAAGACAATTAACTTTTTGGTACATTGAGCTCCCCGTCAAGCTCAATAATTATTAGTACAAATAATTTTATGGAGACCAAATATGCCTGAGATACCCATTCAATGCCAAACAGAAAGAGCCCGTAAACCAAATGACACAACATTTCATCGAACATGGTTGAGAGTAACATCCCACCCCAAGTGAACTAGAAAATTTCTTTGCCCTGTCGATGGAAAATGCTGCGCCCAAATGTTGAAGTAGTCATTTCAATGAGGAGGGGAAATTGCAGGAACACAAAGAGTGTCAATGGGAAACATGCCAGCAAGATGATTGGAGCTGCAACCCAACTTAACCGATGAAAAAGGACGATGTGAAGAGCCGAGCTGAATGCAGCCAACATGAATGCTATTGAAAGGAACAGAGTGGCGAGGCCAATACACAACCTCATTGGCAATGCTCTCAGAAAATCTTCTTCTGAATATCGTGAAGTCAGTATGCCCAAAAACATCAGCGTCGAAGTAGAAGATGCGAAAAAGGCCAACGCATTTGAGACTGAAAAGATCATAAAAGACAAGTCATCCAAGAAAATAGGGGATCCCTCGCCGTCGTTTCCACCTGGTAAGGTGAAAGCTGCCGCGAAAACAACTGTTATAATGAGGGCAGCAACGACTGTGCATGAATTAGCTGTGGTCTTCATCCATTCCTCTCCCTTCTTTACTAAATCCTTGTGCCCTTCAGTGAACACCTCCCTTGGAGTTTTTCCGTCATTGTTTGTTCGCGTTCTATAGGATGGTTGGACAACAGTTTCTACTTCCTATAGCAAGAAACATAAATCAATCTGAAATGATGAAAGATAATGTTGATAAATTAAAGGGAGAAATAGAGAAAAAGAGAAATTATCCTATGCATCGTCTAAATCCACACCAAGATAGCCAATAGACAATAACAGCAGAAAATTCCTTTACAGTTTAGTGAATAATTATAAACAACACTAAGTTGATAACATAATTAAAAAAATATTTAATTAGAAAATATTAGACTTCAAATATGTTAAGAGGATAAATTTTTCAAATTAGTGAAACAAATATATATATATATATATATATATATATATAGATATATATATATATATAGATGATGTTACTGAAATCAACCACCAAGAAACTATTCAAGTCAAGAGATTCAAATAAACCATACGAAATAAGTTCAAAGTAGAATGGAACATATATTATTACTAAATTCGAAGAACAATACCTTAAACCATTGCAACTCTCGTTGCATTTGAAGCGCTGCTCCGGAGACCCTATCCGATGGCCCCAACATGCCAGCCATATGCAAGATGCTGTTCCCAAGCTTGTCGGAATATGACATCATGAAATGCTTTTCCAAACACATTTGATGCACTAAATTGTAAACCTTCTCTTTACGGTAAAAAACTGCTTGGTGAAATACGGTCCGTTTATTCTCATCCCAACACCATATTGCATCAGGAAAGGCCTTGACGATCTCCCATACCAACTCATGAATCCCCATTCGAGCAGCGACTAAGATTGGATACTCAAAGAAGTTGCCCTCCTCTGAAGGCATTACTTCTACAATTTCTGCGCACAAGATTTTGGTAAGTTGAAGAGCTTGCACGTGCTTCAGCTTTGTGTCGCGTACTTGTTGCAGGAATTTAAATTTCCTTTGTTTTGGTTCATGCTGGGGATATTCGGGTTCTGCAGCTGTATTCTCTACATCTTCTCTGTGATGGACATTTACTTTCTCCACATAAATACCTATGAAGAAAGCAGGAAAGAAAGAAGTGGGGCATATTAATGTTGTGGTATATTGCAACTTATTTGTGTGCAGGAAATTTTCATTTTAAAGAAGGTAATTCAAATAATGATAATTTAGAGTAGATACAAAATTATTATATTTGACTTATAGATTGCAAGCTTCTGATACATACATTTGTACAGCAAGCGTTGAAGAAAGTTGAGTTGGTTTCCGCTGAAAAATGAATCAGGCTTATTCGCCAAGTCGCGCAAGCCAGTGTCTCCAAACCTATCCTTCTGAATTGCCAAGTGGGGATAACACCTTAGCAAATACATAGCTATGTCTGCTCACGAAAGTAAAAATCAGAATCAATATAAAAGTATGGTAACGAGAGAATAAACTGTTACTCTGGGCCAGAGTAGTGATAATGAAGTGAGATAACCACCGTAGAAGTCAGCAATAATGAGGCTTCTGAGAAGCGAGGCACCATTTTCACCAGCAAAGGCACTTGGATCCTCACGGCGAGTCACCGGCAAAAGAAACAAAACTGTCTTCTTATGGGCATACTGCGCAGCCGAATGAAGAGCGGTTCCGTCTCCCTCTTCGCGAAACTTGGTCAGGCTTGGGTTCTTGTCTACTAAGATCCTTGCAGCTTCGGTGTAACCCACAACGGCAGCATGGTGGAGAGCCGTCTGTTCGAACACATCCCGGGTTTCTAAATCCGATTTGGACATCAAGCCCACAAGATTCTTGACGAATTGTACCGGAGCGCCTGTGCGGATTGCAACGTGAAGCGCAGATTCATTATAGAAAGTTATGCCGCCGGTAATTGCATATCGGTCTTTGTCAAAAGCGCTCTCTGCTTTTTTCCAATGACCATTTTTTATGTCCTTGTATAGTTGGTTATAGCGTAGAAGGTGCTTCTTCTTCTCCTCTTCCGCATCTTTCTTTTCATTCTCGTTTTTCTTCTTTTCTTCCTTCCCTTCATCATCATCCTTTTTCCTTTTCGCTTCGTCTTCCTCCTCCTCGTCCTCCTCCGTCTTTTCTTCCTCTCTCTTCTTTTTTTGCCTCATCTCCTTTTTCTTTAGTATACTCAGTATTTTCGCCACCAAATCGGCCATCACTTCCTCCTCCTCCACCTCATCTTCCTCTATTTCTGGCAAAAAAAAAATAAAAATAAAATAAAAATAAAAATAAAAATAAATTGCTCTATAATGCATTTGAGAAGCTCACTATGAACAGAACAGATGTGAGACAAGTGAGGCAAGAGAAAAAAAAAAAAAAAAAAGAGGGAAAAGGTAATGTACCTATGGCATGCTCTGCATTCTCGGGGGAGCCATAAATCTGGGGAAGTGGTCTTTTCGTGTCCATGGGTCGGTCAGGATCTTGATCATCGTCCACGGCACAACGTCTGTTGTGGGGGTACGCAAAATAGGAAGCAGCTGGTACTGTTAGATGGACTTCGGCATCTGTTTGGCGTCAACAGCCGAGTTTTATAGAGGGAACGTAGGAAAGAAGAACATGCACTGGAGTGGACAGAGAGTTACTGATTGGTAATAAAATCATAATTAAAATTAGAACGTATGATAAATTATAAAACGACACCAAAGAAATATTTTTATTTTTAACTTGGTTTACTTGTAACATTAAAAAAAGATGCTATCGTTTTAATTTTTTCTTAATACTTATCACGTATCTTCTTTAATGAGCGTGATTAACTTCATTTTAAAATATAATTTATTGATATAAAAGCAGGATGAATGGGGTGATCATAATTTATTCAATTCTTTTCCTTAGGAGTTTCGCAGGAGACTACTGTGCGATTGACTAATAAAATTAACGCAACTTGGCAACCCATGGCCACCATATGGTTGTTTGATTGGTTGGTTAAATAATGGTGAAGTCATCAATTTTGTCTTTCTTTCTTTTAATCATCACGTAATCGTCGTCGTCATTGATGCATACTTAATTTTGTAACTATAACTATAATGTAAACCTATATATTCTATAGTCACTATTTTTTTTCTTTATAAATCGAGTTAAGAAAGTCTACTCAAAATGATTAGTATTTGAAAATTCCCCCTATCTTTCTCACTTAACAAAAATTATATAATAAAAATGTTGTGTGTCGACGAGAGAATTGAACGCGGAGACTAAATGAATGTGTTATAATTTCTTTCTCTCTTTCCAACCTGTTGACACAGGCTAAGCAAGACCCAAAAAGCACAGGGCGCCACGTTGCATGCTGGGGCCGCATAGGGTTTACTGCTTTTGTGCTTGATCCTCTTGATCCTTTGCGTCCAAATTGAAACTTGTGCCGGACCTCTGCAAGCAAAGAATTAAACAAAAAGCACGTCAGGATTGAGGATCTTGGTAATTAAGTTCGTCCTAACTTGCTGGTATCACTTGTTGAACTAGTGACTTAATGACCAAATTTTGTGTCCGGGCCAATGTACAATTCTGATTGAATAACTATGTTACAATTCTGATTGAACGCGGAGACTAGACGAATGTGTTATATATATATATCTATAGCTATAACTATCTTTTATTTTCTCTCTCTCTTTCTGTTTTTTTAATGTAACAATCGGTTAAAGCTAGGAATGAAAACCAACCTGTTGATACAGGCTAAGCAAGACCCAAAAAGCACAAGGCCCCACGATGCATGCTGGGGCCGAAAAGGGTTTACTGCTTTTGTGCTTGATCCTTTGCGTCCAATTTGAAACTTCTACCGGACCTCTGTAAGCAAAGAATTAAACAAAAAGCACATCAGGATTGAGTATCTTGGCTATTAAGTTCGTCCTAACTTGCCGGTATCACTTGTTGAACTTGTGACTTGATGACCAAATTTTGTGTCTGGGCCAATGTACAATTCTGACTTAATAATCCTTGTCTCTTCAAACATAACCTTTTAGTTAATCTAAAGGCCAAGGCATGGCACAAACATGAGCAGAGACGTGGAAGAAGAGACCAGGGTCAATCCAGGTGACGCCGCAAAAAGTCATGGAAGCGAGAGCTCATGCGAGAAAATTGAGACCCCTCATTGTTGTTGCCACGTGGAAGGGGGAAAATTGTTAGAATTTAACATATAACGAATTCCTGTATTTTATGTATTAAATAATGGTAAAGTCATCAATTTTGTCTTTCTTTTAATCGTCACGTGTCATTGATGCATACTTAATTATATAGCTATGATGTCAACCTATATATTATATAGTTCTTCCACTCTTTTTTTGTTTTGATTGATGTAAATTTGCACTCATTTCCAACGTGGGTCAAGCAGACGAGTCCTACTTCTCTTAAGTAGGTTTATTTTCTAGGTAATGTTTTGTGTACAAAATTGGTTAATCGTATAATTGGAAGATTGTTTGTGGTCCGATCGAGATGATTTTTAGTTAGTAGTTGGAGGACACATAGATCTTCTTTGTGGACGGTTGGATTAAGTTTTTGTGAACTACAAGGGCAGATATTCCATTCGAATTTAATTCTGATAACTCTCTACTCTCTCATCTGTGGTAGAATTGATAAACTGTATAATTGATTATTGACCCGTGATCTGATTGAGTTAAAATTTGGAAAGCTGTTAGGGGACATTTGGGGGTTCATTTTTAACGGTTGGATTACTACCTTGAGGTCTAGTTGTTGAGTTATTATTAACAGAAGTATCTTTCGTATTAGTTAACTCATTTGACCTCTCATTTTACTTCAAATTGAATTTGTTCAATTTAATTGATGTATAACTCTGTTGTATTTCTAGACTACGGTTAAATGTAAAACTAAACTTTGAGAAAATATTTTTCGATTACTCAACCATAGGTGGGCTTAAAAGAAAAATGACCACTGCCCATTTGAGCAGTTGTGTGGTGGGCCTTCCGCCGTGCATTGGAAACCAACCCACCAAAGTTTAGCAAGGTTGCTGCGTCAGCCGAATCTGGGAAAGTGGGTTTAGGCCGATATCCTACTTACTTGGTCTTGAAACAGGAGCACCGGAGCTGCTGCCCTCTTGTCCCGAAACATTAGTTTTCCTTTGTTAAGGAAATGGCGTCCGACGTCTTCTTTTCTTCCCAAAAAAAAAAAAACAGAAAAACAAAAAGATTAACTTTTCCAGATGAATCACATGTTTGGAAGTTGGACGCATCTACAAAATGTACGTGTCTGAAAATGTCATGGGGTCATGATCAACGTTCTTAATCATAGTTTAACTAGAGCAGAAACATGTTATTTATTAAGAAGAAAAAGAGAATCTGACTTCGAATTTTTAATTTAAATAAACAAGTTATCCATCGCTATTGTTCCCACCTGGTAAGGTGAAAACAGCTGCGAAAACAACTGTTTGAACAAGGGCAGCAACAACAGTGCATTAAGTAGGTGTGTCCTTCATCCATCTCTCACCCTCCTTTACGGAATCCTTGTGCTCTTCAGTAAACGCTTCCTTCGGAGTTCTTGGGACTTTGTTTCTTCGTATTTTATATCATGGTTGAACAACATTTTCTACGAAGAAACAGCGCAGCATAGGATCTTGTAATCAGGAATGTCGTCTATCAGGAGTAGTAGCAAGAGAAGAAAACATATAACATGCATGGACCAAAACATGTATCAAGGCGACAATGATAAGCGATCGTAATTTTAAATTAAAGGGGAAGCTAGAGAAATAAAACCAAAAATGCTATACTTGAATAACACACAATTTGAATGTGTAACTAGATAGTTAATATGCTCCAACGGTAATTTGCAATTTATAGTGAAATGATTAATCTAACACATTACTAACCTAATATCAATAGTTAATAAATCATTTAATTTAAAAGGAGTTAAATCCTTACGTTTGTTAGGAAATTCAATTTCAATTAATGAAAAAAATATATAAATTTCGACATTAATATCTAATTTTAACAACTAAAAAACTATTCCACCCAAAGATAAATCATTTCAAACAAATTTAAATTAGAATGACATATATATTATCAAGAAATTATTTAACCCAAAATCAAAAATTATTAAAGAGGATCAAAAGATTAATTATGTAGTAAAATCTAGCAAGTCACTTCTATTAATTTGAACTCATTAACAAAAAAATAAATCTATTTTGTTTGTGAAAATTTAAAATATAGAAAACCATCAATTTATATTTAACAAGAGAATATTATAGTATATTAAACTCTGTCACTAAAAATTTTTAAAAACGGTTAGACAATTAGCTTATTGATCCATTGAGCTTATTGATCCATTGAGCTCATGGAGACCAAATATGCCTGAGATACCCATTCAATGCCAAACAGAAGAGCCCGTAAACCAAATGACTCAACATTTCATCGACCATGTTTAAGAGTAACATCCCACCCCAAGTGAACTAGAAGAAAATTTCTTTGCCCTGTCGATGGAAAATGCTGCGCCCAAATGTTGAAGTAGTCATTTCAATGAGGAGGGGAAATTGCAGGAACACAAAGAGTGTCAATGGGAAACATGCCAGCGCGATGATTGGAGCTGCAACCCAACTTAACCGATGAACAAGGACGATGTGAAGAGCCGAGCTGAATGCAGCCAACATGAATGCTATTGAAAGGAACAGAGTGGCGAGGCCAATACACAACCTCATTGGCAATGCTCTCAGAAAATCTTCTTCTGAATATCGTGAAGTCAGTATGCCCAAAAACATCAGCATCGAAGTAGAAGATGCGAAAAAGGCCAACGCATTTGAGACTGAAAAGATCATAAAAGACAAGTCATCCAAGAAAATAGGGAATCCCATGCTGTCGTTTCCACCTGGTAAGGTGAAAGCTGCGGCGAAAACAACTGTTATAATGAGGGCAGCAACGACTGTGCATGAAGTAGCTGTGGTCTTCATCCATTCCTCTCCCTTCTTTACTAAATCCTTGTGCTTTTCAGTGAACATCTCCCTTGGAGTTTTTTGTTCACCGTTTTCTGCCGCTCTATGGGATGGTTGGACAACAGTTTCTACTTCCTATAGAATGAAACATACATTAATCTGAAACGAGGAAAGATAATGTTGATAAATTAAAGGGAAAAATAGAGAAAAAGAGAAATTATCTGATGCATAATCTGAATCCACGCCAAAACAGCCAATAGAGTACAGCAGCAAAAAATTCTTTTACAATTTAGTGAATAATTATAGACAACGCCAACTCAATAAAGAGGATAAATTTTTTAAATTAGTGAAACAATAGATATATATATATATATATATACCTAAAATCAACCACCAAGAAACTATTCAAGTCAGGAAATTCAAATAAACCATTCGAAATAAGTTCAAAGTAGAATGGAACATATATTATTACTAAATTCGAACAACAATACCTTAAACCATTGCAACTCTCGTTGCATTTGAAGCGCTGCTCCGGAGACCCTATCCGATGGCCCCAACATGCCAGCCGCATGCAAGAGGTGTTCCCCGAGTTGTCGGTATATGACATCATGTAATGCTTTTCCAAACTCATTTGATGCACTAAATTGTAAACCTTCTCTTTACGGTAAACAACTGCTTGGTGAAATAGGGTCCATTCATTCTCATCCCAACACCATATTGCATCAGGAAAGGCCTTGACCATCTCCCATACCAACTCATGAATCCCCATTCGAGCAGCTAATAAGATTGGATCCTCCCATATATTGCCCTTTTTTCAAGCCTTTATTTTTACAATTTCTGCGCACAAGATTCTGGTAAGTTGAAGAGCTTGCACGTGCTTCAGCTTTGTGTCGCGTACATGTTGCAGGAATTTAAATTTCCTTTGTTTTGGTTCATGCGGGGGATATTCGGGTTCTGCAGCAGGATTCTCTACATCTTCTCTGTGATGGACATTTACTTTTTCCACATAAATACCTATGAAGAAAGCAGGAAAGAAAGAAATGGGGCATATTAATGTTGTGGTATATTACAACTTGTTTGTGATTAGGGAATTTTCATTTTAAGGAAGGTGATTCAAATAATGATAATGATAATTTAGAGCAAATACAAAATTATTATATTTGACTTATAGATTGCAAGCTTCTGATACATACATTTGTACAGCAAGCGTTGAAGAAAGTTGAGTTGGTTTCCGCTGAAAAATGAATCAGGCTTATTCGCCAATTCGTCCAAGCCAGTGTCTCCCCACTTATCCTTCTGAATTGCCAAGTCGGGATAACACCTTAGCAAATACATAGCTATGTCTGCTCACGAAAGTAAAAATCAGAATCAGTAAGAAAGTATGGTAACGAGAGAATAAACTGTTAATCTGGGCCAGAGTAGTGATAATGAGGTGAGGTACCCACCATAGAACTCCGCAATAATGAGGTAGTTGAGAAGCAAGGCCCCACTTTTACCAGCGAAAGCACTTGGATCCTCACGGCGAGTCACCGGCAAAAGAAACAAACCTGTCTTCTTATGGGCATACTGCGCAGCCGCATGAAGAGCGGTGTCCTTAGACTGTTCGCGAAGCTTGGTCAGGCTTGGGTTCTTGTCTACTAAGATCCTTGCAGCTTCGGTGTAACCCACAACGGCAGCACAGTGGAGAGCCGTCTGTTCGAACATATCCCGGGTTTCTAAATCCGATTTGGACATCAAGCCCACAAGGTTCTTGATGAATTGTACGGGAGCGCCTGTGCGGATTGCAACGTGAAGCGCAGAGCCATTCGAGAAAGTTATGCCGCCGGTAATTGCATATCGGTCTTTGTCAAAAGCGCTCTCTGCTTTTTTCCAATGACCATTTTTTATGTCCTTGTATAGTTGGTTATAGCGTAGAAGGTGCTTCTTCTTCTCCTCTTCCGCATCTTTCTTTTCATTCTCGTTTTTCTTCTTTTCTTCCTTCCCTTCATCATCATCCTTTTTCCTTTTCGCTTCGTCTTCCTCCTCCTCGTCCTCCTTCTTCTTTTCTTCCTCTCTCTTCTTTTTTCTCCTCATCTCCTTTTTCTTTAGTATACTCAGTATTTTCGCCACCAAATTGGCCATCACTTCCTCCTCCTCCTCATCATCTTCCTTCTTTCTTTTCTCGTCTTCTTCCTCCTCTTCTTTCTCCTTTTCTTCCTCTTCCTTCTTTTTCTTCCCCATCTCCTTTTTTCTTCTTCTTACTCCTTGACACTCCACCCCATCAGTCATCACCTCCTCCTCCACCTCATCTTCCTCTATTTCTGGCCAAAAAAAAATAATAAATTGCTCTATAATGCATTTGAGAAGCTTACTATGAACAGAACAGATGTGAGACAAGTGAGGAAAGAGAAAAAAAAAAAAAGATAATGTACCTATGGCATGCTCTGCATTCTTGGGGGAGACATAAATCTGGGGAAGTGGTCTTTCCGTGTTCTTGGGCAGGTCAGGATCTGGATCATAGTCCATGGCACAACTTCTGTTGTGGGGATACACAAAATAGGAAGTAGCTGGTACTGTTAGATGGACTTCCGCTCCCGACTGGTGTCAACAGCCGAGTTTTATAGAGGAACGTAGGAAAGAACAACATGCACGACTGGACTGGACTGGACTGGACTGAGAGTTACTGATTGGTAATAAAATCATAATTAAAATTAGAACGTATGATTATTATAAAACGACACCAAAGAAATATTTTTATTTTTATTTTTATTTAATTGTAACATTAAAAAAAGATGCTATCGTTTTAATTTTTTTCTTAATACTTATCACGTATCTTCTTTAATGAGGCGTGATTAACTTCATTTTAAAATATAATTTATTGGTATAATAAAATCATTAGATAGTACACAGCTCAGCGTAGGGGTTGGATGACCAAGACCTTGGGCGCCCACCGTTTTCCGAATATATGGAGTGTAATATAAAAGCAGGATTAACTGAAATTACTAAAGTTAAAATTGGCAATCGCGATTAACATCTCTGTTAAAGGGAAAGGGACAAAGTGTAGGCCAATTGACTGAAAAAGGTTTTAAAGTGATTTTTGAAGATAGTTTTTGCCATATACTCTATGGCACTTATCAGTAAATTCTTAAAGTGAGAATGAAAGGAAAAAGTTTTTCTTTTGATCCCATCAAAGAAAAACTTACTGCATTCTTCAGGAAAGCTAGCAACACCGAGATATGACACAAGCGACTTGGTCATTGTCACTTGAAAAGGATGCAACTTATGAAGGAAAGGGAACTCACAGTTGGCTTACCAACCTTTGGAGATCACTTACCGAGATGTCATGCATGTCAATACGGTAAATAAAACTGGAAACCATTTTCAAAGTCATCACAGGGCCACTCACTAGTTGCAGCTAATCCACACAGATGTATTTGAGTTCTCAAAGAACTCCATCATTAGTAGGTAGTCAATATTATGTTATTTTTATTGATGATTTTACAAGAATGTGTTGGATTTTTTTTCTTAAAATTCAAGTCAGAAGTGGCTGGAGTATTTTGGAAGTTCAAAAAGATGGTGGAACACCAAAGTGGCTGCAAAATTCAAGTCATAAGGTCAGACAATGGAAAAAGAATACACCTCAGGAGAATTTAACTTTTTTTGTGAAGGAGCCGACATAGAACACCAGCTTACTACACCTTATACTTCTTAGCAAAATGGAGTTAGTAAAAAGAGAAATAGATCCATAATGGAGATGACCAGATGCATGCTACATGATAAGGAGTTGCAAAAACATTTTTGGGCTGAGGCAGCTAGTATTACTATTTTATTGCAGAACAGATTACCCACCAAAGCATTGAAGGATAAAACTCTATTCGAGGCATGGTATGGTTATAATGTGAAATATTGACTCCGATTCATCGGTCTACACTACCGTCCAAAGACTTTTGCAGTGTAAACTTGATATAACCGCTGCAACCTACCGTTCACACTACTGTCCAAAGACTTTGCAGGCTATTTGTCTCCTCCTCCTGTAGTATAAATACTTGCAAGTTATGTAACAAAAAAAAGAGAGAGAGAAGATAAGGGTGGTGTAGTGTAATCCGGTGTAAAAAAATCTGTAGAGATTAAAACTTCCGAATATAAAGATCCGTTCCTCTCGTTGATGTAGGCAAATTGCCAAACCACCTTAAATCTTTGTGTTCCTGTGTGTATATTCGATTAGATCCTAACAAATTGGTATCAGAACCTGGTTGAGAATGAAAAAAAAGAAAATTCGACGAAGAACAAGAGACGACAATCGAACTCATCCCTGTGGCCGGAGCACATCACCACCAACGTCCCAGTAGTCCCTCTTCGTCCTCCTTGGCCACCACCGTCCTTGTCCAGATCAGAGAAGCGACCAGCGCACCAGATCCGACCCGCCTCGACCTCACCGGCAAGCATCGTCGCACAGCCCAGCGACTGGCGAACTAGACCCGACCCGCCTCAACCTCACCAGCAACCCTGTCGAACGCCCAGCGAACCAACCCACATCCCACACCGGCGAAGACCCAGAAGCAAAGGTAGGAAAAGAGATCCGAACCAAGCCAAAGAGAGAGATCCGTTGCACAGCCCAGAGGCCGATCCACATCTCACACCGGCGAGCCTTGTCGAACAGCCCAGCGGCCGGCGTCCGTTTGAGATTCGGCATCGTCGTGGCTCGTCATTTTCGGCCATTCAGGTGGTTTGGCGTTGAAGCGGAGCAGATTCGACGGAAGAGGAACAGATTGAGGGTTGGCGGCACTGTAGCATCAGTGGCAACACTGTAGCATCGGCGGCGACACTGTAGCATCAGCGGCGGTACTATAGCGGTAGATTGTAATTTGTTTATTTTTTGTGTAGTTCTGAAGCACCATGGCTGATCCAAAAGGGGCTGACATGCAACCTTCGACGTCTACCACCAATTCGTGGCAAAGAAGCTCAATGTCAAATGCAAAATTTGATATTGAGAAATTTGATGGTACAAACAATTTCGGCATGTGGCAATGCAAAGTCCTGGATAACAATTTCGGCATGTGGCAATGCAAAGTCCTGGATTTGTTGTTCCGCGAAGGATCAGATATTGCACTGGGGTCCAAACCAGTGAATATTTCTGATGAAGATTAGAGCTATGTGAACCGTCAAGCCTGTGGCACTATCCGGTTGTGTCTTGCTAAAGATCAGAAGTATTTTGTCATGAAAGAAACGATGGCCTCAAGCCTCTGGAAGAAGCTGGAAGATAAATACATGACGAAGAGTATAGAGAATCGGCTTTACCTGAAGAAAAAAATCTTTCGATTCCAGTATAAGAGAGGTATGCCTATGATTAAGCATCTCAATAATTTCAACAAAATTTTAGCTGATTTGCAAAATTTAGATGTTGATATTATTGATGAGGATAAGGCATTGTTATTATTAAATTCTCTTCCTGAAAGTTATGATCATTTAACCACTACCCTGCTGTATGGAACGGATGAGGTTAAATTCATATATGTTTCTAATGCTTTGGTGAATAATGAGTATCGGAGGAAGGATCAGAATGACTCCACAGAGTTGACACCAGAAGCATTGACTGCGACTCGAGGAAGAGAAGACAAAAGGAAAAATGGTAGATCTAGTGGGTGAAATAAATCTCGCTCAAAATCCAGAGGAGAATCAAGAAGAAGACTGGTAAAAGATGAATGTGCCTATTGTTACCAAAAAGGGCACTGGAAGAAAGACTGTCCAAACAAGGATAAATCTGCTGCAAATGTTGCAAAGGAAGCTGACGATAAAGAAGATTCAGCTTTCTCAGTTTCGCCAACAGATATCCAAGTAGACAAATGGATTCTTGATTCTGGCTGTTCTTATTATATGTGTCCAAACAGGAACTGGTTCACAAGCTTTCAAGAGCTTGATGGAGGAGTCATGATGATGGGTAACAACAACACATACCAGACAAAAGGAGTAGGCACTATCCGCCTAAAGATGCATGACAGTACAACCAGACGACTGACAGATGTCAGATATGTTCCAGATCTGAAGAAGAACCTCATTTCACTGGGGGTCTTAGACAACAGGGGATACAAGGTGACCATAGAAGGTGGAGCCTTGAAAGTTGTACGAGGTGCATTCTTGGCAATGAAAGGTACTCGACAGGGAAACCTATATTTCCTAGATGGACATACAGTTACAGGAAGAGCAGCTGTTGCCAAAGCTTCTAACAACGAAGCACCTGATTCTTCTCAACTCTGGCACATGCGCTTGGGACATGTCGGAGAGAAAGCTTTGCAGAATTTGGTGAAATAAGGCCTACTAAAGGGAGCCAAAAGTGGAAAACTTGACTTCTGTGAGCACTATGTCTTGGGAAAATAGACACGAGTCAAGTTCGGCACCGCCATTCATTCTACCAAAGGAATATTGGATTATGTTCACACTGATGTATGAGGACCGTCAAAGAATTCATCTTTGGGAGGTAAAAATTATTTTGTTACCTTTATTGATGATTTCTCATGTTATGTTTGGGTGTATATGATGAAACACAAAGATGAAGTTCTAGACATATTTCTTCGGTGGAAGAAGATGATTGAAACCTAGACCGGCAGGAAGATCAAGAGACTTCGCTCAGATAATGGAGGAGAATACAAATCAGATCCCTTCAAGCAAATCTGTCATGAAGAAGGGATAATCAGACATTTTACAGTTCCTAGAACCCCACAACGGTGTAGCAGAAAGGATGAACCGTACTCTGGTGAAGAAAGTGCGATGTATGCTTTCTCAATCTGGCTTGAACAAAGCATTCTGGGCAGAGGCTTTGATGTATGCCTCTTATATTGTCAACCAGTTACCTACTTCTGCACTTGATGGGAAATGTCCCAAAGAGGTATGGTCTGGACAACCTGTTTCAGATTATGATCGGATACATATATTTGGATACAGAATCCAAACTGGATCCTAGAGCCAAGAAAGCTATCTTCTTAGGCTTTAGTGAAGGAGTTAAGGGATTCAGACTTTGGAATCCTGAGTCAAAGAAGATCATCCTAAGCCAAGACGTAACCTTTGATGAATCGGCGATGCTGCAAAGGACCACCATAAAAATGGAGAAAGAGAATCAAAACTCTTTCCAACAGGTGGAGTTTGAGACTTCAAAGGAGCCAGAGAAGTATCTTAATGACCAGGAAGATACCTCAGTTGAGGTGGAGGTTCCATCACCAGCACAGACCAACAATCAGAGTCCATTGTCAATCACAGACAAAGGAGAGAGATCCGGAAACCTGCTAATATACTGACATGGTGGCATATGTGCTGCCAGTGACAGAGGATGATATTCCCAACACCTTCAAAGAAGCTGTTCAAAGTATGGAGAGTGATAAATGGAAGCTAGCTATGGATGATGAGATGCAGTCACTTCACCAGAATCAGACGTGGAAATTAGTACCACTTCCACATGGAAAGAAAGCTATTGAATGCAAATGGGTCTATGCTAAGAAGGAGTGTGCCTCTGAAAAAGGAAGCACCAGATATAAAGCCAGACTAGTAGCAAAAGGCTATGCTCAGAAGGAAGGAATAGACTATAATGAAGTATTCTTGCCAGTGGTCAAACATTCGTCTATTCGGATCCTATTGGCTCTAGTAACTCAATTTGACTTGGAATTAGCTCAACTTGATGTGAAGACAGCATTCTTGCATGGCAACTTGGAAGAAGAAATCTATATGTCCCAACCTGAAGGTTTCAAAGTCACCGGGAAGGAGAATTGGGCTTGCAAGTTAAGCAAGTTACTGTATGGCTTGAAGCAGTCACCTAGACAGTGGTACAAATGGTTTGATAGCTTTATCCAGAAGCAGAAGTACACACACAGTCAGTTTCATCATTGTGTTTATCTGAAAAAACTCCAAGATGGTACGTTTGTATATTTGCTCCTATATGTTGATGATATGTTAATTGCATCTATGAGTAAGGTGGAGATCGACAGGCTGAAGGCTCAATTGAGCTCAGAGTTCGAGATGAAGGATCTTGGAAAAGCCAAGAAGATTCTTGGTATTGAGATCAAGCGTGACAGAGAAAGGGGCATTGTCTGGTTAACTCAGACTCAGTATCTGAAGAAAGTACTCCAGCGGTTTGGTGTAAATGGCAAGACTAAACCTGTTAGTACTCCTTTGGCCTCACATTTCAAACTAAGTGCATTAATGTCTCCAAATACAGATGATGATCGAAGACAGATGGATAATATTCCATATGCTAATGCTGTTGGAGCCCTGATGTATGCAATGGTGTGTACACGACCTGATATTTCACAAGCTGTCAGCATGATAAGTCGGTATATGCACAATCCCGGTAAAGGACACTGACAAGTAATTAAGTGGATTCTACGGTATATTCAAGGTACTGTAGATATTGGCCTGAAGTTCCAGAAATATAAGACTATGACCAATTGTCTAGTCGAGTACGTCGATTCTGATTATGCAGGTGATCTCGACAAGCGTCGATCAATTACAGGTTATATGTTTACTATGTCAGGAGGACCAGTAAGCTGGAGATCAACGCTTCAGTCAACTGTTGCTTTGTCTACTACAAAGGCAGAGTATATGGCGATCACAGAGGCTTTCAAAAAAGCAATTTAGCTTCATGGGTTGATTGAAGACTTGGGACTTATTCAGGAGCACGTTGAAGTCCACTGTGATAGTCAGAGTGCCATTTGCTTAGCAAAGAACCAAGTTTATCACTCCCGCACAAAGCATATCGATGTCCGGTTTCATTTTATTCGAGAAATTATAAATGAAGGAGATATTTTGCTACGGAAGATTGGTACAGAAGATAATCCTGCAGATATGCTCACAAAAATTGTTTCAGGAATCAAGTTCCAACACTGCTTAGACTTGGTCAACATTTCTCGGAGTTGTGCACCTTCGGGTGCTTGACGCCTTCGGGTGCTTGACGCCTTCGGGCATAATGGAGGAACGGTGATCATGTTTGGATGAAGAATCATCGTCAAGGTGGAGATTTGTGAAATATTGACTCCGGTTCATCGGTTCACACTACCGTCCAAAGACTTTTGCAGTGTGAACCTGATGTAGCCGCTGCAACCTACCGTTTACACTACCGTCCAAAGACTTTGCAGGCCATTTGTCTCCTCCTCCTGTAGTATAAATACCTGCAAGTTATGTAACAAAAAAAAGAGAGAGAAGAGAAGGGTGGTGTAGTGTAAACCGGTGTAAGAAAATCTGTAGAGGTTAAAACTTCCGAATATAAAGATCCATTCCTCCCGTGAATGTAGGCAAATTGTCGAACCATGTTAAATCTTTGTGTTGTGTATGTTCGATTAGATCCTAACATATAAAACTTCACTCAATTTTCTTAAAGTGTTTGGTTGTTTGTGTTTTTCTCACATTCCACACATAAAGCGTGATAAACTTAACAAGACGTCAGAATCACACATCTTTGTCGGTTACAGTTCTTCCTCCAAAGCCTACAAGGTTTATCAACCTCAAACAAGGAAGATAATTGTCAGTAGAGATATGTTCTTGAATGAAGACAAGAAGTGGGAACTGGGAACGAACAAAAGAGACATTTATAAGCAAGCAAAAATCGATCCAAATAGGAGAAGACCAAACATCAAAACAGTGGCAAGAAGAACTGGAAGATGATCCACCAATTCATGGAATAAGACCTCTCTATGATATCCATCAAAGATGAATGTGGCCATATATGAACCTGCTGGTTATAAAAAAGCTTTTAAAGATCAAAAATGGCAGAAGGCAATGGAGGAGGAGTTATCGATGATAAAAAAGAACAAGACTTGGGAACTAGTTGATAGACCGATGGATAGAAAAGTTATTGGAGTGAAATGGGTATTTAGAACCAAGTTTAATGCAAATGGATCTATCCACAAATATAAAGTCAGGCTTGTTGTTAAGGGCTATGCTCAAGTCTTTGGAGTTGATTACTTAGATACATTTACTCCTGTTGCTAAATTAGATACTATTCATTTGGTGTTAGCATTGGCAGCACAAAATGGGTGGAAAGTGTTTCAACTAAATGTAAAATCTGCATTCTTGAACGGTATTTTGCAGGAGGAAATCTATGTTAAATAGCGCCAGAGATTTGTGGAATAAGATAAAGATGAGAAGGCCTATTTACTCAAGAAGAGTCTATATGACTTAAAACAAGTACCTAGAGTATGGTCTAACAAGATAGATAAGCACCTATCAAACTTAGGATTTGAAAAAAACATGTTAAAGGCTACTCTTTATGTGAAATGTAAAGGAGATGATATGTTTATAATCTCTCTTTATGTAAATGATCTCTTAATTACAGGTAGAAATGCCAAGCTTGTTAAAGAGTTCTAAAGGGAAATGATGCAAATTTTTAAAATTATAAATCTTAAAATAATGATAAACTTTTTAAAAATAAAAATTAAGCAGTTAGAAGATAAAGTTTTATATTATTTAATTTTAAATATTATGATTGATATATACTTTTATGATTAATAAAGTAATTAAAATTAATAATTAAATTTAAGTAATATATATTTGCACTCTATTTTTTATTTTTTTTATTAATAGAATTAGATTTAAATATATATGTTTCAATAAAATATTATATTTTTTGAATATTTTAATTGATAACTAATTTTGTAAAATTTTAAGAAAATATAATTGAGATTAAATTGAGAATTAATTTATTATTATTTTGTCCATATTATATGTTATCATGTGCACGTTTTTCATATTAATTAAAAAATTATTATTTTAATGAAATGAAAGAAAAGTACAAATAATTTTCTTTAGCGAAGTGAATGGGGGAGGCATCCTCACTCCTGTCCACAACCCACAATTCAATATGAATAAATTAAACCTTTTTCTTCTACCTTTTTCGATTGATGTGCCTCATTTCCAAAGTGAGTCAAAAGGACGAGTCATTGTTTATTTTCTCACTTGTTTCCATGCCAACTGATCAACTGGGACAATGGCATTCACATGGACGAGCACATAGTTTTTGGCTATTTTATTTGGTTGTAAGACGCCGTCTAACTTCATCAGGAAAAATCCCAACAAGAGCTGAGCATCCAGAGCTTCATCACAACCTACTTGCAATTTCCTTTTACTTTCTCCAAATACTACAAATATATGGACTCACCAACACTTAATTTCCAAGCAAATAAGAGCATGTCACATTCTCCTTACCAGCAACTAGATGTTTAGAAATGCATTTTTTTTCCTATCTTTAGCAGCTCATTCTTCTTCACACACCAAAAATTTGGAAGAAAGTTTTCAAAAACAAAAAGATGATTGGCTTGGGGGTACCTGTCAGCTTTATATATTTAGTGCAGTCTTGGATCTGGTTTATTGCTTTTAAGAACATTGCTTCTTTCATAGCGGTTAATTAACAAATTGATTTGAAGTGACCCCCATATCCCTTACGTTTAAGAATTGTTAAAGCCAATTATGTTATTTAATCTGAATTGGTATCTCGTCTTGTTTGATGGATCAAATGAATGTGTAATACATACATACATACATACATACATACATACATATATATATAATTCATTTTCTCTCTGTTTGTTTTTTCTTTTTTTCCAATCGGTTAAAGCAAAGAATGAAAACAAACTTGTTGACACAGGCGCTAAGCATGGCCCAAAAAGCATGAGGCCCCATGATGCTTCTGTGCCCGGAAAGGGTTTACTGCTTTTGCGCCTGGTCCCTGCATCCAATTTGAAACGTCTACCGGACATATGTAAGCATAGTCTTAAACAACAAACACATCAGGATTGAGGATCTGGGTTATCAAGTTTGGCCCAACCTGCCGGTATTACTTGTTGAACTTGTGTCTCCATGATCGACTTTTGTGCCTGGGTCAATGTACCGTTCGGATTTAATGCTTATGATCAGGAGCAAAAATATAGAAGAGTGCATCCGCTGCTGTAATTATTCAAACACAACCTATTAGTTAATCTCCCGCCGAGGCATCATAGGTAAGAACGAATGAACGGAAATAATTAAATACTTTGTTCCCATGCCTAGAAATCGAAAACAAATTAGGGACCATTTCAACTATTCACTTTATATTCGTGCATTTATTCTTGTGAGATTTCTTAAGAGAATAACGTCTTAAACAACGATTAAATATAAAACTACACCTTTCTTATATATCTCATTTAAGAAAATATTTTGGAATTGCAAGGGAATAGGTGGGCTTAAAAAGAAAGAAAGAAAAAAAGACTATTAGATATGCTACTATCACACCATTTCTTCGTACAATTTATCAGTGTCAAGACTTAATTTCTCATTATTGAGGTTACAAGTCTCCCTCAAACTACCTAACCCTTAACAACAATATAATGAAAAGAGAGTATTCTCCATTTCAAACTATTATTATCTAATAGTGATTGTAAAATGTACTTATTTATTTATTTATTTATTTATTTATTTCTAAACCAAAATCGAGGTTTCCCACGTGACTTGGTTGTCACCATATTTTTTTCCTTCACTTCTTCTGCTCTATCGAAAATTTGGGTTATTTCCAGGACCCCCAAAGTAAAATGTAAGCGCCTAATTGGGGACTATTGACTGTGCGGAGGTCATAGCAGGAGGGATATGTGACTGAGGGTATAAGAACATGGGCATCCTCGAAGACATTGCTAGTGTCAATGTAATCCAATATGGGCTGTTTAGACGGATTTGCCATATCCTTCAACAGAAAAATGACCACTGTCCATTTGAGCAGTTGCGTGGTGGGCCTTCGGCCGTGTATTGGAAACCAACCCACCAAAGTTTAGCAAACGTTGCCGCTTCTGCCAAATCCGTGAAGGTGGGTTTACGCCGATATCCCACCACTTGGTCTTGAAACAGTAGCACCCAAGCTGACGTCCTATTGTCCCGAAACATTAGTTTTCCTTTGTTAAGGAACCAGATAGATGAAATATCGCTCAATAATAATAATATTAATGGCGTACATCTTCTTGAATTAATTTTTAGAAAAGAGTCAGACAATTAATTTTTTGGTACATTGAGCTACCCCGTCAAGCTCAATAATTATCGGTGCAAATAATTTTCTTGGAGACCAAATATGCCTCAGGTACCCATTCAATGCCAAACAGAAGAGCCCCTAAACCAAATGACTCAACATTTCATCAAACATGGTTGAGAGTAACAACAACTAAGAGGTTCGAAGAGACCATTGAAAATAAGTTCAAAGTGGAAAGGAACATACATTATTTCTAAATTTGAAGAACAATCACCTTGAACCATTGCAACTCTCGTTGCATTTGAAGCGCTGCTCCGGAGACCCCATCCGATGGCCCCAACATGCCAGCCATATGCAAGATGGTGTTCCCAAACTTGTCGGTAAATAACATCATGTAATGCTTTTGCAAACTCATTTGATACACTAGATTGTAAACCTTCTCTTTGCGGTTCAAAACTGCTAGGTGAAATATGCGACGTCCATTCACATCCCAACACCATAGTGCATCAGGAAAGGCCTTGACGATCTCCCATACCAATTCATGAACCCCCAATCGAGCAGCTGCTAAGATTGGATTCGCCAATAAGTTGTCCTCTTTTAAAGTTTTTATTTTTACAATTTCTGCGCACAAGATTTTGGTCAGTTGAAGAGCTCGCACGTGCATTAGCTTTGTGTCGCGAACATGTTGCAGGGATTTAAATTTCCTTTGTATTGGTTCAAGGGCGGGATATTCTGGTTCTGCAGCAGGATTCTCTACATCTTCTCTGGGGTGGAAATTAACTTTTTCCACATAAATATCTATGAAGAAAAAGGAAAGAAATTGGGCATATTAATATTGTGGTATATTACAACTTGTTTGTGAGTAGAGGATTTTCATTTTAAAGAAGGTGATTCAAATAATGATAATTTAGAGTAGATACAAAATTATTATATTTGACTTATAGATTGCAAGCTTTTGATACGTACATTTGTACAGCAAGCGTTGGAGAAAGTTGAGCTGGTTTCCGCTGAAAAATGAATTAGGCTTTAGCGCCAATTGGACCAAGGCAGTGATTCCATTCCTATCCTTCTGATTTGCCAAGTCGGGATAACACTTTAGCAAATCAACAGCTATGTCTGCTCAAGAAAAAAAAAAAAAAACGGAATCAATAAAAACAGTATAGTAATGAGTGCATAAACAGTAAGTGTGGGAGAGAGTGGTGATAACGAGGTGAGGTAACGACCGAAGAAGTCAGCAACAATGAGGCTTGTGAGAAGCCAGGCACCACTTTCACCAGCGAAGACACTTGGAACGCCTGTACGGACTGCAACGTGAAGCGCGGTGTAATTGAAGGAAGTTATGAGGCCACTAATTGCAGACGGGTCTTTGTCAAATGCGCTCTTTGCTTTTTTCCAATTACCATTTATGATGTCCTTGTGCAGTTGGTTATAGTGTAGAAAGTGCTTCGTCTTACTCCTTTTCTTGTCTACCATATCAGTCATCACCTCCTCTTCATCATCATCATCCTCAATTTCTGACAGAAAAAAAAAAGAGAGAAATTGCTCATTAATGCATTTGAGGAGCCTATTATAAACAAAACAAATGCGAGACAAGAGGAAAGATCAAAAAACAAAAAAAAAAACAAAACACAAAGGTAATGTACTTATGGCTTGCTTCTTGGGGGAGCCATGAATATGGGGAAGTGGTCTTTCCGTGTTCTTGGGCAGGCCAGGATCTGGATGATGGTCCATGGCACAAAGCCTGTTGTGGGGATATGCAAAATAATAGTTGTTAAGCAGCAGCTGGTGTCGTTAGATGGACTTCGGCTCTTCTCTGGTGTCAACAACCAGGCTTTATAGACAACTTTATTTACTTGTAACGTCTCTTCTTTAATGAGTGTGACTAATTTTATTTTAAGATATAGTTGCTAGATCTAATAAAATCATTAGATAATCCACAAACCCTGTTTGATGACCCAGACTTTTGGAACCCACCACCTTTTATGACAATTTTGGGCTAACGAATCACTCTCCTATGAAGAAGCGTCACGAAATATGATGTAAAAGCAGGATTAATGGGCCATCATAACTCGCAGGACGCAGTGCGATTGACCATAAATTAACTAATCAAGCAACCAATGGCCACATGTTTCGTTTAATAATGGTGAAGTCACTAATTTTGTGTTTCTTTTAGTCGTCACGCATCATTGATGCATACTTAATTATATATCTATGATGTCAACCTATATATTATATAGTTCTTCCACTCTTTTTTGTTTTGATTGAGTCATCTCCAAAGTGGGTCAAGAAGACAAGTCATTGTTTATTTTCTCAGTTGTTTTCATGCCAACTGGTCAACTGGGACAATTGCATTTACAAGGACGAGAACATAGTTTTTAGCTATTTTATTTGGTTGTTAGAGGCCATCTAACTTGATCGGAAAAACCCCAACAAGAGTTGAGCATCCCGAGTTTCATTGCAACTTGCTTGCAATTCGCTTTTTCTTTTTCCAAATAATACAAACAAATGGACTCACCAACACTTAATTTCCTAGCAAATAAGAGCATGTCATATTCTCCTCCCTAGCAACTAGATGTTCAGAAATGCAATTCTTTTCTATCTTTAGCAACTCGTTCTTCTTTACACACCACAAATTTGGAAGCAAGTTAGTTTTCAAAAACAAAAAGATGATTGGCTTGGGGGTACCTGTCAGTTTTATACATTTAATGCAGTCTTGGATCTGCTTTATTGCTTGTTTATGATTGTGTAGAAGAGATAACACCGATGGCTTTTTTAGAATAAAAATGTTACGTGTCGATGAAGCTGAGAATGAAAACAAACCTGTTGACGCAGGCTAAGCGAGGCCCAAAAAGCACAAGACCCCCTGATGCTTGCTGGGTCCGAAAAGGGGTTTACCGCTTTTGTACTTGATCTACCATGTGTAAGCAAAGACTTAAAACAACAGACACATCAGGATTGAGGATCTGGGTTATTAAGTTCAGCCTAACTTGGCGGTATTGCTTGTTGAACAAGTGACTTAAGGACCAAATTTTGTGTCAAGGTCAATGTATAGTTCTGATTTAATAACTATGACTGGGAACAAAAATGTAGAAGAGTGCATCGGCATAACCTTTTAGTTAATCTCAGGCCAAGAGACGGCACAAACATGAGCAGAGGCGTGGAAGAAGAGACCAGAGTCAGTCCATGTGACGCCGCAAAAAATCATGGAAGAGAGAGCTCATGCGAGAAAATTGAGACCCTTCATTGTTGTTGCCAGGTGGAACGGAGAAAATTGTTAGAATTTGACATATAACGAATTCCTGGATTTTATCTAATAGATTAAGTTTTTAGAATGAATGATTTTTTAACATGACAGGTATTAAAATTTTATTGCCGACATAAGTGTTGTGTTTCAATTCTGCTGCCCTCAAGAATATGAAAAGCTATCAAATCTATACTTGACAAGAAAAATGGGACGTTACAGCGTGTGAGAAAGTGTCATTAAGCGTGTAATTTGAGAAAGTGTAGGCTGCCTAAGCATTAATTCTATAATGAAGCTACAATTAATCGGCCTGTCAATAAATGCTCCACTACACAATTACTTTTGAAATTAAGCTCAGGGGAGTAGAAAGCCATCTACTTTCAGCTTTGTTTGATAGTGGACAGCGAGATTGGGAAGATTCATTGATTACCTTAATCCGTTTGCATGCCAGGAGTTTAATTGCAAGTGGTAGTGCTTTTCCAAGCTCACCTGATATAGCAGACCTGAAGCTTTCTTCTGACGATGGAGAATTGTCAGATGAAAGAACCAAACTGAATCAGGGTTCCCCTTGATAATCTCCATAACCAACTTCTGGATTCCGAAAATAGCCGCTTCAGGAATGGAAGTTTTAGTATACTTTCGGCAATCTTCCTCCTGGCATTAGCCGGGAGACTCAGAACCCAATACCAACCATGACACCAAAGGCTGGAGTTGCTGGTAAAGGCGCTATTTTATTTCCTTAAACCTTTTTAGAGTCGCGTCTGGCATTCAAGACTGCATCTCTCTATCTCATGATTCTCATCCAAATTTCTGCCTGACATGCCATATATTGCGAGTGCTGATGCAAAACTAGTTGAGAAAATAAAAGAAATAGTTTGCGTAAATTAAGGAAAGAAAAATGCTCGAAATCTGCTGAAAATAAAGCAACTCATGCAACTAAGCTCATATAGTTAGAAGTTCGGAACACCAAAACCTTGGAGAAAGAGAAAAAAATAAATTGAAGACAGCTAGGAGCTTACAATGCAGTTTTAAATGTTAATAATGATTGGACAAGGGATCAATTGGCAAATAATTTAGCAGACAAGAAGCCGTAGGTGAAGCCATATGGACTGCCACAACTTATCACTACGAAAGCTCTTTACTGATTGAAGATGCCAGGAGCACAGAATGCCAAATGTTTTGTTGAGATCCATTATCAGTCTATCAACTAATATCCAGATAACCTGATTTTAGATATCCTTAGTGTCTCAAAGAATGTTGGCAATTCGTTAATCATTTAACGTTGGTCATACATAGCCTTTCTATTTTCATAAAATTATTGGCCTTCCTTTTATCTGAATTTGTTGGTATTTTTCCTGGACGTCAAGGTGAATGAAGGTTGCAGCAGAGTTCAAACTAGAAACCAGCAACACAAGGATGACAGAGACTTAAAAGCCTAAACAAGAAACTTTTGTAATTTTTGTTAAAAGAACGTAATCTTTGATTGATCATTAAACTTCTAATATGTGAGGCTCGTACTTTAGAAGATTCAAATACAAATTTAAATTACAAACTTTCAAATTTAAAATAAAGTTCTCTAACAATTAGAATTACTTAGTTAACAAGTAACATCTTTTCTATTCCAAACATTTCAAAATAAATTACATGGTTAGCAAAAGAATTTGATTTGATTTCTTCATCAACAAGCTCTCTAGTAGATTTGTAACTATCACCAATAGAAAGGGAAGCTTCCTGCAGAAGCAACCAGCAAACTCATAAAGCAAAAACTCAGCACCAATGACACTGACTTTCAGATTTTTCCACCACACAGTGGGGGAGTCCCATGCATTGAACGTCTTTTTTTTTTCCTATAAGGAAGGCCTATTGTTCAAGAACTTCAAGGCGTAATTGTAATGGTGCATTAATGTGAATCGCCTCCATGATA
Source organism: Ceriops tagal (assembly GCA_021533255.1). NCBI lineage: Eukaryota > Viridiplantae > Streptophyta > Magnoliopsida > Malpighiales > Rhizophoraceae > Ceriops > Ceriops tagal. Next base: position 5,508,022 of record CM038611.1, on the reverse strand, counting down.
TTTAACTCATCTTTCCTCTGGCTTTGAAAGGACGAGAAAATGAATCTTGACAAACTTAAAAGAGATGCTTAATGATGAAATTATTTGAACAAATCAGGACAGGCTTAGGAATCTGCTTAATGGTTCTGCTGGGCTCCTCACCATCATGTTTAGCCAATTTCTTCTAACAACGGCCCTGAATGGTTTGGATATTTAACTATTTATGTTTGGGGATTATTTGATTGTTTTATAATTAAATGCTTTCAAAAAACGAAAAGAATAATAAAAAAAAAGGGTTGCTACTCTGTTTCCTAAGTTTCTCAACGTCCTAATGTCACATCTTCTGGATAGTTTGTTGAAGTAGTAGGCTCCGCACGCCGGAATTCATGCATCTTGATTCAAATTGCCAATGGACTGTTCATTCATCTTGAGATTTTGGTGTTTATTAACATATATAATGTTCATTCATTACCTCGTGAACATTAGTCAACACATATGCTCCCAAAATTGTGATTAAAGAACATTAGCCTGCTATTAGCAAGGTGTATATATAATTAAATTTCATTTCAGCTAATCCATTACCAATTTTGACTTTGGTGACATGTGGTGATCAGTACCTTTACTACTTATGATATTAGTTCCTACAAAAAATTCTTCCACTTGCTATTATGTTTATCTCACAATTTTTGATATTTTCCCCTTAATCTCTTTACTTTCTAATACCACTTTGTTGGTTAAAGAAGTAGCAGGGGCATAATGTTAAGAGCATGAAAGACTTTCATTGGAAAAAATCATGGCTATGTTGAAGAAACAAATTCATAATATAATTAATATGTTGAAAATTTAAAACTAAGATAAATAATTTAGTGTCTTACCCATGACAAGAACTAAATAATCCAATTTGAAAACATGAATTTTAATGCTACAAACAACATAGAGGTTATTATTGTTTTATGTTTCAATTTCTTTAATAACAGAAAACCAAAAAGAAAGAAAGATAACTGAGAAAGAGAGCTTTGCTATAAAATGTTGCCTTATAACCAAAAATTTGACAATGCATAAAAAGAAGAGAGATTGGGATAAAAATCAATTTCATTTCTTTGTAATCTTCATTTTATATAAAGCACTTATAAAATCTTAAAACAAAAATACAATTAACCCATACATAAGTACAAATCAACCTTGCTTTTATAAATAATAGACAAAAATTTTACTTTACAATAAGAAAAACTAAAATTACAAGCAATGTTCATACTTTGACGTATTATAGACAATTTCTTGATTGAAAAAAAACTAATCTAGTTAAATCCAAACTGTGTCTCATAACTAAACTTTAAAATGAATTTAAAAACAAACTAGAAGATAGTGGAACATTAGTCTTGAACACTAACTTCTTTATTGTAATCTTGTAATTGAAATAACAAAATTTTTAAAATTATGGTCCAAATTAGAATCTTCACTTCCAATTAGTAAGGAGCTTTAGCATTCAACCTAAACCTTTGTCATGGATATTGTTAATTTCAACACTCTTGGCCTTGGCTTCAAAATCCTGGACTTTTCATTATTTGCTAATGACAAGCCCTTTGCCTTAATAGAGGAAACCACTTTCCTTGATGATGCTCAAGTGAAGAAACTTAAAGATGTCTTGAGTGGTACTAATTAGGCTTTATAGAACATTTTCCCTTTTTAATCACTTTAATTTTCAAATGTTAAGTTATTGGATTAATATAGTTTTTTTAATGGTTGTTTTATGATTAGTTTGTATCAATCTTAGCATGTGATACGGAAATTCATTCAGCTTTCACCAAAATTTTGTAGTAGTTTTAATTAATTCTTTTTGTCCTTAACTATTATATATTCTATGTATGTATTCTCACCCTTAATTTTTCAAAGTGTCTATTTTTATAATTTGAATCATCAACCTTCAGGTCATAACATAATAAATATACTATCTTGTGCTTTAATAGTATCACATCATACTAAAAGTAAATGCTTTATTTATATTAAATTGAGCATATGCCCTTACCCTTCATCCCTTATATCATAAAGAAAAGTTTACTATATTCCTTATCTAAAGTTATTATTTATACAAGTAATTCTTGCTTTCCAAGAACTTAATTCAACAAGTTCCTTGTAACCATGGATGTAATGGATAAAAGTATGGCAATGGTGTTTTGAGTCCTAAAAATTTTTTAGCAAGCATGATAAGTTATGTTTAAAGAAAAAATTCATAATATAACTAATATGTTGAAAATTTAACATTAGATACATAATTTAACATTTTACCCATGACAAGAACTAAATAATCCAAATTGAAAACATGAATTTTAATGTTGTAAACAATATGGAGGTTATTACTATTTTTTGTTTCAATCTCTACATTAGCAGAAAACCAAAAGGAGAGAAAGATAATTGGGAAAAAAAGCTTTCACATACAATATTGCCTCATTCATACTTATCATGAAAAAGAGCTTTTGTAAATAGTCATTGATTTTGTTATGTTAGGCCCTTAATGCCTATTTCAAGCCATAAAGGACTTTCTTTAGCAAATAGACTTTATTTTCATATCCTTGTTTAGTAAAGCCTTTAGACTATTATACAAAAACTTATTATTCCACCTCTCCATTTAAAAAGGTTGATTTCATATTAAGTTGGTGAATAATCCACTCCTTTTAGGCTACAACAACAAGAAAAAGCTTTATTGTATTTAGTTTGACAACAAAGGCAAATGTTTTAGAGTAATCAATGTTGTACTACTGAACATAGCCCTTTGTCAACAATCTTGCCTTTAGCTTGTTTATTGGTCAATCATGACATGGTTTTGTCCTAAAGATCCATTTCATTGTTGTAGCCTTTTACTTTTTGGTTTATTTACAAGAAGATAAGTCTTGTTTTTCTCAATAGCATTTATCTTAAGTTGCATAGCTTTTCTTCAACTAAAACTCATAAAGACCTCTTTATAGGTTATTGGCTCAACCTAATCAACCAAACATTTTTGATAAATATTAGAGATAGGCATTGTTCCTCTAAAAGGTATATGATTGACAAACTCATCAATTGACAAATTTGATTCCTTTACTTGTTATTAATATTAAATTGGTAAAAACTAAGCGACTTTAATGCTACTTTTCTTCCAATTTCATGACAACTCCTCTAAGAATTTAAAATCTTTGTTTATGAAGAATTTTCCTAACTAAGGATTGTATAGTTCATAGTTGCCTGCAACATTTGTATAACCTACAAATACATTTACTTTAATTTTAAAGTCCAGTTTGTCTCTTTTCTTCTTTGAAATATAGGTATAACAAATGTTACCAAAAATTTACAGTTTTCAAACCAAACTTTAAATGGGGGTTTCTTAAGTAAGACTTTCGTTGGTAGTGTGTTAAGAAGATATGCAACTATAGTTACATCTTTACTTTAAAGCTTTTTTGGCATTTTTTTTCTCAAAAAGCAAGCATTTAGACATCTTTATTATTATTTTATTTATTTTTCACTTACCTCATTCTATTAAGAAGTTCGTAAACTATTGTATTATCTCAATTGCCTAAATAATTGGCTTTAATTTATATCTTAATTAGTTTTCAATCCAAGCCTCAAAGTCTTAAAAAATCATTACAACATCTGACTTCTATTTTAAAAGAAAAGGCTAACAAAATCTTGTACAATCAACAGTAGAAAGCCTTTCTCTATATATTAGCCAACACTAAGAAAATTTTGATTGTTATTAGGGACATACAACATATTAGAGATTAGTTTTATACCTAATTGTGTTTGGATTACAGTCAGCCCCCTTCCTTTGATTTGAAGGAAATCACCATAACCAATTCTTACTCTATATATGAAGGATTAGTCAAGTTTTTTAAAAGACTTTCAATTTTGGTAACATATGATTTGAAAAACCACTACCAACCAACAAGATCTTAGCATTTGTTTCAATTAAATTGCTACTAAAATCAAAAAGTTGTTATTCAACTTCTTGTTAATCATCATTTGTCATTTATGCTTGTTGCTTTTAATTTTGTTGAGGCTTCTTCTTTATGAGAAATACTTCTTCTCTATGTCTTTCTTCATCATAATGTCTATATACTAGATCAGACCTCCTCCAACAATGTTTAGATAGGTGAGAGGTCTTTTTACAATGTTCACAAGGTGGATAAATTTGATTGCCACTAGTATTACTTTTTCCTTCCTTTCTTTTCTACTTTTTAGGCTATTTCTTCTTCTTTTTTTTATTGAATTTTCTTTAAGTGCTTAACTAGAAAACCACCCTTGATGAAAACCTCCTCTAGTCTCGTTAATTTTCTCTGCTCTTAAGCTTGCAAAACACTTACTAACTCACTTAGAAAAACCTTTGAGAGGTCTTAGAAATCCTTATGAGAAGATATCTTTACTTCAAAATTTTCTTTTATACTAATCAAAACCTTTTGGACAATCCTTGAATTTAGAAAATTCTTTACAAGTATTTTGATTTGGTTCACAAACTTTATAAGTTTGTTACCATAATCCTTTATATTTTTTGTCTCTTTTATTTTAAGTAACTTAAACTCTTTTTTAAGATTGAAATGCTACATTATTCTTTTCTTCTCACTTCCACCATGTTCCTTATTCAATTTTTCCCATATATCTTTAGCTATCAAGATATAATTTCATAAAAGATTACTTTTATGGCAATTAAATGAATATATGTTAAAGCTTTGTATTACCTTGCCGCTAGCTCACTACAATTTTTGAGTTGTCATTATAAGGTTTATTGGTAAAGGTCAAACAACACTTATGTTGGTAATAAAATTTTAATACCTGCCATGTTAAAAAATCATTCATTCTAAAAACTTAATCTATTAGATAAAATCCAGGAATTCGTTATATGTCAAATTCTAACAATTTTCTCCGTTCCGCATGGCAACAACAATGAAGGGTCTCAATTTTCTCGCATGAGCTCTCTCTTCCATGATTTTTTGCAGCGTCACATGGATTGACTCTGGTCTCTTCTTCCACGCCTCTGCTCATGTTTGTGCCGTGTCTTGGCCTGAGATTAACTAAAAGGTTATGTCGATGCACTTTTTCCTCTCTTGTCTCAGTTCTTGGTAAGCTTCTCAAATGCATTGATGAGAGAATATACCATTGTTGCAATAAGAGAACATCAAACAATTCATAACCAACTGCAAAAGACAATTTGTTTTTTTTTGAAGGACTAGTTTTACTCAAAGACTTTGACAAACCTGTAATCATCATCAGGATGTAAAGAAGATCCAGGGTCTGAAAACAGGCTACTGGTTGTGCTGTTTTGAGGTGTCACAGTGCAACCAGGAGGCTTATTAGAAGATGAAGAATGAGGGTAAAAGAAGGGATTAAGGTAAGTGTTATGGCTAGGATTTTGATGGGGGTAAGTGTAAGAGGAACTGGAGAGGGAATAGGTGGTGCTATTGGTGTTTATTACGTTGATCGATGATGTTGAATCATTTGTTATGGCTGTTGCTGCTGCTGCTGCTGTTGTAGCTGATGATGCAAGTTCCACAGGCTTTCTTGAACGGTTTCTGCCTCTGTGCATGTGCTTCTCACAGTACTTGGAATCTAGGCATGCTTCCTTTGAGCACCTCCACTTATTCCCATCTGTTCTTCTGCACCTCCCTGGCTCTGGGTTTGCTTTGCTGCCAAAACCCAACTGAAAGCAACCCCACCCACTGCAAGAAACCAGAGATTTCCCAGCTTTCAGATTCTGACTCAGAAACATAAAATAAACACAGACTTTAAAAAATCATAATTTAATTGAGTGGGTTTTGTACCAGGCTGTTGATGATGAGGGAAGAGCCCCGAAGTGCTCATAGAGGACTCTAAGGTTCTTTTGATAGAATATAGGAGCTCAGGTGGGATAGGGACACCTGCCACCATGAACTTGAAGATTAAAGCTTGATGTTCAAGTTCTTGCCTTTTAGTTGCAGTGAAAAGAGACCTATTTCTTGTGCTTGCAGCATTCAGCATCCTTGGAGTACAACAGACAAAAGATGGGGGATTTTTAAAAAGGTCCCAAAAAGAAGCAGAAGTGCTTCACAGACAGAAAAAGAAGGAATTATTTTTAGCTGTTCTTCTTGCTGGGGCTGCTAGTTTGAATAAGTTGTTCAAACAGAGTCCATATCCTTGCAGAATCTTCCCTTTGTTTACATGGATAAATGTAAAAGCTCTGATATAAAACTGTTGCCACTCCCCCTCCCTCTGTTTCCCCTCAAAAGTACTGAGCTAGTCTGCTATCATAATGACCTCACCTCTGCCTCCTGCTCTGAGCTGCATTTGTTGCTGCCCTTGTCTCTGACATCTAACATAAACCCCACAAACAGGTTTACATTTTAAGTGGTGAAAACCATAGAGCATCTAATACAGGTTTGTGGGGTTAGCCTTTCGGGTGCACCTTTGGTTTGGCTGTCTCCACATCATGGACTTGGAAATGACTGCCATGCTATTATTTGAACCTCTAGATTACATAAAGTTGAGTGAGGACATATGGTGTTATTTTTGATATTTTGTGAGATCAACAGAGGGTAAGAGTGCACACAAGGTACCACAATGGGCTGCTACATATCTCCCGTCATGGTACATAACGGGTACCACCGCACCAATAATTTCACGTCTATTGAAAAAACAAGGCGTGCATGAGTCTTCCGCCCAGGAGATTTAGGAAAGATAAGATATATCCAATTTTATACTTATTTTCTCCTAAATGGGATTTGAAAAAAAAAATGTGCACATAACTTTATACTTCATTTCACGAAAAAAATTTTACCGGCTTAAATTTATAATTTTCAAATTATCATAGGATAACTTTAGTCACGTCCTTCAATTTCGTAACCATATTGACTAATAAAAGAATATCATGTTTTATGATGATATTTTTAGTACCTAATATCATATGATGATAGTTATAAGTGTCATTCAACCATTAACAAAACTATTCTCCTACTTATATGATAAACTGTAGAACTTATATTTAATCGATGCGAATCTGCCCTAAATATTTTAATTGGAGAAAGTTCTTACCTTTTGCTTCTTATGATAACATCAATAGAAGATATGTGCATCCTTCGAAATTGGGTCACCATTGTTAGCCACCATGATGATCAAGGAATTATCAATTGCTTGATTAAATTATGCATCATGTTATTAATGGCTGATCCTGATTATGCTGCTATTTGTACTATAATCACTTGGTTATAAGCATTTCCATTTATAATGATGACATTTTCCATCAAGTCGTACACAACGCTACAGTTTCTTGACATTGACAAAAAATGCTACTATTGTGACGTTCGAGTGTGAAATTCCATCAGTTCTGCAAACTTGTGTACTGATACAGCTTGAAATTGGTCTTCACAAAAACTTTGAATCGAAGTGAAAGCAACACAGAAAAAATATTTACTCCTATAGTTCATCTGAATCACCTAGCCAACAAAACGTGGAAGGCAGTGAGGTAGAAAAGTGCAGATTGATAAGTTCACCTAGGATACCACAATGGTGCGAGTGAAAGTCTATTGGTTAAATAGAGGACTAGACTTGTTTTCTAGTAATTGAAAGCCCATTTTTCTTATTTTGTTAAAAGTTACAGAAAGTGTCAGGAAAGTGCACTCTGAGGTGGGGAGGTGGGAAGAGGTGAGGACAGTTCACTGTTTTCTCTTACTGTGGGGCAAGACAGATGCCTCACCTCCTTTATTGTGCTCTCAACTAAAGCTTTTCATTCATTAACCCAATATATTTTCCACGATCAAATTTCCTTGAACACACCACTTTCCATGTTAGTCTTTCTCTTACTGCGAATTATTTGTAGCCTGAGTCCTTCCAGTTTGACAGATTTGTGTCTACTGCTCACCTGGAATGTTTTTTATTTTTTATTTTTGACTGGGGCCAGGCTTACTGAGTCAGTTAAATGCTTGAATGAAACAGTATTGATTTAATTAAACTCATAGCACTACGAAAACAACTCTATTACTAGTTATTACTGGTTCCATCGTCTGACAAGTGGTATTAATATTGGATGTATTATGAATTGAACGTTCCAGCGCACGAGGTCCCATAGAACTTGCAAAGATTTAAATGTTCACAATCTTATTCATATTTTTAACCAAAAAAAAATGTTATTCGAACCTATAACTTTCACGATGAAATGGAGTAACAGTTACTTTTACACCAAACTTTTTATCTCCAGCTACACGTCGCGCTAATGGATTTAACAGAACTAGAAAAGATAGCATAAACTCCGCACAAAACCAATTTTTTCTTAGGCCTCTAAGGAGAGAGAGAGAGAGAGAGAGAGAGCGCATGGATCAAGTAGACCCATATTTTGAAACCACTAAGGGTTATCTTGTCATTGTTGGCACTAAGTAGATTTCATTTAAGACTTGCGGCCACAACTTTCCAAAGTCAAACTTTTCCCAACTCAATCTATCGGGGTGAGGCTATATTTTGCTTCTTGTTATAGATGGGCCTGACCATTTAGGATTTGGGAGGTTAGCTCGGCAATAGTCGTGTCCTCAATGTTTCAATTGACAGGTAGTCGGATACACACCCAACAAAATGGGCCTATAGGCACAGTTGCAACATTCTTTGCAGTGGTTTTGGGTTGTTCATTAGTTGATTCTGTGGCTCTGACCCATATGCTAAGTTGGTCCCGTTTATAGTCGAAAAAATTCTGTCTTCGTTATATTATTGTCCCATTTGCATCGCTTGATCGTTCGATATTCTTATGTGTACTTTTTCGAAGGTACTTACTTGGGCAATAACATGGAACTATCAATTCCACAAATCCTGTAGAAATGTCACCTTCCTTGTTATTGTGTAAAAGCAAGTGCGAAGAAAGATACGGCATATTTGCTTCATCTGGAAGGCTATCTGAGTAGGAAGAAGCAGCAGGTGGTTGTCTCCAAGTCAACCTCCTCACTGCACAATTATTTCCTTCTTAACTATTAGTTGATTCTCTAATATCATATCCTAAGCACTTCAACAAAACTCAATGGAAGTTTGGATAATAAAAAACACCCGCTGGGTCGAGAGAAATGTCAGATTTATGCAGTTTTTTTTTTTTGGCCCATTGCTTTAACAAAGTGGATGCTTTTATGACTCAGATTTCTGACAAGGAATTTGTAAAATGCTCGTGTCGATTAGGTCCACATAGAAACTTGTCCTGTAAGGCAATGCTCTAAGAAAATCTTCTTCTGAATAGCAGTATACCCAATAACTTCAGCACTGAAGTAGAATGTGCAAAAAGGGCCAATGTGTTTTAAGACTGAAAAGATTAGGAAAGACAAGTCGTTATCCATCACTAATTTTTCCACTTGGTTGTTAGAACTTTTCTAAAATTTCTCTTTTATGAAATTCCTATTTCTATAATGCAGGATCTTTCTTTATGTGAATACTAACAATAAAGCTGTAATTGAAATTAACATACCGTTGTCCATTATGCTGATGTCCCGTAGCGAAGATGAGATTCCTCCCTTTCTTCTGTAACGTTTTCCCTTTTCTCCTACTCTTCCTTTTCTTTTATTTACGTTTTTCTCTTATGGTTAAGCGTACCGAAAAGGTCCGTAATAGCATATATATATATATATATATATATATACACATTATTCCTTTCCTGTAACCGTTACCTTAAATAGGAAAATCCTCCCTTTCTGTATCAGTTATCTTAAATGGGAAGATACTCCTCTTCTTGTAATGGTTATTCTTAATCGGGAGAGTGGAGGGATTTTAAACCCGATGACCCAAATTGCCATTATGCCTAACCGACCATCATATTAGGCCTTTTATTTTGGGTCATACTTTAAATAACATGGGTCACTCATATTAATTAATTTAACAATCTCCTACTTGGCCCATGTTATGACTTGATGAATTAGATAAGTGCGCACAATCCTTAAAGATCATCAAATCACAATACTTTATTGAATTAAAATGATTGGATCATGGCGGTCACACATCTTTTAGCGACATGATTCCTTACATGTATCACATAATCATCATAATTCATAATAACCTTACTGAGGAACATTGAAACTTTAATTATCATTCCCATATATGCTATTAGTTATCTCACAAACTATAACTGTATAGAACTAAACAGAGATAACAAAGCACAAGCAAAACCATAATCTTAATTGAATTCATGAGTGTCACAATGATATGAGCATCCTAAAATATTGGCTTTCAAGAGAATGAGGACCTGTATATAATGTCCATCCGATCAACATGTCCAGTAAATGTTTTCGGTGGCAAACCTTTAGTTAACAGGTCCGTTATCATCAATTCAATACCAATATGCTCAATAGACACTCTATGATTTTGCACTTCTTCCTCAACAGATAGGTATTTCAAATCCATATGTTTCGCACCTTTAGAATACCTATCATTCTTAGAAAAGAAAACTGCTGTGGAATTATCACAATAAATTCTTAACGGCTTTTCTATAATGTCGACCAAACAAAGCCTTAAGATAAAATTCCGCAACCATAATGCATAAACAGTAGCCTTAAAGCATGCTACAAATTCAGCCTCCATAATGGAAGTAGTAATGACAGACTGCTTCCTACTTTTCCATGAAACTGCTCCTCTATTCAGCAGAAACATATAACCAAATGTAGATTTCCTCAAGTCTACACATCCATTATAATCTGAATCTGAATAGCCTACTACTTCAAGATGACTTGATCTTTTAAAAGTAGGCATATAATCCTTAGTACCTTGTAAGTACCTAAGTACTTTCTTTCCGGCTTTCCAATGATCCATTCCAGGATTACTTTGATATCGGCCTAGCATTCCAACTGCGAAACTGATGTCTGGCCGAGTACATGTTCGCGCATACATCAGGCTTCCAACCAGTGATGCATAGGGAATTGATTCCATTGTTTTCCGTTCCAAATCATTCTTTGGACATTGCAATTCACTGAACTTGTCCCCTTTCTGAATTGGAACTATTCCTGTTGAGCAATTTTCCATTCTAAATCTCTCTAATACTTTATCAATATAGCCTTTCTGAGACAATCCTAACAATCCTTGTGATCTATCACAGAATATCTCTATTCCTATCACATAGGATGCCTCATTCATATCTTTCATTTCAAAAGTATTAGAGAAAAATTTCTTTACATCATGTAACAAACCTATGTCATTAGCAGCTAAAAGAATGTCATCGACATATAGGACTAATATAACGAACTTGCTCTCACTGACCTTCATATAGATACACCGATCAACGGTGTTCTCTACAAAACCGTATGATGTAATGGTATTATTGAATTTAATATACCATTGTCGGGAGGCTTGTTTCAGTCCATATATCAATTTCTTTAATTTACACACCAAATTTTCTTGCCCGGTGGTGATGAAACCTTCAGGTTGGTCCATATACACTTCCTCTTCTAAGTCACCATTCAGAAAGGCGGTCTTTACATCCATTTGGTGAAGCTCTAGATCATTATGACCCACCAAAGCCATAATAATTCTTAAGGAGTCTTTCTTAGAAACTGGAGAGAAAGTCTCCTTATAGTCAATACCATCCCTTTGAGTGAAACCTTTGGCTACAAGTTTGGCCTTATACCTTTCGATGTTACCTTTCGAGTTTCGCTTGGTCTTGAAGACCCATTTACAGCCAACTCGTTTTGATCCTTCAGGTAACTCTACTAATTCCCAGACTTGGTTTACATCCATTGATTTCATCTCTTCCTTCATGGCATTGAACCACCTTTCAGAATCATTACATTCCATGGCTTGTTTAAATGAGACTGGATCTTTATCAATGCTCAATTCCGATTCATGCTCAAGTGAGTAAACCACATAATCATTCGAAACAGCTGGCCTTTTCTGTCTTGTAGACCTCTGTAATGCCATTTCTTGTGGTATCACTTGTTCATTTGTAAATTGAACATTGTCACTTGGTTCATCTCTTATGTGTTCACTTTGCGTGTTTCGAGTACCAATTTGTTGTCCTTGCATGTCACGTAACTGTGATGCAACATAAGGAACAATAATTTGAGTAAAAACACTAGGTGTGGGGATACCAACCTGAGTAGGAGTACTCACTGTGGATCTTTCATTTTGTAATTCTTTAATATCCACCTTTCATGATTCTCCACTCCCACTGAACTGGACACTTTCAATGAACCGAGCATTACCAGACTCAACTATTCTAGTATTATGGTTAGGACAATAGAACTTGTACCCTTTTGACTTTTTAGGATAGCCAATGAAGTAACCACTAATGGTTCTTGCATCAAGCTTTCCTTCATGTGGATTATATATCCTTACTTCTGCTGAACAACCTCAAACATGAAGGTGTCTCAAACTGGGTTTCCTTCCTGTCCATAACTCGTAAGGAGTTTTGGGGACAGCCTTACTAGGAACCTTGTTTAGCAGATATGCAACAGTCCTTAATGCATGCATCCACAAGGATAAAGGTACAATAATATAATTCAACATGCTCCTAACCATATCCATAAGTGTGCGATTCCGCCTTTCTGCTACACCATTCTGTTGTGGTGTACTAGGCATTGTATACTGTGCACATATGCCTCGACTTTTAAGAAGTTTCACAAATGGACCAGGACATTGTCTACTTTCATTGAATTTTCCATAATATTCACCACCCCTATCTGACTTAATCACTTTTACTTTTTTATCCAACTGCCTTTCCACTTCATCAATAAACACCTATACGGTGTTTACTAACTGGGACCTTTTATGCAGTAGATATAAGTAACAATACCGTGAGTAGTCATCTATAAATGTGATGAAATATTTCTCATCACCCCATGTTGGGATATTAAATGGGCCACAAATATCAGTGTGTATCAATTCTAAAGGCTCACTACTTCTTATGGCTGGGTTCTTTGATGTATGTCTTATTTGTTTCCCTTTTATACAATCAACACATATATCCCAATCAGTAAAATCCAATTGAGGCAGGACATCACTTTTCACCAACCTCAATATCCTTTCTTTGGATATATGACCCAATCTTTGATGTCATATGAAAGCAGAACTTTCATCATGTACATTACGTTTGTTACCTATACTATGCTCAACAAGGAATATGGAATCAGCATACATAACATCAAGATTAAAACGATACAAATCATCAATCAAAGTACCAGATCCGTAATAGTACGAATGTCTATACAATGAAAATGCACCGTTTCCAATCTTGAGGTTAAATCCCACTTCATCCAACTTTGCAATAGAAACTAAATTTCTAGCACATTTAAGAACATAGAGACACTTTTCTAGATCCAGATGACACTAAGTGTCTAAGATCAATCTATACATCCCAATTCCTTCCATTCGTGCCTTCATTCTGTTTCCCATATAGAGGAACTTCTCAGTTCCTGTTATGGGCTGGATTGAAAGGAATCCCTGCATAATATGTAACATATGAATAGTAATTCCAGAGTCTAACCACCAAGTATTATTGGGCACTTTCTTGAAATGACTAATCTTTTCGCAGAAAAAGCATTTCTGACCCTTTTGGATTTGACCTCCAGTGACTTTTATAGAGGCTTTATCTTCTTCTTATTTTCCTTATGTAGTTTAGACTTGCTACCACTAGCATCATTACGAATGATAAGGTGAATGGAGTGATCCTTCATCTTCTTTAATCTCCCTTCCTCCTGAACTAACATGGCCTTAATTTCCTGAAAGTTCCATTTTTCTTTAATAGTGTTATAATTCACTTGGAACTGGCCAAATTCAGGAGGCAGTGAGTTTATGATGAATTGAACCAAAAAAATGATTCACTCACATCCATGCCCATTGTTTTCAACCTTACTGATAGATTAACCATACTAGTCACATGATCATGAATGGGCTGTGACCAATCAAATTTCTTGGTCGTTAGCTCACTCATTAGGGTTCCTACGATGGATTTTTCAGTTATATCTGATTAAGAATATTCCTTAATTCTCATCAGAAATTCTCTCGCATTCTCCGTCTTAGGCATCGATGGCTTTACATTTTCAGCTATCGTTATCCACATTAAATTCAAACTTAGTCTATCGGATCGTACCTAAGTCTCATAAAAAGACTTATTAGATTCTGTACTGGTCTTTGTAATGGCTGCAGGCTTTTCATCTGAAATGACTGCTAAGTCCAAGCCCAATATACCTAAATGAAACTGAATATGCTCAGACCATTCTGCATAATTCAGCCCATTGAATTTGATCATCGAATTGCCTAAGGCGAATACATTACTGGAAGCTGCAAACATAATCCAAATTTATACCTTAATGCTTTGAGAAACTCTAATGGATTCAGATACATACACTACAAACTTTAATCATGTATTTAAGTTCACCTTTGGGTGATCCTTAAATACATAACTTTAATCAATAATAATGCTAATTTAAAATATACTTTAATAGATTAATTAATCATACTAGAGTTAACATGAATGTCATCTTTGGATATACAATCACGTTTACCCAGTATATCAATTAATCCCTTTTAGTGTCATTGATTACAAGCAATGATCCATCTTTGGATGATCTCCTAGCTTCATATTAATAACCATAATTGTTCATTTCAAAACATTTTATTAGCATCAAAAAATGAACAATTAAAATTCACGATCAACTGTTCAAATCCTCCTAAAGTCAAGCCACTTTGGTGACTAACAAGCTTTCAATATTTAACTCATGTTGACGTGAATTCAATAAATTTTAAAAAAATCTTCAATTATGAAGATTTAAATTATCTTTTATGTGGGAGTTTTCCAATAACCGGTCTCCTTTTCATGGTGGTTTCTTCTCCACCTCCGATCGAAGATTCGCAGCACCACCACAATGCAGGTGGCACACCGCGTGCTGCTTCCGACCAAGGGACCCACGATGGTAGTGTCATCCGACCGAGCGACCCACTTCCCTCCGGTCGAGCAACCCGCGGTGGCAACGTCACTGTACTGCTGCCTCCGGCCAGGGACGCACGGTGGCAACACCACCGCCTTGCTGCCTCCTGCCGAGCAACCCCTTGCCTCCGATCGAGCGACCCCCGTTGGCAGCACCACCGTTCTGCGGGCGTCGCCCGCGTGCTGCCTCCGAGCGTTGCCCTTGCTCGACCACCGGCGCAGAGTCCAGCGACCAGCGCACATCCCTCACCGGCAAGCCCGGCGTCGCAGTCCAAACCCACGCCCAATCCGGTCATTTGAAGGGGTCTCCGTCGGCAACCAACCCCCGTGCGTTGGTTCTCCCCGACATTGCCTCTAACGGACGAACGTGGGACGAACCAACCTATTCGGGTCGGATCTCCGAAGCAATCTAGGTCCGCAACGACACCCGGAATCACGATTCCCCGGGAGGCCGTTCCGCCGCATTCACCCGACCGACCTGGATCCTGGCGTCACCCGGAAGAACGCTCTTCCCCATTCTGCTGTACCCAGATCCATTCGGGTCGGCGGCTGTACCCGAAAGCACGAGGCCGATCCACCATACCGAGATCCGTTCGGGTCCGGCGGCGTACAGTCCTCGTGCCGGCTTTTCCTTTTCCTTTTGATGCCGGCTGTTCCGCTGGTGAATACCCTCCATGGTCAGCATTTTCCCTTTCAATACCGGCCGACGTCATCATTAAGCGCAACAAATAAAAGGAAATCAGAATATTTGATTTGTCCGCGTTGTCCATTATACGCAAAATTAAATAAAATAAAACACGGCACAAATAAATGAAAAGAAAATAAATAGTAGTATTCGCAAACCTGCTCTGATACCAATTGTTAGAACTTTTCTAGAATTTCTCTTTATGAAATTCCTATTTCTATAATGCAGGATCTTTCTTTATGCGAACACTAGCAATAAAGCTGTAATTGAAATCAACATACCGTTGTTCATTATGCTGATGTCCCGTAGCGAAGATGAGATTCCTCCCTTTCTTCTATTCCTGAACGTTTTCCCTTTTCTCCTACTCTTTCCTTTCTTTTCTTTACATTTCTCTCTTACGGTTAAGCGTACTGAAAGGTCCGTAATAGCATATATATATATATATATATACACACATTATTCCTTTCCTATAACCGTTACCTTAAATAGGAAAATCCTCCTTTTCTGTATCAGTTATCTTAAATGGGATACTCCTCTTCCTGTAACGGTTATTCTTAATCGGGAGAGTGGAGGGATTTTAAACCCGATGACCCAAATTGCCATTATACCTAACCGACCATCATATTAGGCCTTTTATTTTAAGTCATACTTTAAATAACATGACCACTCATGTTAATTAATTTAACACTGGTAAGATGAAAGCAGCTACAAAAACAACTGTTATAACAACAATACTTGAAATAGCTGTGTTCTTCATCCTTTCCTCGCCCTCCTTAACTAAATCCTTGTGCTCTTCACGAGTAAACACTTCCCTTGGAGTTTTTTGGTCTTTATTTCTTCGCATTTTACATGATGGGTGGACAACATTTTCTACGATGAAACAGCGCAGCATAGGATCTTTTAATTAAGAATGTCGTCTGTCAGGAGTAGTTGCAAGAGAAGAAAACGTATAACATGTATTGACCAAAACATGGACCAAGGGGAAAATGATAAAGAAATCGTACTTTTAAATTAAAGGGAAGCCAGAGAAATAAAACCAAAAATGCTATCATTAAATAATACACAATTTGAATGTATACCCGGATAATCAATATGCTATAACTGCAATTTAGAATTTATAGTAAAATGATTAATCCAACACATCATTAACCTAATGTCCATAGTTAATGAATCATTTAACTTAAAAAGAGTTAGAACCTTATATTTTGTTAAAAAATTTAATTTTAATTAATGAAAAAAAATATAAACTTAAACATTATTAACTAATTTAACTAATTTAACTAACTAATAAATTGCTCAATTTAAAAAATTTTGAAAGACCATTTGAGAGAAATTCAAAATGAGATGACATATATATTATCAAAAAATTATCTAACTCAAAACCAAAAGTTATTAGAGAAGATTAAAAAATTAATTATGTATTCAATTCTAACAAATCACTTCATTTAGCAATTTATTAAATTGAACTTATTAAAAAAAAAATAAATTTATTTTATTTGTAAAAATTTAAAGTGTAGAAAATCATTAAATGATATATTTAATTAAAAAAATATTACAGTATATTAGATTCTCTCACAAAAAATTTTTTTAAAAAAGTAAGACAATTAACTTTTTGGTACATTGAGCTCTCCCTCAAACTCAATAATTATTAGTACAAATAATTTTCATGGAGACCAAATATGCCTGAGATACCCATTCAATGCCAAACAGAAGAGCCCGTAAACCAAATGACTCGACATTTCATCGAACATGGTTGAGAGTAACATCCCACCCCAAGTGAACTAGAAGAAAATTTCTTTGCCCTGTCGATGGAAAATGCTGCGCCCAAATGTTGAAGTAGCCATTTCAATGAGGAGGGGAAATTGCAGGAACACAAAGAGTGTCAATGGGAAACATGCCAGCGCGATGATTGGAGCTGCAACCCAACTTAACCGATGAACAAGGACGATGTGAAGAGCCGAGCTGAATGCTGCCAACATGAATGCTATTGAAAGGAACAGAGTGGCAAGGCCAATACACAACCTCATTGGCAATGCTCTCAGAAAATCTTCTTCTGAATATCGTGAAGTCAGTATGCCCAAAAACATCAGCATCGAAGTAGAACATGCCAAAAAGGCCAACGCATTTGAGACTGAAAAGATCATAAAAGACAAGTCATCCAAGAAAATAGGGAATCCCTCGCCGTCGTTTCCACCTGGTAAGGTGAAAGCAGCCGCGAAAACAACTGTTATAATGAGGGCAGCAACGACTGTGCATGAAGTAGCTGGGGTCTTCATCCATTCCTCTCCCTTCTTTACTAAATCCTTGTGCTCTTCAGTGAACACCTCCCTTGGAGTTTTTTTGTCATCGTTTTTTCGCGCTCTATAGGATGGTTGGACAACAGTTTCTACTTCCTATAGCAAGAAACATAAATTAATCTGAAATGATGAAAGATAATGTTGATAAATTAAAGGGAGAAATAGAGAAAAAGAGAAATTATGCGATGCATAATCTGAATCCACACCAAGACAGCCAATAGAGTACAGCAGCAGAAAATTCCTTTGCAGTTTAGTGAATAATTATAGACAACGCCAACTTAATAAGGAGGATAAATTTTTTAAATTAGTGAAACAATATATATATATATATATATATATATATATATATATATATATATATACCTGAAATCAACCACCAAGAAACTATTCAAGTCACGAGATTCAAAGAAATCATTCGAAATAAGTTCAAAGTGGAATGGAACATATATTATTACTAAATTTGAAGAATAATACCTTGAACCATTGCAATTCTCGCTGCATTTGAAGCGCTGCTCCGGAGACCCTATCCGATGGCCCCAACATGCCAGCCGCATGCACCCCGAGTTGTCGGTCTATGACATCATGTAATGCTCTTCCAAACTCATTTGATGCACCAAAGAAATATTTTTATTTTTAACTTCATTTATTTACTTGTAACATTAAAAAAACATGCTATCGTTTACTTGTATCTAATTGCAATTGAATTTTCTCCTTTATGGTAATTTTGCTACAAATGCAGAGAATTTTAAGATAAATTTTTTTGCTCAATTTTTTAAATACACACTATTGAAATAAAATAAGGTACGTGTGGTAGGTCAATCGTCAAACTTTTGGTTTTTCATACCCACTTAAAGGTCTTGATCACGTGGTTGAAAAGATGAAGCATATGAAGAAAGGGATTTGGAAGGCAAAAGGGAAATCGAATGCTAATGGCCCAATCCTTTTCAAGTGACAAAGCCACGCTTATGTGACGGGTTTAGGTGCTTAATTTAACAACCATCCTTTCCACCATAATGGCACAAACCTGCTGTTTTGATTAATTTGCCTAGAGATTGTTGTAACGTGGATCATTAGAGTTTTGGAATCCCACGTTGAAAATGTGTGGTGAGTGTGTGTGGGGTATAGCTTATATAAGAAATTTTTGTGTAATGTAATTAGATAAGGGTACGAAAAGGGAATAAACAAAATTAGGCATATTGAGTGTAATGGAATTAGGCTTACAATTTGTTTTTCTCTTAATATTGAATTTTTTTCATTTATTTTCCCATGGAGTATAGTTGAGTTTTGTAACAGCGGCCTATGGATGTAGACAATCAAAACGATTCCGAAAATAGCCGCCTTCAGAAATGGAGGTTTTAGTATACTCTCCGCAATCTTCCTCCTGGCATTAGACGGGAGACTCAGAACCCAATACCAACCATGACACCAAAAGCTCATTGATGCATTTGAAGAGCCTATGATAAACAAAACAAATGCGAGACAAGAGGAAAGATCAAAAAACATTAAAAAAAAAAAACACAAAGGTAATGTACTTATGTCTTGCTTTGCATTCTTAGGGAGCCATGAATATGGAAAGGTGGTCTTTCTGTGTTCTTGGGTAGGCCAGGATTTGGATGATGGTCCATGGCACAAAGCCTTTTAGAAATCATTTTCTAATTAATTATTTACAGCTATTTTTTAATAATTAGGACCCACAAAATCAGGAATGAATATTCCTAATAATCAGATCCTAAAGATCAGGATAATTCAACACTTCCCCTCAAGCTAAGAAATAGATGTCTTCCATTCCTAACTTGGAGATTATTTCATGAAAGATCCCTCTATTAAGTCCTTTGGTTAGTACATCAGCTAGTTGATCTCCGGAAGGTATGTAGGATATGCAGATCAACCTCTCTTCTACCTTTTCTTTGATGAAATGCTTGTCAATTTCAATATGCTTCGTCCTATCATGTTGTACGGGATTATGAGCAATATGAATTGCTGATTTATTGTCACAATACAGCTTTATAGGACCCTTCCACTTGATTTTTAAGTCTTCTAGGATGATTTTAAGCCATAATAGCTCACATATTCCTTGGACCATTGCTCGAAATTCTGATTCAGCACTTGATCTTGCAACTACATTTTGTTTTTTACTCCGCCAAGTCACTAAATTTCCGCCAAGAAAAGTGCAATAACTAGATGTTGACCTTCTATCTACCATGGATCCTGCATAGTCAACATCGGTATAAGCTTGCAGCACCAATTCTTGATTTCTCCTGAATAGGACTCCTTTTTTGGGACTTCCTTTTAAATAATGTAGCACTCGATTGGCAGCTTGTAAGTGTGATTCTCTTGGGTCATGCATAAATTGACTAATCACACTTACTGAATAGGCAATATCAGGCCTAGTATGAGCCAAATAGATGAGTTTACCGACCAATTTTTGATACATTTCTCGATCTACAGTAGGTTCTTCCTTTGCATCCCCAAGCTTTTTATTAGGCTCAATAGGTGTGGCTACTGGTTTACAATCAAGTTTTCCAGTTTCCTTCAAGAGATCAGTCACATACTTCTGTTGTGAGATAAAAATTCCTTGTTTAGAGTAAGAAACTTCAATGCCAAGAAAGTATTTGAGTCTTCCTAGCTCTTTTATTTCAAACTCTTTAATCAAACACTACTTTAGCTGCTGTTTCTCCTCATCATCGTCACCTGTGATAAGTGGTCAAGTGACACATAATGAGATAGTGGATATAGGGGTCACTTTATGCACTCTCTAGTACCTTTTCTAACAGCAATGGGAAGATGCGAGTCATTTTCTGGCATGTCAATTGATTGTTTATGCAAAGGAGAGGTACTGGAAATTCATTTGCAAAACTTGGATGGAAATCTTGAACTTGTGTTTGGTCTAGAATTATTGTCTTTCTTGAGTATACCTGAGAAAATCTCATAAAGTCATGACTATGGGGAGATATGGAAGTGGATTCTTGTTCCGGAAAAAGCTCAATTGTAGACGGTGAGTCTAGGATTGAAGTGGCACGAACTGATTCATGAGGGGCCCGTTGATCAGAGTTAGAGGTTGATTGGTCAGGAGTTGATTGATTAGGGATTGGTTGATCACAAATGGGAATTTGGATTGGAAGATAATTAGGAGGTAAGTCAAAATTAAGGTCATCAACTAATGACTTCTCCCCTTGAAGATAAGATTGTGTAAAGTAAGGTTTATTTTCTACAAATGTGACATCGATTGATATATAGGTCTTTCGAGAAGGAGGATGATAACATTTATATCCCTTTTGTGTAGAGGAGTAACCAAGAAAGACACACTTGATTGCTCTAGGATCTAGTTTTCCCCTTTGGGAGATATTACTTGGAATTTCTCTAGGTTAAGAATGAAATTTCTATTGAATGGACATTCAGTGGAATTACACGAAAGACACGGGGGTAAAGTTACCACTGTTAGTAGTCATCGAATGGAGAAGGTCCTACAAAAGGTAGGACAAGGGTTCCTGGTGCAGTTGACAGGTGTAGAGGTGGCCAAATCACATTCTATACAAGAGAAGGAGGTTACGGCACTATTGACTGAATTCTCTAGTTTGTTTGCTAAGCCCACAGGTCTACTTCCACAAAGGACACACGACCATCGTATTCCATTATTCTCCGAGAATAGACCTGTTAATGTTCGACCCTACCGTTATCCACACTTCCAAAAAGGAGAAATTGAGAAAATTGTTAAAGAGATGTTGGAAATAGGCATCATCAGACCGAGTGTTAGCTCATATTCATCTCATGTCCTTTTAGTAAAAAAGAAGGACGGTTCTTGGAGAATATGCGTGGACTATTGAGCACTCAACCACATTGCTGTGAAGGATAAAAATTCTATTCCCGTGGTCGACGAACTATTAGACGAATTGGGTGGTGTTCAATTATTTACTAAACTGGATTTAAGGTCGGGCTATCACCAAATCCAGGTCCATAAAGAGGATATTCAAAAAATAGCTTTTAGGACACATGATGGCCATTACGAGTTTTTGGTTATGCCCTTTGGGCTTACCAATGCACCTTTAACATTTCAGAGTTTAATGAACGATAACTTTGGGTCATATTTACGTAAGTTTGTCCTGATATTTTTTGATGATATTTTGGTGTACAGTTCTTTCCTTGAAGCACATTTGTCACATTTGCGGACTGTGTTCACTACCCTACATAAGAACTTTCTATTTGTTAAGAAGACAAAATGTAGCTTTGCTAGTCCAACAGTGGAGTATCTTGGCTATGTTGTCTCCAAAGAAGGTGTGGCAGTTGACCCTTCCAAAATTCAAGCGATACTGGATTGGCCAAATCCAAAGACGATCAAGGCACTACGAGGCTTTTTGGGATTGACTGGTTATTATCGCAAGTTTGTTTGTGACTATGGAAAAATCAGCGTTGAATTGATGACTCTTTTGAAGAAGGATTCATTTAGCTAGAACGACAAAGCCGAGGAGGCGTTTGCTCCACTGAAGCGAGCCATGACCACCACCCCAATTCTTGCCTTACCAAACTTTAGTAAGGTATTTATTATTGAATATGATGCTTCTAGAACTAGAATTGGTGCAGTATTAATGCAGGAAGGTCGCCTTATTGCCTTCACTAGTAAGGCATTATGACCAAAACATCTCAGTATGTTTGTCTATGATAAAGAGACGTTAGCTATTGTTCATTTAGTCTCAAAATGGCATCCGTATCTCATTGGGAGGCATTTTCAAATTCGGACCGACCATAAGAGTCTGAAATATTTATTGGAGCAGCGAATCTCTTCTATGGAATAACAAAAATGAATTTCTAAATTGTTGGGCTATGATTACGAGATCATTTATAAAAAGGGGAGCGAGAATTTGGTAGCCGACGCATTATCTCGTATTTCGGAGCAGGCGGAAGTGGTGGCACACTATATCCCTACCTGCACTACAATTGTGCAAATTAAAAGGGAGTGGTGGGAGGATCGTGAAACTCGAGAGGTCATTGAGAAGTTACAGACAGATCCTAATTTGGTTGCTTATTACACTTGGAATTCTCAAGATTTACGTTGTAAAAGGAGATTGGTACTTGTTCCTCATTCTCACTATAAGGACACAATCATACAAGAATATCATGCATCCCTGATTGCCGGCCATTCAGGATTTCTTCGTACCTATAAGCGTGTTGGTAAGGAGTTTTATTGGAAAGGTATGAAGAAGGAAATCAAAAGGTTTGTAGCTGAATGTGATGTATGCCAACGTCATAAGAGTGAATCTGTGGCATCTCCAGGACTTCTTCAACCTTTACCTATCCCAGAAGAAGTTTGGACAGACATCTTTATTGATTTTATTGAGGGACTCCCACTGTCCCAAGGTAAATCCACCATTTTTGTTGCTGTCAATCGCTTGACCAAATATGCTCATTTTTGTGTAGTTAGTCACCTTTATACTGCTGCTAGAATTGCTCGGCTTTTTGTTAACAATATTGTAAGGCTCCACGGTGTTCCTAAATCAATTATCAATGATCCAGATAAGGTCTTCACCAGTAATTTTTGGAAGGAACTATTTCGCTTGCAGGGGACGCAGTTGAATATGAGCACTGCTTATCACCCACAGATAGACGGACAAACCGAGGTAGTCAATCGATGCTTGGAAAACTACCTTCGTTGCTTTGCAAGAGACAAGCCAAAGAATTGGGTAACATGGCTTCCTTGGGTTGAATGGCGGTATAATACCACTTACCATTCCTCTACAAAGATGTCTCCATTTCAAGGAGTTTATGGGCGAGTTCCACCTACTCTTACAAGGTCTACAACGGGATCATCTCACGTGGATCAAGTCAATAAGGACTTACAAGACAGAGATAGGTTGCTCCAACTCCTGAAAGACAACCTTATTGCAGCCCGAGCCCATATGAAACAACAAGTGGATAGGCATCGTACGGAGCGAGAGTTTTTAATGGGAGATTGGGTCTATCTTAGACTCCAACCATATTGGCAGTTATACATCACTATTTAAGGGTGTTCCCAGTTTGGGGTCTGGGGAAAGGTCACATATGCGCAACCTTAAAAGGTTGTTTCTTTGACTCAAACTTGTGACCCCCAAGTCACAAAGAAGCAGCTTTAATGTTACACCAAAGCTCACCCTTCAAACAAATCAATGTGGTTAAAAAAGAAGATAACATTTGAAAACAATGAGTCACCAACAGACTATTAATCTTCTCCAATGAGACCAAGAAAGTATACCTTCGATCGCCTTAAAATATCTATGATATGTGATAGCCTCCCAGTTGCCTGAGTAGTCATGATACATTTGTAGTCTTCCATAGGAATGTCACAAAGACGCAAGCCCTTCTAGCACCTTTCAAGCATATCATCAAAATTTTGAGTAGAACCTACCACATGTAAGAAAAGCTCAATCGAGATGGCCTTCATAGCTACTTCAAGTTCAAAGTGTTTTTAGGTATAAGTATGTATCCCAGATGATAGAACATCATTCCATCCAGGAAAACTACTCAGATTGTATAATTTAGAGAAAAGAATTGTGATCTTTTCTTCTTGTCCTTGTACCAAAATTACAAAGCTATTTATAAGACTTCTACAAATACTAATTTGGAAAAACAGATCTGTAAAATACTACTATAATCTCACATATTAAGGGATACTAAGAAATCATTTCCTAATTAATTATTTACAGTTATTTCCTAATAATTAGGACCCACAAAATCGGGAATGAATATTCCTAATAATCAGATCTTAAAAATCAGGATAATTCAACACTCCCCCTCAAGTTGAGGAATAGATGTCTTCCATTCCCAGCTTGGAGATTATTTCATGAAAGATCCTGCCATTAAGTCCTTTGGTTAGTACATCAACTAGTTGATCTCCGGAAGGTATGTAGGACATACAGATCAACCCCTCTTCTACCTTTTCTTTGATGAAATGCTTGTCAATTTCAATATGCTTCGTCTTATCATGTTGTACGGGTTATGAGCAATATTAATTGCTGATTTATTGTCACAATACAGCTTCATAGGACCCTCCTTAGTGATTTTCAAGTCTTCTAGGATGATTTTAAGCCATAATAGCTCACATATTCCTTGGGCCATTGCTCCAAATTCTGATTCAGCACTTGATCTTGCAACTACATTTTGTTTTTTACTCCGCCAAGTCACTAAATTTTTGCCAAAAAAAGTGCAATAATGAGATGTTGACCTTCTATCCACCATGGATCCTGCATAGTCAGCATCGGTATAAGCTTGCAGCACCAATTCTTGATTTCTCCTTAATAGGACTCCTTTTCTAGGACTTCCTTTTAAATAATGTAGCACTCGATTGACAGCTTGTAAGTGTGATTCTCTTGGGTCATGCATAAATTGACTAATCACACTTACTGAATAGGCAATATCAGGCATAGTATGAGCCAAATAGATGAGTTTCTCAACCAATTTTTGATACATTTCTCGATCTACAGTAGGTTCTTCCTTTGCATCCCCAAACTTTTTATTAGGCTCAATAGGTGTGGCTACTGGTTTACAACCAAGTTTTCCAGTTTCCTTCAAGAGACCAGTCACATACTTCTGTTGTGAGACAAAAATTCCCTTGTTTAGAGTAAGAAACTTCAATACCAAGAAAGTATTTGAGTCTTCCTAGCTCTTTTATTTCAATCTCTTTAATCAAACACTACTTTAGCTGCTCTTTCTCCTCATCATCGTCACCTGTGACTATAATATCATCAACGTACACTAGAAGTGCTGTCACCCTCCCTTTTGCCGAATGCTTAATGAAAAGGGTATGATCACCTCGGCTTTGTTTGTAGCCTGAAGCTTTCATAACTCTGGAAAATCTCCCAAACCAGGCTCTAGGTGATTACTTGAGCCCATATAGTGCTTTACGTAATCTACATGCTTTACTTGTTGTCTATTCTCCTTCAAATCTCGGTGGAATACTCACGTAAATCTCCTCTTCTAGGTCTCCATGTAAGAATGCATTCTTCACATCATACTGTTGAAGTTGCCAATTAAAATAAGCCGCTAAAGAGAGTAAAATCCTCATAGTGTTCATCTTTACCACCGGAGCAAATGTCTCCTGATAATCTACTCCATAAGTTTGAGTATAACCCTTTGCCACCAATCATGCTTTATATCTTTCAAGAGAACCATCAGCTTTATATTTCAAGGTAAAAACCCATTTGCAGCCCACAAGATTCTTTCCCTTAGGTTTTTTTACAATCTCCCAAGCCTATTTTTTTTTTAGTGCATCCATTTCTTCTCTCATTGCATTCCTCCATTCTTCTTTAGACAATGCCTTAGATAAAGTACTTGGAATAAAAAAGGTGGTTAGACTCACAATAAAATTTTTATGAGATTGTGATAGGTGGTCAAGTGACACATAATGAGATAGTGGATATAGGGGTCACTTTGTGCACTCTCTAGTACCTTTTCTAACAGCAATTGGAAGATGCGAGTCATTTTCTGGCATGTCAATTGATTGTTTATGCAAAGGAGAGTCGAAACTTATCGGAAATTCATTTGCAAAACCCGGATGGAAATCTTGAACTTGTGTTTGGTCTAGAATTGCTGTCTTTCTTGAGTATACCTGAGAAAATCTCATAGAGACATGAATATGGGGAGATATGGAAGTGGATTCTTGTTCCGGAATAGGCTCAATTGTAGAGGGTGAGTCTAGGATTGAAATGGCACGAACTGATTCATGATGGGCCCGTTGATTAGAGTTAGAGGTTGATTGGTCAGGAGTTAATTGATCAGGGATTGGTTGATCACATGTGGGAATTTGGATTGGAAGATTATTAGGAGGTAAGTCAAGATTAAGGTCATCAACTAATGACTTCTCCCCTTGAAGATAAGACTGTGGAATGTAAGGTTTATTTTCTACAAATGTGACATTGACTAATATATAGGTCTTTCGAGAATGAGGATGATAACATTTATATCCCTTTTGTGTAAAGGAGTAACCAAGAAAGACATACTTGATTGCTTTAGGATCTAGTTTTCCCCTTTGCTGATTATGAACATGTACAAATGAGGTGCAACTGAAGATTCTAGGTATAAGATTATTTGTTGTCCTAAAATGGGGATAAAAGCTAGAAAGAATTGACATAAGAGTTTTGAAATCTAATACTCTTGATGGCAATCTATTAATCATATATGTAGATGTAAGGACAGCTTCCCCCCAATAAGACTTAGGGACATTTCCATGAAACAACAATGCTCGAGTAGTGTTGAGCAAGTGACCATTTTTTCTTTTAGCCACCCCATTTTGTTGTGGGGTGTTTACACAAGATGACTTATGGATGATCCCTTCCTTTTGGAAGTAAGTTGACAAGATCTGGTTAAAGTAATCTCTAGCATTATTTGATCTAAAGTTCTTAATTTTAACCCCAAATTGATTTTGAATAATAGAATTAAAATTAGGAATAATACTACTTACATCAGATTTATGTTTGAGTAAAAATATCCATGTGACCGTAATGCAATCATCGATTAGAGAAACAAACCATCGAGCCCCTAAGATATTTGGAATTATGGAGGGTCCCCAAATATCACTGTGAATCAAATCAAAAAGGTGAGAACTTCTTTTATTGTTTATAGAAAAAGATACACGAGTGTGCTTAGCAAATTCACAAGTATCACATTGGAATTGACTCATATCTAATCGTTTAAATTAAGAAGGAAACATGATATTTAAGACACGAAAAGATGGATGACCAAAACCAAAATGATAAAGCCAAATGACATCCTTATTTGAAGCACTAAGAAATGATAAGAGTGAATTGTTCATGACTTTCTTTGAAATTCTTGGCGTCTCAAGGTAGTACAGATCATTCCTTTCCTTAGCAAGTCCAATCTTCCTCTCTGAATCCTGTTCCTGAAAAATACAGTAGATAGGGTAAAACATTGCATAACATTTGAGGTCATTGGTGAGCCTTTTTATGGAAATTAGGTTGGCTGATAGTTTCAGCACATGGAGAACATCTTTGAGTGAGAATAGGTGTAATATAGATATCACCAACCCCTGCAATAGTAGCCATAGAACCATCTGCCACCACTATTTTTCTATTGCTTGGACATGGGGTATAGGTAATAAAAAAATGTGTAGTATGAGTCATGTGATCAGTGGCACCTAAGTCTATTATCCAAGCTTCACTTGAAAGTTTTTCTGAGGCATTTAGACTAAAAGAGAATGGAGACTTACCTGAGAGTGCTAAGGAACACACACCAGAGGGTTTATCCAAAGACCCTAAAAGCCCTTTAATTCTTTCTATTTCTTCACCGTTAAAGGATTCTTTCACCTATCCTTCATTGTGATTGATTTGCTGGCTGGTGTGTTCAATTAGATTAGCTTGGGGCCTTGGCTGTCTTCCTTTGTTTCCCCACTCTCGGCCTGAGGTTGCTAGTTTCCCATTCAGCTTCCAACAACTTTCCTTTGTATACCTTGGCTTCTTACAGTAGATACACCATAAATTGTCTCAATTATCCCTCCATGTAGGCCTCGAAGCATCCACCCTTCCTCTTTCTTGTGTTGACACATTGCGAGTTATTAATGCTGAGCCTTCCACAACTTAAGGCTCTAGCATTATTCCCCTTCGACTTTCTTCTACACGGATTAGAGAGATTGTCTCTTCTAGAGAAGGAATTTCTTCCTTTCTAACTATTTAAATCTTGACCTGGTCAAATTTAGAATTAAGACCTGCTAAGAAATCAAATACTCGATCTTTTTCAATGAAGGTTTTCAGAGTTGCAGCATCATCTGCACACTTCATCTCAAATACTCAATAATGATCGAGTTCTTGTCATAAATTTTGAAGGGAATTGGCATATTTTGTCACCGTTTTACTCCCTTGTTTTGTTGCACTTGTCTTTATCTTGATTTCATATACTTGTGCTACATCTCGAGCCTTTGAATAAGTCCTGCGAATAGAATCCCAAATCTCCTTTGCAGTTTTAAGAAACATACATGTATCACTTATAGTTGGATCCATTGAATCCCAAAGCCATGAAATGATCATTGAATATGCCTCATCCCATGCGTTGAACGTGGGATCTTCTGGTGTTGGACCTATTCAGAGAAGATGACTGAGTCTTCCTTTACCCTTCAAATAGGTCTTGACGAATTGAGACTATTTGAGATAATTCTTTTCATTCAACCTATAAGTTGCTCTCACATTTTGTAGATCTCCGGTCATATGGTTGGTGTTGGGGTTCTCATTTTGACCCGAAGTATCTCCAATCAGTTTTGACATAGACATGGTAATTCCAGGTACAAAGAACGTACTTGGAAAGGAAGGGCAAAAAATTGGGACAAGTTTAAAAGTGAAGAGAGAAAAATATAGCTAAAGAGATCATAATAATGACAATTGCGATCACATAATTAAGGACAATGACAAACCCAGCAATGAAGGCTGTGATTGGAAGATTATCGCATCAATGAAGGATGCACTACAACCCTAGCCCAGAAAAATAAGCCTATAGCTCTGATACCATGTAGAATTTAGAGAAAAGAATTGTGATCTTTTCTTCTTGTCCTTGTACCAAGATTACAAAGCTATTTATAAGACTTCTACAAATACTAATTAGGAAAAACAAATCTGTAAAATACTACTATAATTCCACAAATCAAAAGATACTAAGAAATCATTTCCTAATTAATTATTTACAGCTATTTCCTAATAATTAAGACTCACAAAATCAAGAATAAATATTCCTAATAATCAGATCCTAAAAATTAGGATAATTCAACACAGATAACCCCACAAAAAGCCATGCAGTAGTTTGGCTCGAATCATTTTTGCCAACACAAATCCATTGGCACGTATAGCTTCTGATTGAGCAGCACTATCATTTGAACCAACACATAGCTGAGTTCTCATCACCCCATTCAATACAGGAAGTGGTTCATCAGTCTTCCGCCAAGATGACCTCTTGCCACGGATTTCTTTTTCAAAAGACCTCAATCTGTCATGCATTTCACCAACTAGTTCAGGGGGAAAACTCTCAAGTGATGGATGTAGAACCACCGTAGTTCGACAGCTGCGGCTGCAATTTGTTACTGAAGGGACATTTATAGTTACACATTTGCCATGCCCTTGTTTCTGAAGCTTGTCCAAAATTCAGTAGATGGTCTTCCTGTCCACTATTCTGCATTTGTCCCTCTCATGACTGACAAGCCACCTATGTAGCTCAGCTCTAAAAATGAATTTCTCATCCTACATGAAATTAAATAACAGGTTTACATAAAAATATCTACACAAGAATAATACTTTAATGCAGGCCTTCAAGAAGTGAATGATGCAGGACACCTGTAAATATTCAAAGATCCTCTACTCTTTCAAGGCACCATCTGTTGTCAAAGGCATTGGTTGCTTCCAAAAAGTAGGTGCAATCTCAGTTGAAGCAACATTTTTTCCAATTTCCAAACTCACTACATCAAGTCCTGCATCAGGAGCTAGACCTCTTGACTCATGAAAACTCACTGTCAGTTTCTATGTTAATCTGTTTCCTAAGAGCAACATTTTCAACCTTAAAAGTCAAATTGCCATCCTCTAGAAAGGTCTCAATGGGTCTATCAGGAACATCAGGATTGCCAACATCTAAGTTAGTAGTCTTCTTTTCATTAAGGACAATTTGGGATTTACCCTGAAATAATTGTTCAGAGTTAAAATTCCCCGAAGTCCACACTCGAGTTGCCATAGCTCTCTTATAGATTTCCTTCTGCAAATGCATCCCATACTTGGAGACCATATCCCGTGACCGAAAATCTCTTTTATTTTCAACACCAAGTCTCCCACACACCTGCTTATGGCAAAGTCGAACAGACAAAAGCTTAAATTCCACAGCATAAATAAAGTCAAACGAGTCAAAACAAAAAGAAGTTAAGCTATATAGGAGTAATACCTAAAACAGAATGGAATAGTAAAAAATAATCCATGCTAACTCAAACTAGATTGGGATCAATGCTTGGTTAATCATTGAGAAGTAAAACACAAAATCAAACTACAAGGACCACAGCTAACAAATATAATGATAGAAATGTTGTTGTCTTCCTTAAAAGGAAATTCAGTAATATCTTCATTGTATTGCAAATAAAATGTACCAGACAAGTAAAAGCTAAAACTCATTGTGATAGGGAAAAAGTTTTACAAGATCAAAACAATGGGAGGAGAGGTAACCCACAGTATCTGGCTTACCAACGCAGAGAGTCACCGATCAAGCAAGCCAAGAGAGGAAAAAAGTAGAGAGCAGAGGCAAATTCTTAAAGATGAAACCTCCTTGTGATGGGGACAAAATTACAGGATCAGGCAGATAAGCATTCAGACATTTACAATAGCATTAAAAAAGAAAATCTCAGAGGAAAAAGAAGGAACTTTATTTCAAATCAAAGACATTAGAATTGACAAAGGGAAGATAAGAACC
The DNA here is from genome assembly GCA_021533255.1 of Ceriops tagal. NCBI lineage: Eukaryota > Viridiplantae > Streptophyta > Magnoliopsida > Malpighiales > Rhizophoraceae > Ceriops > Ceriops tagal. The sequence continues at coordinate 5,476,776 of CM038611.1, read as the reverse complement.
AATGCCTACCTTCATAAAAATAGCTCCTTCAGTTCCTTTAACATCAACTGTGTCATAAATCTGATGCTCAATAGCAAGTTCTACTAGCTGATCATTTTGTTGAGACCTCCTTCCACACTTGATCACTTGCTCAAAATTCTCTGTAGAAAATTCTTTCAACAAGCGTAGGCAGCGCACAACCTGCCATCACAACTGAAAATCAAAACTAAAACTTTCTGACAAGCAACAAGATAGAAATGTAGAATTTAGAGAAAAGAATTATGATCTTTTCTTCTTGTCCTTGTACCAAGATTATTCAGCTATTTATAAGACTTCTACAAATACTAATTAGGAAAAAAAAAATCTACAAAATACTATTATAATCGCACAAATCAAGAGATACTAAGAAATCAATTCTTAATTAATTATTTACAGCTATTTCCTAATAATTAGGACCCATAAAATTAGGAATGAATATTCCTAATAATCAGATCCTAAAAATCAGGAAAATTCAACACAGATAACCCCACAAAAAGCCATCAGTAGTTTGGCTCGAATTATTTTTGACAACACAAATCCATTGGCACGCATAGCTTTTGATTGAGTAGCACTGTCATTTGAACCAACACGTAGCTGAGTTCTCATCACCCCATTCAATACAGGAAATGGTTCATCAGTCTTCCGCCTAGATTACCTCTGGCCACGGATTTCTTTTTCAAAAGACCTCAGTCTGCCATGCATTTCACCAACTAGTTCAGGGGGAAAACTCTCAAGTGATAGGTACAGAACCACCGTAGTTTGATGGCTGCGACTGCAATTTGTCACTGCAGGGACATTTATAGTTACACATTTGCAATGCCCTTGTTTCTAAAGCTTGTCCAAAATTCTGTCGATGGTCTTCCTGTCCACTATTCTGCATTTGTCCTTCTCGTGACTGACAAGCCACCTATGTAGCTCAGCTCTAAAAATGAATTTCTCATCTTACATGAAATTAAATAACATGTTTAAATAAAAATATCTACACAAGAATAATACTTTAATGCAGGCCTTTGAGAAGTGAATGATGCAGGACACCTGTAAATATTCAAGGATCCTCTGCTCTCTCAAGGCACCATCTATTGTCAAAGGCATTGGTTGCTTCTGAAAAGTAGGTGTAATCTCAGTTGAAGCAACATTTTTTTCCATTTCCAAACTCATTACATCAAGTCCTACATCAGGAGCTAGACCTCTTGACTCATGGAAGAACTCTTGCACATTGCCAGGCTTACCCTCCTCAGGGGATCCACAGGAAAACTCACTGTCAGTTTCTATGTTAATCTATTTCCCAGGAGCAACATTTTCAACCTTGGAAGTCAAATTGCCATCCTCTAGAAAGGTCTCAATGGGTCTATCAGGAACATCATGATTGCCAACATCTAAGTTAGCAGTCTTCTTTTCATTAAGGACAATTTGGGATTTACCCTGAAATAATCGTTCAGAGTTAAAATTCCCAGAAGTCCACACTCGAGTTGCCACAGCTCTCTTATAGATTTCCTTCTGCAAATGCATCCCATACTTGGAGACCATATCCCGAGACCGAAAATCTCTTTTATTTTCAACACCAAGTCTCCCACACACCTGCTTATGGCAAAGTCGAACAGACAAAAGCTTAAAATCCACAGCATAAATAAAGTCAAACGAGTCAAAACAACAGGAAGTTAAGCTATATAGGAGTAATACCTAAAACAGAATGGAATGGTAAAAAATAATCCCATGCCAACTTAAACTAGATTGGGATTAATGCTTGGTTAATCATTGAGAAGTAAAACACAAAATCAAACTATAAGGACCATAGCTAACAAATACAATGATAGAAATGCTGCTGTCTTGGATGATTCACGGATGATCCCTTCCTTTTGGAAGTAGGTTGACAAGATCTGATTAAAGTAATCTCTAGCATTATCTAATCTAAAGTTCTTAATTTTAACTCCAAATTAATTTTGAATCATAGAATTAAAATTAGGAATAATACTACTTACATCAGATTTGTGTTTGAGTAAAAATATCCATGTGACCCTAGTGCAATCATCGATTAGAGAAACGAACCATCAAGCCCCTGAGATATTTGGAATTGTGGAGGGTCCCCAAATATCACTCTGAATCAAATCAAAAGGGTGAGAACTTCTTTTATTGTATATAGGAAAAGATACACGAGTGTGCTTAGCAAATTCACAAGTATCACATTGGAATTGACTCATATCTAATCCTTTAAACAAAGAAGGAAACATGATATTTAAGACACGAAAAGATGGATGACCAAAACGAAAATGATAAAGCCAAATGACATCCTTATTTGAAGCACTAAGAAATGATAAGGGTGAATTGTTCATGACTTTCTTTGAAATCCTTAGCATCTCAAGGTTGTACAACTCATTCCTTTCCTTAGCAAGTCTAATCTTCCTCTCCGAATCATGTTCCTAAAAAATACAATAGGTAGGGTAAAACATTGCATAACATTTAAGGTCATTGGTGAGCCTTTTTATGGAAATTAGGTTGGCTAATAGTTTCGGCACATGGAGAACATCTTTTAAAGTGAGAATAGGTGTAATATAAATATCACCAACCCCTGCAACAATAGCCATGGAACCATGTGCCACCACTATTTTCCTATTGCTTGGACATGGCGTATAGGTATTAAAAAAATGTGTAGTATGAGTCATGTGATCAGTGGCACCTGAGTCTATTATCCAAGCTTCACTTGAAAGTTTTTCTGAGGCATTTAGACTAAAAGAGAATGGACACTTACCTGAGAGTGCTAAGGAGGGTTTATCCAGAGACCCTAAAAGCCCTTTAATTTTTTCTATTTCTTCATCGCTGAAAGATTCTTTCACCTGTCCTTCATTGTGACTGATTTGCTGGCTGGTGTGTTCAATTAGATTAGCTTGGGGCCTTGGCAGTCCTCCTTTGTTTCCCCACTCTCAACTTGAGGTTGCTGGTTTCCCATTCAGCTTCTAGCAACTTTCCATTGTATGCCTTGGCTTTTTACAGTAGGTATACCATAAATTGTCTTGATTTTCCCTCCATGTAGGCCTCGAAGCATCCACTCTTCCTCTTTCTTGTGTTGACATTGCGAGTTACTAATGCTGAGCCTTCTACAGCTTGAGGCTCTAGCATTATTCCCCTTCGACTTTCTTCTGCGCGGATTAGAGAGATTGTCTCTTCTAGAGAAGGAATTTCTTCCTTTCTAAGTATTTGAATCCTTACCTGGTCAAATTCAGAATTAAGGCTTGCCAAGAAATCATATACTCGATCTTTTTCAATGAAGGTTTTCAGAGTTGCAACATCATCCGCACACTTCATCTCAAATACTCGATAATGATTGAGTTCTTGCCATAGATTTTGAAGGGAATTGGCATATTCCGTCACCGTTTTGCTCCCTTGTTTTGTTGCACTTGTCTTTATCTTGATTTCATATACTTGTGCTGCATCTTGAGCCTTTGAATAAGTCCTGCGAATAGAATCTCAAATCTCCTTTGCAGTTTTGAGAAACATACATGTATCACTTATGGTTGGATCCATTGAATCCCAAAGCCATGACATGATCATTGAATCTGCCTCATCCCAAGCGTTGAATGTGGGATCTTTTGGTGTTGGACCTGTTCCGAGAAGATGACTGAGTCTTCCTTTACCTTTCAAATAGGTCTTGACGAATTGAGACCATTTGAGATAATTCTTTTCATTCAACCTATAAGTTGCTCTCACATTTTGTAGATCTTCGGTCATATGGTTGGTGTTGGGGTTCTCATTTTGACTCGAAGTATTTCCAATCAGTTTTGTCGTAGACATGCTAATTCCAGGTTGGAAAAGAAGAGCAAAAAATTGGGACAAGTTTAAAAGTGAAGAGAGAAAAATATAGCTAAAGAGATCATAATAATGACAATTGCGATCACATAATTAAGGACAATGACAAACCCAGCAATGAAGGCTGTGATTGGAAGATTATCGCATCAATGAAGGATGCACTACAACCCTAGCCCAGAAAAATAAGCCTATAACTCTGACACCATGTAGAATTTAGAGAAAAGAATTGTGATCTTTTCTTCTTGTCCTTGTACCAAGATTACAAAGTTATTTATAAGACTTCTACAAATACTAATTTGGAAAAACAGATTTGTAAAATACTATTATAATCCCACATATTAAGAGATACTAAAAAATCATTTCCTAATTAATTATTTACAGTTATTTCCTAATAATTAGGACCCACAAAATCAAGAATGAATATTCCTAATAATCAGATCCTAAAAATCATGATAATTTTTCAAGAAACACTTCCTGCAGTCTAATTACACACCTTTTCATTTAGTTTTGCTTCAAATTCCTTAACAATGTGAACTTTTTTTAACCTATTACATATCTAAGTACAAATCATGCAGTAAGCAATAGAAAAAAGAACAACACAAATTCCAAACAAAGTTGCATTCAAACACCAACATAGGACTTACAACTCTCCAAGATTTGTGTCCAGCAGGTCCGTTACCCCTATAGCCTAGATGTCTGATATAACAAGCACCTTCAATAACAGTTAAAAAAATCAGCATAAAATGAAAACTAAAACCTGCACAAATTTGAAATGCCAGCAAACAAAAAGAAGTGATATCGAGGATGTTAATGCTTTCATTTAGATTTTCACTCCATGACATAGCATCTAAACTCTCTCCAACTGAACTTACAAATAGGCTCGTCGCAAGACAACACGTAATAAAACAAAATGCATAATGTCAATTAGTAAAAAAAATTGTCTTCCTAAACTGTTACTACCCGTCGCGTTATTCAGTCAAAACATTCACCTTGTCATTAGCTTGTTCAAGCTTATCACAAATAGCTTTCACAGCTGGTACAAAATCTCTCACAAGCAAACCATCTCCATCTTCAGTCGTGTCCCCATATTCCTCACCATCTGCACACTTTTCAATCTCAAACCTCTGTTGAACACCTAAATGCTTTGCATAACGTGACAAATAAATTAAATTGGTAGTCACAGTCGAACTATTCTCGGCTTCTTTGGACTTCTTCACAACCACAGGTCGCCTCACAATGCATTCAAGGGTCCTCACTACATAATACAAGTTGTTTCCTTCAATACCAAGATCTTTCCCCAGTTGACTCTGCGTAATTCCACTGGTACCGCAGTTCACTAACTCAAAACCCGAACACGTGCGGTTTTGTCTGTGTGCGCGCGCGTGTGAAATTAGGAGGAATGGAACCTGGCAGCCAGCAGGCGGTCGAGAGCGCGGCGATCACAGTCAGAGAAATTGGAGGAAGAAGCATCGTAGAGGCCGACGAAGCAATCCCTAAGATGCTAGTTAGCGGTAATCTTCAAGCTGAGCTTTTCCGCGTCATCGAAACGCTGGATTCTGACGTCTTCGCGGCTCAAAGGAGTGCCTTCTCCGGGAATGGTAAACTGGAGGGAAGGGATTGACCGGAGGTTGGACCAGAGCGAAGCTTTGGCAGCGACAGTGGGTTTAGGGGTCAGAGTCGGCCATATAGAGGAGAGTCAGATGCCGCGGGGCCCACTGCAGCAGATTTCTTGGAGCGACGAAAAGATGAGAGCCTCCATGGATGCATGTGGAGGACGACGATGACGACGACGGCGCGTTGGCCTGGGGAGAAAACCTTTTTGTTTTTTCCAGGGTTTTCTCGGGAAAATTCGTTGTATATAAGCAACTCCTGTTTTGAGTAGTAATTCCAATAACAATAAATGTAACTCCTGTTTTGAGTAGGAATTCCA